>OZ035963.1:46124031-46679031 GCA_964034945.1 Chrysopilus asiliformis | reverse complement strand
GCAGGTTTTTAGCTATGTTAGATTTTTAAAATTCGAGAGAGAAGGTCCTGTAAGGATAACGCAAATGTCCTTTTTCCAATTTTTCTTGAAACAATTGACACTAGGGGGTTTTCGAGGTCGCTGATCGCGAATCCAGTGTTCGATTTTTCAAATGCTAAACGGAAGGTCCTGTAAAGATAACGGAAATGTCCTTTTTCCAATTTTTCTCGCAAAAATCGGCTTTGGGAGGTTTTCAGGGTTGCTTATCACGAATCTGAAGTTGGAATTTCAAAATTCGAAACGGAAGGTCCTGTAAGGATAACATTTTTTCCCAAAACTTTTTAAGTTATCTATGGTTTTTTGGCATTCTAAAAGATATACAAAAAACTTTTAGCTGCCAACGAAGGGTCTGCTAGTAATAATTATATAAAGAGGTAAAGTTTGTTTGTTTGTTTGTTTGTTTGTGCAGGGTAATCTCTGGAACCACTGATCCGATTCTGAAAATTCTTTCACTGATAGAAAGCTACACTATTCCCGAGTGTTATAGGCTACTTTTTATTGACCTCCCCCCTCTCCTTTGGTACCCCTTCCCTGATAACTTTCGAACCGTTCAACCGATTGGGGTGCGGCTTTCATTAATATAGAAGTCATTCCTCAAGGAAATTTTTCGCCCACTAATATCTACCCTCCCTCCTCTCAGTAAACCCCCTCGCCTGCTATCTTTTACAACAATGAGAGATTCGGATTCGGTTTTCTCCTTTAGGAAGGTCAGCCCTTAGGGAGATTTTTCGCCCACTAATATCTACCCTCCCTCCTCTCAGTAAACCCCCTCGCCTGCTATCTTCTACAACAATGAGAGATTCGGATTCGGTTTTCTCCTTTAGGAAGGTCAGCCCTTAGGGAGATTTTTCGCCCACTAATATCTACCCTCCCTCCTCTCAGTGAACCCCCTCGCCTGCTACCTTCTACAACAATGAGAGATTCGGATTCGGTTTTCTCCTTTAGGAAGGTCAGCCCTTAGGGAGATTTTTCGCCCACTAATATCTACCCTCCCTCCTCTCAGTAAATCCCCTCGCCTGCTATCTTCTACAACAATGAGAGATTCGGATTCGGTTTTCTCCTTTAGGAAGGTCAGCCCTTAGGGAGATTTTTCGCCACTAATATCTACCCTCCCTCCTCTCAGTAAACCCCCTCGCCTGCTATCTTCTACAACAATGAGAGATTCGGATTCGGTTTTCTCCTTTAGGAAGGTCAGCCCTTAGGGAGATTTTTCGCCCACTAATATCTACCCTCCCTCCTCTCAGTAAACCCCCTCGCCTGCTACCTTCTACAACAATGAGAGATTCGGATTCGGTTTTCTCCTTTAGGAAGGTCAGCCCTTAGGGAGATTTTTCGCCCACTAATATCTACCCCCCCCCCCCCAGGGTAAGGGGTAGGGGAAGGAGAAGGAGAAGGAGAAGGAGAAGGAGAAGGAGAAGGAGAAGGAGAAGGAGAAGGAGAAGGAGAAGGAGAAGGAGAAGGAAAAGGGGAAGGGAAGGGGAAGGGGAAGGGGAAGGGGAAGGGGAATGGGAAGGGGAAGGGGAAGGGAAAGGGAAAGGGAAAGGGGAAGGGAAAGGGAAAGGGAAAGGGAAAGGGAAAGGGAAAGGGAAAGGGAAAGGGAAAGGGAAAGGGAAAGGGAAAGGGAAAGGGAAAGGGAAAGGGAAAGGGAAAGGGAAAGGGAAAGGGAAAGGGAAAGGGAAAGGGAAAGGGAAAGGGAAAGGGAAAGGGAAAGGGAAAGGGAAAGGGAAAGGGAAAGGGAAAGGGAAAGGGAAAGGGAAAGGGAAAGGGAAAGGGAAAGGGAAAGGGAAAGGGAAAGGGAAAGGGAAAGGGAAAGGGAAAGGGAAAGGGAAAGGGAAAGGGAAAGGGAAAGGGAAAGGGAAAGGGAAAGGGAAAGGGAAAGGGAAAGGGAAAGGGAAAGGGAAAGGGAAAGGGAAAGGGAAAGGGAAAGGGAAAGGGAAAGGGAAAGGGAAAGGGAAAGGGAAAGGGAAAGGGAAAGGGAAAGGGAAAGGGAAAGGGAAAGGGAAAGGGAAAGGGAAAGGGAAAGGGAAAGGGAAAGGGAAAGGGAAAGGGAAAGGGAAAGGGAAAGGGAAAGGGAAAGGGAAAGGGAAAGGGAAAGGGAAAGGGAAAGGGAAAGGGAAAGGGAAAGGGAAAGGGAAAGGGAAAGGGAAAGGGAAAGGGAAAGGGAAAGGGAAAGGGAAAGGGAAAGGGAAAGGGAAAGGGAAAGGGAAAGGGAAAGGGAAAGGGAAAGGGAAAGGGAAAGGGAAAGGGAAAGGGAAAGGGAATGGGAAAGGGAAAGGGAAAGGGAAAGGGAATGGGAAAGGGAAAGGGAAAGGGAAAGGGAAAGGGAAAGGGAAAGGGAAAGGGAAAGGGAAAGGGAAAGGGAAAGGGAAAGGGAAAGGGAAAGGGAAAGGGAAAGGGAAAGGGAAAGGGAAAGGGAAAGGGAAAGGGAAAGGGAAAGGGAAAGGGAAAGGGAAAGGGAAAGGGAAAGGGAAAGGGAAAGGGAAAGGGAAAGGGAAAGGGAAAGGGAAAGGGAAAGGGAAAGGGAAAGGGAAAGGGAAAGGGAAAGGGAAAGAAAAAGGGAAAGGGAAAGGGGGGAAGGAAGAAGTGGTAGGAGGGTGGTAGGTAGAGGGAGGAAGTGGAGAGAGGAGGGGATACATTACTGATGTTTCGTCATACATTGCAATATATACATATCTATATATATATAAATGGATGTTTGTCTATTTGTCTGTCTGTCTGAGATTACAAAACTCAAAAACTACTGGACCGATTTTTACGCGGTTTTTTGCAAAATGATCTGTGTTGCCAGAAGCAGGTTTTTAGCTATGTTAGATTTTTAAAATTCGAGAGAGAAGGTCCTGTAATGATAACGCAAATGTCCTTTTTCCAATTTTTCTTGAAACAATTGACACTAGGGGGTTTTCGAGGTCGCTGATCGCGAATCCAGTGTTCGATTTTTCAAATGCTAAACGGAAGGCCCTGTAAAGATAACGGAAATGTCCTTTTTCCAATTTTTCTCGCAAAAATCGGCTTTGGGAAGTTTTCAGGGTTGCTTATCACGAATCTGAAGTTGGAATTTCAAAATTCGAAACGGAAGGTCCTGTAAGGATAACATTTTTTCCCAAAACTTTTTAAGTTATCTATGGTTTTTTGGCATTCTAAAAGTTATACAAAAAACTTTTAGCTGCCAACGAAGGGTCTGCTATGTTTATATATATAAAAATGGATGTTTGTCTGTTTGTCTGTCTGTCTGAGATTACAAAACTCAAAAACTACTGGACCGATTTTTACGCGGTTTTTTGCAAAATGATCTGTGTTGCCAGGAGCAGGTTTTTAGCTATGTAGATTTTCAAAATTCGAAACGAAAGGTCCTGTAAGGATAATGAAAATATCCTTTTTCCCATTTTTCCCCGGAAAAATTGGCATTATAGGGTTTTTGGGGTCGCTGATCACGAATCCGGTATTAGATTTTCAAAATTCGAAACGGAAGGTCCTGTAAGGATAATGAAAATATCCTTTTTCCCATTTTTCCCCGGAAAAATTTGCATTATAGGGTTTTTGGGGTCGCTGATCACGAATCCGGTATTAGATTTTCAAAATTCGAAACGGAAGGTCCTGTAAGGATAATGAAAATATCCTTTTTCCCATTTTTCCCCGGAAAAATCGGCATAAGGGGGTTTTTGGTGTCGCTGATCATGAATCCGGTATTAGATTTTCAAAATTCGAAACGGAAGGTCCTGTAAGGATAATGAAAATATCCTTTTTCCCATTTTTCCCCGGAAAAATTTGCATTATAGGATTTTTGGGGTCGCTGATCACGAATCCGGTATTAGATTTTCAAAATTCGAAACGGAAGTTCCTGTAAGGATAAATATCCTTTTTCCCGTTTTTCCTCGGAAAAATCGGCATAAGGGGGTTTTTGGTGTCGCTGATCATGAATCTGGTATTAGATTTTCAAAATTCGAAACGGAAGGTACTGTAAGGATAACGCAAATGTCCTTTTTCCAATTTTTCTTGAAACAATTGACACTAGGGGGTTTTCGAGGTCGCTGATCGCGAATCCAGTGTTCGATTTTTCAAATGCTAAACGGGAGGTCCTGTAATGACAACGGAAATGTCCTTTTTCCAATTTTTCTCGCAAAAAAAACAGGCTTTGGGAGGTTTTCAGGGTTGCTTATCACGAATCTGGAGTTGGAATTTCAAAATTCGAAACGGAAGGTCCTATAAGTTATTTTATGGTTTTTTGGCATTCTAAAATTTACACAAAAAAACTTTTAGCTGCCAACGAAGGGTCTGCTAGTTATTTATATTCTGACTAGCGATGACAAGGGCTTTTTTAATGAAGTTATGGGGGTAATTGTTGTTAAATAAAACTTCTTTAATATGTTTGATATTTGTGTTATGGAATTTGCTATCACTAAGATTTAGAACCTGTTTTATGAATTGAACGGCCGTGTTAAGTTTTTGGGTGTAGGGATGGTGGGAATGAAAATTCAGAATTCTATCAGAGGTGATGTCCTTCTTGTACCAATTCGTCATAATATTACCGTCAACTTCTTTTATGCAAAGCATATTTAGAAAGGGTAGGGTGCTATTTTTTTCCAATTCAACTGTGAACTGTATGCGGGGATTAAAATTATTAAGTGTTTGTAAGGTGTAATCAACTTTGTCTGTAGGGATTATCGCAAAAATGTCGTCAACATATTTAACAAATAATTTTGGTACAAAAGTCAGTTTTTTCATTGTGTCCACTAATATATGTTGTGTGACTACGTCAGCTATTACTGGGGATATTGGGCTACCCATCGGAACACCGAATTTCTGTTTGTAAAGTTTATTGTTAAATAAGAAATAATTATTGTCAATAATACAAAATTTTAAAAAATTCATAAATCTAGTTTTGTCAAGATTCGTCATTCCTGAAATTTTATCCCATTTTTGTGAAACAATTTGAATAGCTAGATCTGCTGGGATGTTCGTGAAAAGAGATACAATGTCAAAACTAACCATAATTTCATTTGGTCCTAAAGATATCGTCGACAATCTTTGCTTAAAATCCATAGAGTTTTTTATATTATAGGGATCATTAGTTAGTAGATTTTGAAGGATACATGTTAATTTCTTTGACAAAAAAGCAGTTGGTGCGTTTACAGTAGATACTATTGGTCTCATAGGTACACCTACTTTATGTATCTTTGGTAACGCGTAGAGTCTAGGAGCAGTAGTGTTAAATTTTGTCATCTGATTTTTTTCATAAATATTAATTAAACCGTCATTGAGTAATTGTCTAGCAAATTTATTGTTAATGCACTGTAATTTAGCTGTGGGGTCTTTTTTAATTTCTATATATGTATTTCTGTCTGAAGTTAACAATTCTACTTTCTTAAAATAGTCCGTTTTCCTCATAATAACTGTAGATTTACCCTTGTCACTGCAAGTCACAATAATGTCTTTGTGATTTTTAAGGAAGATTTGTGTGTTATTAAATATTGTTTTCAATACCTGGTTAACTGTTTTTTTAGCTGATTGTGAATGCTTCTTGTTCAATACAATGTTGGATATTTTTGCTCTAGCAATATCCCGATCTTTGTGATTATCTAATGTTCTTAAAATCTCCTCAACATCAGCAATAATGTTGAAAACAGGCAAATTTCGGTTGTCTGGGGCAAACGCAAACTTTGGACCCAAAGACAATAACCACATCACGTCCTTGGGAATGTCTAAATCAGTCAGGTTGTTAAAACTTTTCTCGTCAGTAATGAAATTAAGATGGTTAAGTAGTTTAAAATAAAGATTGTCAAATTTGTTTTTATGTTTAATTGTGCATTTAGTTATATTCTTGTCGTATACTATTTTTTGGGTTTGACGAATTTCCTTTTGAAATCTCTGATACATTTCTCCAAACCCAAAAAATAGTATACGACAAGAATATAACTAAATGCACAATTAAACATAAAAACAAATTTGACAATCTTTATTTTAAACTACTTAACCATCTTAATTTCATTACTGACGAGAAAAGTTTTAACAACCTGACTGATTTAGACATTCCCAAGGACGTGATGTGGTTATTGTCTTTGGGTCCAAAGTTTGCGTTTGCCCCAGACAACCGAAATTTGCCTGTTTTCAACATTATTGCTGATGTTGAGGAGATTTTAAGAACATTAGATAATCACAAAGATCGGGATATTGCTAGAGCAAAAATATCCAACATTGTATTGAACAAGAAGCATTCACAATCAGCTAAAAAAACAGTTAACCAGGTATTGAAAACAATATTTAATAACACACAAATCTTCCTTAAAAATCACAAAGACATTATTGTGACTTGCAGTGACAAGGGTAAATCTACAGTTATTATGAGGAAAACGGACTATTTTAAGAAAGTAGAATTGTTAACTTCAGACAGAAATACATATATAGAAATTAAAAAAGACCCCACAGCTAAATTACAGTGCATTAACAATAAATTTGCTAGACAATTACTCAATGACGGTTTAATTAATATTTATGAAAAAAATCAGATGACAAAATTTAACACTACTGCTCCTAGACTCTACACTGAGCGAAAAAGTCATAGAAAACGCATATGAATTCGTATGTTTCAACTATAAAAGGGCGCCATTGCGCAAAATTGTAAGATTTACATTGAGTAATGTGAAACACGGCCGCATTGTGAATTCAACATTTTGCCATATGAATTTATACCCATATTGTGCATTTTAAGCAGCAAATATGCGGCGTTTTCTTTCTCCCTCGAATGGTTACTTAGCTTGGTGAGTGAACAGAGATGAACAAATTAAAACGTAAACAGAAAGCGAACAAGAAAAATCTAATGGCGATAAATTAATCGAAACTTTTTGTGGAGTATTATTTTATAATGGACTTTTCCTCCGATTGCATGTCGTGATTTTAGTTGCCACGAAAATTTTTCGACAATATTGGATCTGAAATTTAAACAGATTTTAATGGGCCATCAAATTATTTAGTTTTTAATGAAAAATTTCTTTAATTTTATTTTACCGGTCAAATTTATTTTTTCTTTTGCAATGAAATTTTGATGCCAATAAAATTATGCTGTTTCAAAAATATCTGCTATATACTTTTTATGCAATATCCTTCAGTCATTCGCCTGAAATAAGAAATTTAATTCTCGAAACGAAATCGTTTCCATCAAATGTCAATGGGAAATATGGCGGCTGAAGGCATCAACTTTCTTTTTCTTTTTACATTTGAAAATACAAAATTAACCTCACAAAAATATAAAAGTATAAGTTGAAATGCATGATTTTATAGTCGAAAAATGTAATTTCGTATGTAAGTCGAAAAATGTAAAGTCGAAAAATGTAATTTCGGATTTTATTAACTCACATGTATTAAATGATATGGAAAATTGTAAAATTTACAAATCTTCAATGTAAAATTATATATGATTTATATTATTTTGTATTTTACTCTGGGTTTTTCAATAGTACATATCAATTCATCAACAAACAATGTAAAATTTACCATGAAAACATAGTTTTCCCTGTTTTCATATTAATGTATATGTAAGATCAATAAGTTTATATTGAAAATTGCGTGCTTTTCCAATTTGGGGAAAGTTTTTACAATGCGAAGATTTACAATGCATCATTGTAAATATCGCAATGGGGTATTTCTCTCAGTGTACGCGTTACCAAAGATACATAAAGTAGGTGTACCTATGAGACCAATAGTATCTACTGTAAACGCACCAACTGCTTTTTTGTCAAAGAAATTAACATGTATCCTTCAAAATCTACTAACTAATGATCCCTATAATATAAAAAACTCTATGGATTTTAAGCAAAGATTGTCGACGATATCTTTAGGACCAAATGAAATTATGGTTAGTTTTGACATTGTATCTCTTTTCACGAACATCCCAGCAGATCTAGCTATTCAAATTGTTTCACAAAAAAAAAATAAAAAAAAATTTTTTAAAAAAAGCTTTTATTAAAAAAAATGCACTAAAAAGAAAAAAATAATTTTCTGGACGCTGTGTATCACAAATATAAAAGCTTTTAAAAAGCGAGATAAATGTTTATTTTATTGTTTTATGCTTTATCTCGCTTTTTAAAAGCTTTTATATTTGTGATACACAGCGTCCAGAAAATTATTTTTTTCTTTTTAGTGCATTTTTTTTAATAAAAGCTTTTTTTAAAAAAATTTTTTTTATTTTTTTTTATTTTGTTCTTTTTAGTCTTCGAATATATAGCTTTACATTTGAGATGTCCTTACAGGCTTTTTAACTTGAGAATCGTATTCAGCGAACCCCAAAACCCGCAGAATATATTTTTTCCCGGAACAATTGAGAAAAAGGATAATCACGTTATCCTTACAGGACATTCCGTTATCCTTACAGACTTTTTAATGACAGATTCGGATTCGGCGATCCCAAAAACCCCAGAATAGATTTTTTTTCCGGAAAATTTGGAGAAAAGGATAATCACGTTATCCTTACAGGACCTTCCGTTATCCTTACAGACTTTTTAATGACAGATTCGGATTCAGCGACCCCAAAAACCCCCAGGATAGATTTTTTTCCGGAAAATTTGGAGAAAAGGATAATCACGTTATCCTTACAGGACCTTCCGTTATCCTTACTGACTTTTTAATGACAGATTCGGATTCAGCGACCCCAAAAACCCCCAGAATAGATTTTTTTCCGGAAAATTTGGAGAAAAGGATAATCACGTTATCCTTACAGGACCTTCCGTTATACTTACAGACTTTTTAATGACAGATTCGGATTCAGCGACCCCAAAAACCCCCAGGATAGATTTTTTTTCCGGAAAATTTGGAGAAAAGGATAATCACGTTATCCTTACAGGACCTTCCGTTATCCTTACTGACTTTTTAATGACAGATTCGGATTCAGCGACGCCAAAAACCCCCAGGATAGATTTTTTTCCGGAAAATTTGGAGAAAAGGATAATCACGTTATCCTTACAGGACCTTCCGTTATCCTTACAAGGACGAAGTAGTGAAAATATTGTATTGTCATCGGACTTATATAAGTGTGCAAAATTTCAAGTCAATCGGACAAGTGGAAGTGGGTCAAAATTGGGTTGCAAGATTTGATCTGACAAACAGACAAACAGACAAACAGACAAACAAGATAGCGAGCTAAATAAAAGCTTTTAAAAATGGGATAAAATTTCAGGAATGACGAATCTTGACAAAACTAGATTTATGAATTTTTTAAAATTTTGTATTATTGACAATAATTATTTCTTATTTAACAATAAACTTTACAAACAGAAATTCGGTGTTCCGATGGGTAGCCCAATATCCCCAGTAATAGCTGACGTAGTCACACAACATATATTAGTGGACACAATGAAAAAACTGACTTTTGTACCAAAATTATTTGTTAAATATGTTGACGACATTTTTGCGATAATCCCTACAGACAAAGTTGATTACACCTTACAAACACTTAATAATTTTAATCCCCGCATACAGTTCACAGTTGAATTGGAAAAAAATAGCACCCTACCCTTTCTAAATATGCTTTGCATAAAAGAAGTTGACGGTAATATTATGACGAATTGGTACAAGAAGGACATCACCTCTGATAGAATTCTGAATCATCCTACACCCAATCCTACACCCAAAAACTTAACACGGCCGTTCAATTCATAAAACAGGTTCTAAATCTTAGTGATAGCAAATTCCATAACACAAATATCAAACATATTAAAGAAGTTTTATTTAACAACAATTACCCCCATAACTTCATTAAAAAAGCCCTTGTCATCGCTAGTCAGAATATAAATAATATCATCCCGCCCAACATAAGTCCTGTGAATGATCGATATTATCGCAGCATAACTTATGTAAACGGGATCACAGAACAAATTACTAGAGTAATTAAAAAATACACAAGCAATACCATGTTGGCTTACAATAATAAATTCACTCTACGCAATATTTTTACGAAATTAAAAGATCCCATCCCGAAACAAAAAAGATCAAACATAATCTATAAAATACCTTGTAAAGGCAACGAGGGAACAGGGGAACCCTGTTCTCTTAATTATGTTGGTCAAACAGGTCAATTTCTGGAAAAACGAATAATTGGGCATAAGAGTAGCCTAAAAAGAGCACGAGAGAATCCTCATCACACTGCAGTGGTAGAGCATTATCTCGAAGTTGGCCACACACCGGACTTTGATAACACAAAGATAATAGACACACAAAATAACTACAATAAACGTTTGACAACTGAAGCTTTACACATCTACACACAGAACACATACAACAAAAAACGAGACACTGAAGACATGAACGCGATATATTGTGCTTTAGTAGAAGATATTCAAACCAATACACGCAAAAGAAAGAGAAGAGAAATAGACATAACTTAACCTATACTATCACATTAAAAACTGTTTGTTGCTGTACTGAACTGTTACCACAGTCAGCTGTTTCCTTTTTTCGTTTTTTCTTTTTTCGTTTTCTTCATATTTGCTTGTCAATTTAAAGTATATTTCATATGTTATTTATTTATTTATTTATTTATTTTAATGTAACATTTCGACAAAGTTTTTACGGCTAAATATTGACAGTTAAAACATATTATATTCAAATGATTGTTCAACGTAAGTCCCCTTTGTAAAAACAATATTTATTTTTTGGTGCTTAATAAAATATATTAAAAATAGGCCTCTGAAGATGAGCCAAAACAAGGCTCGAAACGTCAGGCTGGAAAATTGAACATTAATTTTTGTTTTATTTCCTAAAATTGGACCGCTAAGCCCGCCAAACTAATACAAATAATATTACACGGTCGGCATATAATCGAAAACATATTTTGTCATTTTATTTTTAACTTGTCATTTTTAGTTTAATTTGCATTGTCATCGGAGTTATGTATCTGATTGAAATTTCAAGTCAATCGGATGAATTGAAGTGTGTTCAAAATTAGAGTACGTCCATAGTGGTCATAAAACTAGCTTCTTGCTTTATCGCTTTCCAGCCGCCGGTTTACACTGGATAAAAATTAACCCGAGTACGAATTGTCGCGTCCATTCGTACTCGGGTTAATTTCTCGCTTTCATAAGAAACAGCCGGCGTTTACCAGCTTTTACCGGAATCAATTTTTAATTTTTGTTAACGCCGGTAACCAGCTACAAGCCTGTTTTGACAGTTGTTGCCCTGAAAGTGCCATCGTATCTGCAGTACAGGCGCGAGATTCACTATGACCATCACCTGCGAGAATCACGCTGGTAATAAGTTCCAGCGTAAATCTCGCCAGAAAGCTGGTGCGCGAGAAAGCGAAAATCTGGTTCACTATGGACGTACCCTTAGATTACAAGATTTTACCCTGACAAACAGACAGACAGATACGAAAGTAAGCTATCACAAGCATTAAAATAATTGCTATTCCGGGAAGAATTAGTCTCAAAACTGAAAACTAAAAAATGAAGTGAAACTAAATAAAAGCTTGTAAAAATTAGGTTAAAAGAAACATGCAGGATTCGACGTTTTTTATGCCCCCGGGCTAACTTTTGAACCAGTTGAGGTTTCACTTTCGTGGTACCTCCATTGGAAAGGTTATTTGTTCTAGTTTCATGGATATAAGCTCTTTTTAAAAGCTTTTATTTAGCTTGCCTTCGTATCTGTTTGACTGTTTGTCTGTCAGATCAAATCTTGCAACCCAATTTTGACCCACTTCCACTTGTCCGATTGACTTGAAATTTTGTACACTTAAAGAAGTCCGATGACAATACAATATTTTCACTACTTCGTCCTTGTAAGGATAACGGAAGGTCCTGTAAGGATAACATGATTATCCTTTTCTCCAAATTTTCCGGAAAAAAATCTATTCTGGGGGTTTTTGGGGTCGCTGAATCCGAATCTGTCGTTAAAAAGTCAGTAAGGATAACGGAAGGTCCTGTAAGGATAACGTGATTATCCTTTTCTCCAAATTTTCCGGAAAAAATCTATTCTGGGGGTTATGAGGACGCTAAATCCGAATCTGCCATCTCAAATGTAAGGATATATATTCGAAGACTAAAAAGAACAAAATAAAAAAAAATAAAAAAAAGCTTTTATTAAAAAAGAATGCACTAAAAAGAAAAAAATAATTTTCTGGACGCTGTGTATCACAAATATAAAAGCTTTTAAAAAGCGAGATAAAGCATAAAACAATAAAATAAAAATTTATCTCGCTTTTAAAAAGCTTTTATATTTGTGATACACAGCGTCCAGAAAATTATTTTTTTTCTTTTTAGTGCATTCTTTTTTAATAAAAGCTTTTTTTTAAAAAAATTTTTTTTAACGGAGAACTGTAGGGGGATGGTCAGTTGCCATCTTAGTCGCAATGATTTTTCATTTAAAATGAAAAAAAAACATTGCAACTAAGATGGCAGCTGACCATCCCCCTGCAGTTCCCCGTCAAAAAAAAGGGCTTATGTCCATGAAACTAGAGCAAAATATCTTTCCAATGGAGGCACTACGAAAGTGAAACCCAAAATTTAGTAAAGGGGCATTTTCGTGCATCGTTCTTTCCACTAAATATAGAAAAGTTAAAGCCTGGAAAATACCTAAAGATACAGTGAACGCTATTCAGAAAACGGAAAAAGTGAAAAGATATTTTTTTTTAAATATTTTTTATGAAAAATGAACAGGAATAATTTCCCTCTTATTTTAATAAATATATTTTTCAGAAATGGTCTTCAGAATATCTCCACTTTAATGGGTTTAAGTACCACGCTATAACTTTACCTTTTTAAAAATCGGATTTTTTTTTGTGGTTTTCAAAAAAAAGTAAAATTTGTATCGCTTTAAGGACTGCCCATAAAATACGTCAAACAAATTTTAAGCTTTTCAGCCCTTCATCTCCCCTTCCTTATTATCGCAATTTTTAGCGATTTTTTGAGGTTTAGTAGCGTTGTCGCAATACCACATATCCCCTCTTCCTAGAAGTGTGACACATTTGATGGACAGCCTTTTAGTTTAAGCCATTGAATATGTACAAATATAGAAGAATAATCTATTAGTTTTCACCTTGGGCCGATGGTGGCGATAGTGATAATTTTTATGTAATATTGTAGCTTTTAGTTTAGATTCAAATTGAGAATTTCCCCACAAATATCCCAGACCAAAAAGCACGCACACATTTAAGAAGCAAAGCGGTGTTGCGTTGATTCTTATGGTGTCATACGAGGAATGAACTGAACACGTACAGCACACAATGATAAACCGCGATCATTGCGATTACAAATTTCCCATTGTGCTTAAAGTTTTAGGGTATTTTAGTTAATACACATACCTAAGCTTTAAGTTTGGGGGATTTTTATTTAATACTTGAACCGCAGACACTTTCGCCACCATCGGCCCAAGGTGAAAACTAATAGATTATTCTTCTATATTTGTACATATTCAATGTTTAAGCACAAATATATCTCTATAGCTGCATTTCTATTTCGGTTCGACTGTAGATAATGCTATAAAGGGCTTACATGAGATTTTAGGTTCTATACATGAAAACTTTTGCTAGTTGAAACTGATTTTTTCAAAATAATTCTCATTTCCTATTAACCCGTGTGTTTTTTTAAAATAATTTTATTTTTACTTTTCTACGATATTTTTCTTTCTGTTCTTCGCTACTTTATATAATCCTGTTTAACAGGTAATTGAAAAAGCCAGTTACTTGAACTTTGTACGAAAATTTCAGCGGCCCAGATATATTTTTCACTGAAATATGTGTCTCAGTTTTATCCTCTGTTCGCCAAATGAAAACACTTTCTTTAATTACTCTCTCCAATTAGAGTAATGACAGATTAAGCAATTTCTGTCGATAAGCAAAATATTGTTGAAAATTGAAATTGAAATCAAAACTTTCTTAATCTAGCTTGAAGCAGAAAATTATCCCAAAAAGCATCGAAAAGCACGGGAACATGAGTTTCCTTCTTTGCGACTTAAAAATGCAGCAATTTACGCAATCGGGGCTAAAGATTTAGACCTATAATTCACATTCGCGTACAAGAAGCGTAAGAAGTGACCAGAACGACACACTGATTAATAATGTGTCTGCAAAACCACAATTGCTTCAATGGGGAAATTGGTGATCGACGGTTTGTCTTTGGGTCAATATTCGATTCGTGAAAATCCCGCGGCAGAGCGGCATTTGACGGTTGTCGGGTCGAAACAGTGATTAGCTGTAGAACCTGAATGTCAATTTCACTTTGAAGAAGCGTGTAATGGGAACAGGGTTGACACGGTTGCCACTAGAGTTACCTCAAAGCCCCCGCTTTACAAATAAAAGAAAAAAAAGTTGATGCATTCAGCCGCCATATTCCCAATTGACACTTGATGCAAACGATTTCGCTTCGAGAATTAAATTTCTTATTTCAGGCTAATAACTGAAGGAAATTGCATAACAAATGGATAGCAGACATTTTTGAGACAGCACAATTTTATTGGCATCAAAATTTCATTGCAAAAGAAAAAAAAAATTGACCGGCAAAATAAAATTAAAGAAGTTTTTCGTTAAAAACAAAATAATGTGATGGCCCATTCAAATCTGTTTAAATTTTATATTCAATATTGCCGAAAATTTTTAGTTGTCACCAAAATCACGACATGCAATCGAAGGAAAAGTCCATTATAAAATAATACTCCACAAGAAGTTTCCATTAATTTATCGCAATTAGATTTTTTTGCTCGCTTATTGTTTACGTTTTTATTTGTTCATCTCTGTTCGGTCGGTAAGCTATGTAGGCATTAGAGCGAGAAGGAAAACTCCGCTCAAAGATTTGTGTGATGCGATGCCGTCAGATGATGCTCGCTCAAAGCTTGAAGCAGCTAATTTTGTTAATGGAGGCGTCTTTTTTTGTGAAATGGCAGCGTCAGTATTACGTTCCTAAGTCATAATTGCGACACCGACGTGGCAAACCACATTCGCACAAGAGCGATGTGCCCGCGACAAAAATCGCTTATCACCGCGATTTACATGGTGACGAAATATGTGAATAAAGATGACGCGGCTGCTTAAAATGCTATTTGGGATGTTTTACAAAGTTAAATACGACATTTAATATAATTTTTCTAACTTATTTAACATAATTCAAAAGTAATTATAAAATTGTTCTGATAATTGTAGAACGGAGTCTCCATTACATTCTACAGAATACTGTCTGGAAAGCGATATGAAATTTCGTATTTCCATTGAGGGAATTTCGTTCTCATTATACAGAATTATATTTGATTGATATTACATACCTGTTGCCTCTTGTATTGGCATTGATTTTACTATAAATAAAATCTTTCACCACATTTCTACAGTTGTACGGAAATTATATTAACAAAGGCTTATGCTCTCGTAACTTTGTAATTAGCAGATGAAATTAATTTTAATTGAATGGCTGCACGATCTGAAAGATTTTTACACTTTTCAATATTCCAACATAAAACGGACGGAAATTGTTATTAATTAATCGTCTATGTTAACAGATTTAGGCTATTGTTTGTTAATTAATTGTGCTCACAAGGCTTAAAGTATTTTGTCTGAACACTAATTGAGATGCTTGTATTTGTTTAACGGCCAAAATTACCTTCTGACTTTAATTAGAAAAATCAATAGAAATTTTAACGTAAAGAAATTGGTCAGGACTTTCTTTTGAGAAATAGAGAAGTAACCGTTTTTCCATTTTTATTAATTAGCAAGTAATATTTTGTTTCGATAACATGACTCAAATTGGAATATGCGTTTTCTTTTGAACTAATGACAAAATAGTTTTTCAATCACAAAAATGTTTAAATTTTGCGCGCAACATTGAGGGATACATCATTTATATTTTTAAATTTTCTTAAAGGCTACAAAACATATCCCAGTCTTTCGTTACAGTAAAGAAAGTTTTTCAAACAAATACAAATATTTTAATCAAGTTTTTTTTTCAGATGCATCAAAACCGAACGTTCAATATTTGAATTGTCGTCGATTTCAAGATTAATGTGGTAAGTGTTATCAGAGATTTTTTTACAAACATAAAATAATAAAATTATATTTGTTTTACGATTTATAAAACGAAAATAATTTGTAAATTGATAGAAATAAACATCACGTAAGAACTTGAAATTAATCTGACCAAGAATTTCATAAAGCTTCACAAATATTAGACAACTAGGTATATCGAAACGTAAAAAAATTAGACAACTATATCGAAAACGTACAATCGAAAAAATACACATAAAACTGAAGGAGCGAACAATTAAGCGAACAGTAATTAAACCCCACATTAATGTTCTAAAATACAATTTTTATACCCGTATGGTGAAACCAAAGGGTATATTAACTTTGCCTTACCGTTTGTAACGCCAAGATCCCGTCATCACACATAAAAATGAATTACACCAGTGTGTTTAGAATGATAAAAATAATTAATTTCTGCATGTCCGTCCGTCCGTCTGTCTGTCCGTCTGTGGCGCAGATTGCGGGCGCACGGATTGAGCTAGAGACTTGAAATTTTACGCAGATTCGTTTCTCGTAAAATGTGAGGCTAAGTTCGTTCATGGACAAAAATGGACCATTAGACGAACGAAAATGTTTTTTGTGAATATCTCATATATCTTTTAAATATCTTATCAAAAAAGTGCAAGCACAAAAGTTATTTAGGATATGATTCTACATAAAACTCCCATACATCAAAATCCGATTGGAATAAATTTTAAAAAATCTTATTGAAAAGTTTGACTTCAAAGTGGAATACAAATGTTCGCTGTTCACTT
Source organism: Chrysopilus asiliformis (assembly GCA_964034945.1). Lineage (NCBI taxonomy): Eukaryota > Metazoa > Arthropoda > Insecta > Diptera > Rhagionidae > Chrysopilus > Chrysopilus asiliformis. The sequence goes on along the minus strand of OZ035963.1, from coordinate 46,662,252 downwards.
AAATCACCATACGGGTTTTCAATAATTGCCAGATTGGCAATTATAGCTTTGGTTATGTTTAGAAGTGACTCCGATGTTATGTAGGACTCAGTCCTATAAAAAAAATAGAACGGACCATAAGTGTTGGCGGACACATTCCTTTGCAAATAGTGAATATGGTAAAGCAAAAGTTTTTGTCTTCGATTATACTTCGCATGTGGTTTGCAAACTCGTGGTTTACATAGTTTGAACCTGCCTACTACCACACTTTAATACTTGTGTCGGAGAAATTTTTTAATTACACGGCATTTTATTACTCGAGTTGTTCGATATCTCGAATATTTTCAAACCCCTCGAACGTACATATATTCGATAGCTCGAATTTTTGTCTGTCCCTTTGAGCTTAGACAGGATCCGATAAAAAGAAGTGGTTTTTCCTATTCGGATAGGACTTGGTACTATAATTATAGGAACGAATCCTATTTCAAATCAGAAGGTCGCGCAGTATATAGGAGAGAGTCCAATAATCAATGGAGACATTACAACGTTTTATAGGATTCATTCCCTTAATTTTAGGATTGAGTCCCCTACAAAAATGAATGTTCCCCAATTTTTTGTCGTATCATGTCCAACATATACAGTAATCCCTCCCATAATAATACGGCGATTTTTTTGTTGGAATGTGTCCTAAAAAATTTGGGAACAGTTACCATTTTTTATAGGAATAACTCCCATATTTGGCCACTACGCCGTTTTATCCCCTAAATATGGGACTGGAGCATGCGATTTTGGTGAAACGGTTCCCATATATTTTTTCGTGTTTAATACGGTTTTTAATGTTGGGCAGGTCGTCTATGTATCACTTTCGCCGAAAACACGCACAGATTTCGCAAACAAAATCGCAAACAACTTTGTCATTTGTTTGGGAAAGGGGGAATAAATAGTGCGTTTTTACCACAATATGTACAGTGACACTCGCGAGGAGGACACGAAACTATAGAGGTATCACATAATATACATATATTTGTTTTCTTCAATTTAGAAAAAAAAATATCGCCTGGCGTCCACCATTTTGATTTTTTTTTCAAGTTGTGGTCTACACTAATCTGTCGTCATTTATCAAAATCGGTTAAGTCGTTTAGGCTACACGCGGTAATAAAGTATCAAGCATACATACACCCTAAACACATCACCCTCTTTTTTCCAGTCGGGTAAAAATTCGATATAAATATACAAAGCTTTCCATAATTTATAAAAAAATCAAAGCAAATCATACCTGAGATATATTACCTGCTTTTATAGAGCAAAATATTTACCACGCGAAATGAATTTTCACATCCAATTTTTCTATGCAAATGTAGGGTGCTCGGATTTGTAATCAATATGGGAACATATTATGAGAATTCTGTCACTGGGAAATATCTGTTATGGTGAATGTAACTGAAAAATTTTCTTAGTTGTTGATTGGTATAGCATAAGTAATTTACGCCACCGCTGCAATGTAACCTAATGCCACATATGCAGGAGATGACAATGTTTTGTAAAAATTCTCAAGTATGACGCAGTCTATTGGCGCTTGCATTGTACCTTTTATTTGCATCACATAATAAATAGTATGCTGAACATGTGAAGATGCATATTCAGGTGATGTTTCACAAAGTTGAATGAAAATCATTCCTTCAATATGCTCAAATGACATACGCATCGCATGTAACCGATACTATAGCGGTTTATAGCGGTGCGATGGTATATCAAGCAACATAATTATTATTTTCTTTCGGGCGGAAAGGTAACCTAATGTCGATAAATCTGAAAGGTGGTATTCTGGAATTTCCATTCATTTCATCCACTCAGTGGATTTGTTTGGAATTAAATCCAAACAGGTAGGTTACGATTTTTTTCTGTTTTATATACATTTGTTATTCTACGTTTAGACAAGACGATGACATACAAATGCTATGGATTTCTGTGTTATCCTCTATCAATGGATGTTAAAAAGTCACTGACTGGATGACGTCACTTCTCTTGATCCCCATTGATCAAATGATTTAGTCTACCTAGGTATTCAAGAAGAAATCGGAGCACATGCCAGACGCACTTAAGACTAAAAGTTCTCAGATGGCAACAGTCAACTTAATAGCATCATTAACCTTTTCTCAGACAGATAGCAACTGTCTTCTGTCCTTCTAAGTTATTATTATCCAAAGGATCTCAGTCGCAGAGATGTGATGAATATCTATTTTTGAAGGACCGAAATGCTCTTATCCTTTTTGTCCTTTGTCTTTCCATTGCCGTTTTGACAAATTATCTTCATCCCAGGATTTCAAACGCCTTTCGGTCCACCTCTGCCTGGCCCCTTTCAAATGATAGCTCCCTCATTTACTAAACGAGATGAAATGCTGTTCAAACATCTTTATCACATCCTTGTCATCTGTTTACAAGAAACGCCGACTTATCTAGGGTCCTTGTCTACTCGAAACAATTTTCAAGTGCGCTGTCATCTTACTCATTAAGTGAAAATAAATTGTCCCACTATGACAGTATTTCATATTCATATCGCAAAGGAACCGTGAAAACTTAACTATACTTGCAACAACACTATTAAAAAATGTATAATACACTAGAAAATTTTTTTGGAGAACCTACGCTAATGGGATCTGTACGAACAAAAGTTTTTAGATTTTTATACTCGATATGAGAATCATATAGTAGTATATTAGATTTAGTATACCGTTTGTAACGCATCGAATCAATTGTCGAGCACAAAAATCAACTACACCAGGGGGTTTGGGATGACAAAATATTTTGATTCTCGCATCTCCATTCGTCAGTTCGTATATCTATTCGTCCGTGAACACCATAATTTTCGAAAGGATTGAGCTAGAGACTTGAAATTGAGTACAGATGCGTTTCTCGTAAATGGCAAGGCTACGTTCTTGAACAGGCACCAATCCTTTTCCCTGTTCCATACAAATGAAACTGTGTTTTGAAATTTTCTAGAAAACGGTGAGTCGTACTGAAAAAATTTTAAATTTAAAATCTGTTTAGAATATGATTCTACATAAGTCATTCATACATAAAAATCCATTCGGACCACTGCTTCCCCCCTCTCCAATATAGGTACATATATGGAATACTTTTTGCCTGTTTTCTCTAAAACTGTGCATCGTATCGAAAAAATTTATTACAAACGAACTGCGTTTAGAATATGATTTTGCATTGTCATTCTAAACATTAAATATCCCCCCCCCCCCCCCCCCCAAACACAGGAACACACACAAAAAAAACGAGTTTGTCCTCGTATAGACTATTTGACGATTTGCCCCTGGCAATTGTAGCTTTTCTTATGGTTTTCAATACATTTTTCGTCTCTTACATATAAGAAAGGTATTAATATCGCTGGAAAAATCGAAATAATAGCAGTTTAACGAGGCCGCAACATGTCAGTTTGTGTGTGTTCATGTGTTCGTACGTATATATGTATGTAACGAAATTTGTAAGATCAATTTCTACCCGTAAACCTTAACCCATTTTGATGCGGTTTTTTACATTTGAAAGAAACATGCTATCGTCCCATAAAACCATATTGACTGTTCTAAGTAGGGTCATGTAATCTAATTGAATTTATATATATTTTTGAAGCAATGAACCGTTTTCGAGAAAATTGCAAAAATCTTTACCATTTGTATTGGACAAGGAAAAAGGTGTAATTCAATTTTTCCCCATTATCGGAAGAGGTTTAACTTTTGATAAAAGCCTGATCTGCGCCACATTTCAGCTTTCTACCTCAATTAGTTCTCGAGTTTTCAGATATTTTTGTGTAAACCATTTCAACATAAGTATTACCCGATGTTTCGTCATATTGGGTGTCAGTACCAGGAAGACCAAGCCATGCTCGGCGACCTCAAAATCCTACTTTTGCTGATTTTTGGGGAGAAACTAAATTACATTATCTTTACAGAGCTTTTCCATAGTTTTTTAATTCCCGACCTAGAAAGCTAAAACTAACGCGCGATAACAAAATTTCATAGAAATCGGTTGAGTGGTTATTGAGTAATCGCTGTCACCGATTTTTGAAACGTTGTTTTGAGACACCAGGTGAGGGGTATCGAGGGGAGGGAAAAGTCAGGTTTGTAGTGGAAAAATCAAAAGCCCTTAGCCCCCTTAGTAATACTGTAAAGTTTCATTAAGATAGGACCACACAATTCGAAGATACCAGGCGAGGGGTATCGAGGGGAAATTTTCTCAGAGGTGAGACCTATCTAGATCGATTCCTTGTCCCCGAAAATCCCTAACCCCCAAGTTTTAGAAAATCGTTAGGCGGGTTTACGAGATCGTTTGTGCAGACAGACAGACAGACATTCCTCGTATTATATTATAGGATTATACATAATCTCACCGCTAGGTGGATTTAGCTGTATTTTAAAACTTGGGTCCAGTGATGAGGGATAAATCAACATATTTTCAAAATTGGGAATATAAATTATGGAAAACGTTATGCATGTTTTATGTTTTCAAAATACAACAAAAATACGCCGCAGAAAAAAAAAATTAGAAAGAAAAATTGAAAATTATTTTAAAAAAGCAGGTTAGAGGGGACGAAAATTTTTGTATTTCGAAGTAAATTTTTTTAAGGATTAAGAAATTGCCGGAATAGAATTTTAATTCTTGGGACGTCGGGACAGCATTCCAGGCATTCCGAGATGTGTGGCATTTTGCATTCATGAAAATCGTAAAAAGAGTTTTATCCGAAAAGTAAAAAATCAGTGGTTTTACATTCAGAATTTTTATTGATAATGAGTTTTTTTTTTTATTAAAAAAAATGCCGGTATTTTCTGAGCTACACCAACATGCTAGAGTTATGTATTTTTCTACATTTACCTCTTAAAATATTCATGTTTTTAGTTAAATTGTCTTTAAACTAGAACTTGATAAACTTACATTGCCTTGTAAAGATCAATTACTATTTAAAAATGTAATTTTATCAGTGTATAAACTATCTTTTCTAGTAAGACTTTTCACATACATGTTTTAACCCTGTTTTATCCTTGCTTTGCTCTTCGAGTCTGTGACAAAAGCGTATAGCATAAACAGAATTTCTAGTGGCAAAAACAACAAGTAAAAAAACTTAAATTTGTGGAATAAAGTTTCGAGAGAACAGGTTGTATTCTTCAGAGACACATCCATGTGCGTGTTCAGCACTCGTTAAGAACTCCTTCAAGTGCTCCGTAAATTGTAAATTATTACTTGAAGCGCATCCTTTCCCAGTACCTACTAGAGATTTGTTTCGTTCCATACCTCCTTCTCGTATATACAATTGTGTAGTGAAAGTTTTTCATCGCTTGTACGAGTAGTAGTTTATTTTATCCTTTGCGAAATGATTTTCCTTCTGAACCATGTCGGTGTGCTCCACTCACTATTTATATGCCATTTTATCCGGTGATATGCTGTGGCTGTTCCTTTTCTTGACACTTTCCTCCCGATATCAGAGCCAGCATCTTCGCTTCTCCCTCATTGCTTTTTCATTCAGGAGTTTGTATACACAAGGCTTAAGTAGGATAACATATACACGAACCTGGAATCATCCTTAGCACGTTCCTTAAGGGAAAGTTAACAGCAAGAAACTTGGAAAACGACATTGAATTAGATTTTTTTTCCTTACTATTATTATTTTTCATCTCATCGCTTGTCTTAACGCTATTGTTGGTTATATTTTTTGTTCTACTTTTAAGTAAATCGTATCTACCGTTTTTGTTAGCAACGTTAGATATCCTTGTGCCATGCTATACGACGGAACATCCCGATTCCCTACAGCTAAACCACATTTTCTCACCTGAAACGTGTATCTGGGCACATTCAGCTGTACACCATCAAATGATTCATATCAATGGATAAATAGATGTAAAATATCTAAATTGGATTTTTATTCTTGTGGTTAGATTGTGTGATTTTATTGAAAGTTTTATCATCCCCAGGGATTGCTGCTCTCCGCTCTACTTTAACTTGAAGTTCTTGGGGTTTCCTAAGTAGAAAATCGTGTTTATAGTCGTGGTGAATTAATAAGCAGCAAGAAATTATTGTACTTAAATAGAGAGAAAATTCCTAACAGCTGTTAAGCTGATCCTTAGACTTATTAACTTCAAAAAATTGAGGCTCAAGGTTTTAAAAATGTTGGTCACGTTTTATCGAAATTGTTTTTATAATATTGTCATGAGGAACGTGAAAATTTCTTTTGTTTTTGGTATAATTAAATTACGCAGGGTGAAAAATATTTCCCTTTTGTGTCCTGTACAATTTTAGTTGCAGATCCTGGCCTACTGAAATTGTCACCAAGGAATAATTGAATCACTCCTTCTGGGGCTCTAATGCATAATGCTATTAAATGGTAATATTTTCACTTGTTTGAAACGTTCATGCGTTCCAACTCCCTGGTCCATACGTCCCAACTCCCTGGTTTCTACCGGGTCTCCAAAGTACAAACAAAGTCCGATTAAAACCACCATAAAGTCGTAGTGACTTTACAGTCCCTTAATACCAGGTTTCACAACGCTTAAGCCACTCCATTTGGACGTTTGGTGGCAAAAAGGTGGCAAGAGCGTTCCGAAAACCATATTTTGCGTGCCGTGCCATTAAATTCCCAAGTTTTTGTTTTATCTTCAAGTTTATGGTTTCGCTTCACCGATATTAGTGCGACTCAATATTGTGGCAGCATTTGTTTTTTTTTTTGTGTGAAATCTTCGCTTTGCGCATTTTTCTGTCTCTCGGTTATTAATCGGCTGACGCAGATTTTCGGGTGTATTTTTTTAGTTGTATCGCGAACTTTCTTGGATATTCAGGAAGTATCGGCTATTGGCCATTCAGTCATATTCAATATCTCAACAGCTCTTCCCAAATAGCATTTTAAGCAGCAATTATGGTGTTCATCCCCATATTTCGTCACCATGCAAATCGCGGCGATAAGCAATTTATGTCGCAAACACGTCGTTAGTTGTGCCAACGAGACGCGCAACGAGACCCATAGTGGGGAACACTTTTCAGCGGTTTGCGGCGCCGCAATTATAACGACAGGGACGTAATTAGTTGCCTCATGCGCGAGCGTCATCTGACGGCATTATATCACACAATTACACAAATCATTTCTTTCTCCCTCGAATGCTTGCTAGTAAACAGAGATGAACAAATAAAAACGTAAGCAGAAGACGAACGAGAAAAATCTAATGGCGACAAATTAATGGAAACTTTTGTGGAGTGTTATTTTATAATGGACTTTTCTTCCGGTTGCATGTCGTGATTTTAATTGCCATTAAAATTTTTCGACAATATTGGATCTGAAATTTAAACAGATTTTAATGGGCCATCGAATTATTTTGTTTTTAATCAAAAATTTCTTTAATTTTATTTTATCGGTAAAATTTTTTTTTCTTTTGCAATGAAATTTTGATGCCAATAAAATTATGCTGTTTCAAAAATATATGCTATCCACTTTTTATGCAATATCCTTCAGTCATTCGCCTGAAATAAGAAATTTAATTCTCGAAACGAAATCGTTTCCATCAAATGTCAGTGAGAAATATGGCGGCTGAAGGCATCAATTTTTTTTGTGTTTCTCAGACGGGGAGCTTTAATGAAACTTTAGTGGCAGACTATTTCGACCCGAAAACCATCAAATGCTGCTCTATCGCTGCAGGAATTTTCATGAAGCGAATGTTGCCCCAAAGACGAACCGTCGATCACCAATTTCCCCACTAAAGCAATTGTGGCTTTGCAGACGCATTATTAATCGGTGCGACGCGCTCGTCACTTCTTTCGCTTCTTTTACGCGGATGTGAATTATAGGTGTAAATGTTTAGCCCCGATTGCGTAAATTGCTGCATTTTAAAGCCGCAAAGAACAAATCTCATGTTCCCGTACTTTTCGATGCTATTTGGGTTCTTCAACACCATAAATGGACTTATAAGCGTCAGAATTACGTTCCTCGGTGTCAGAATTACGTTCCTCGGCATCAGAATTACGTTCCTCGGCGTCAGAGTTACGTTCCTCAACGTCAGAATTACGTTCCTGTGATCATAATGCCAAACCACTGAAAAGTGTTTCCCACTATGGGTGTCGTCGCGCATCCCATTCGCACAACGTCGATGAGCCCGCGACAAAAATCACTTATCACCGCGATTTCCATGGTGACAAGATATGTAAGTAAAGGCGACACGGCTGCTTAAAATGCTATTTTTATTTTTATCGCCACCCATCCGTGTTTAGGGTTCTTTTTGGCTTCCCTACAAGAAAAACATCGGAATTAGATTTTTAGCATGCAAAACTGTATAAAACTCTTAAAGATTTACGAAAAATTAAAATAGAAAATATTTTTCTTCTCCAAGATCGAATTTTTCAGCGTAAATTTTCTTTTCGCTTTAAAATAAAAATATATTTTTAATTGAAATGCTTGTATGGTTTCAAACGTACACCCAAAATCATTTAAATAAGAAAAAAAATTAAAACAAATGGTTCTTGGTGGCAGTACGAATCATATATCAAATTCATAATCCAAGAAGCAAGTTATTAAAACTCTCGGGATCAACAAACAATGAAAACCATGCGCTAAGCTTTACAACCGCCTGTAATACCTAACACTGGATTTTTATTTTTTCTTTGAAAATGCTAATACTTTCAGTCAGCCTTGCGCGAATATACAAAAACCATAAGAAATAGACATAAATCCTGTCGACTCCTTGGTAAATTTAAAATTTTTACAATACAAATGTGTAACAAAAAACCACTGCTTGGTATTTCTCACCTTGTTGGGATGTTGGTGGGAACTGCCACCAGCCTCTTAACAACATTGAAAGTCTTTCGCATCGACGCGACCTTCAGATTCTATGGAATCACTAACGGAAATCTAAGAACGTCTTCGTGGATCCCTTAAATTCCTTTTCACGGTTTGCTGGATTTCCGCTAAGGAAACACCTCGCATCTCGACCAAGTTTTCCCATCCATTTAAAACTGGTGGGATGCCTAGCAAAAACGAACTTTTGCTTGAGTTCTTTCGGTTCCAGATCCGGTGTTCGGTCTGAGTTTGACCAAAAAGCGAAAGAACGATTGTGAAAACTTACTCCTTTGGATATGCTGGCAAATGTATACCCGCTTTTGCCACAGCATAAAGAAAATCTCACTTCGTAACAAAAAACGCAACAACTTATATTATTCTTTTGTAGATTTGAGTAAATTCGAGCTGGTACCGGGGGATTAGTGTGGGATCAGATACATTCGTGTATCCAGCATAAATCCTTATTCAATTCTGGGAAATATTCACATTAGAATTTAAAGGATCTCCCAAAGGAATATAAGAAATGATATGTTAACGCGCGCTCTGCTTACATGATGGTAGTATGTACATACAACAATTTACAAAAATTGCTCAATGGTGAACAAAAAAAAAAATAATCGTGGTTTGGGACTCAACTTCCCGTATACTAAGCAGCCATCATCTGTGCCGTACAATAGAAGACATCCGGTGGGAGAGGGTTAACGATGAGAAAATGTAAAACATCCTGATATGGTGAAGGTCCCTGGCGAAGATGTAAAAGTTGAATCGTGGAAACTGAACAAATTTTTAATGTTCCCGAAAGCTCTTCAGATCATTCTACTCAAGGTGAGTGAAGTGTAGTGTAGGTTTACAGGTTGGTGGTTACGTTGTTGCCAACCAGCCAAGCATTCAGTCAGCAACTATAACAAATTTTGCTTTTACGAGCAGATGTGTATGCAACAAAAGATTTATATGCGCTACACTACACGAATGTGATATTCCCAATATACGGGAATATAAAAAAATGTGCTTTTAAATCGAATGAAATCTCATTTGGAACACATCAACATTCTTGCATTTTGTATGCATACATATTTCATCACATGCTGGATCGATGCGCTAGTATGCACACCCAAATAACATCAAATGTTCATTGCCTACTGTCATTTTTGTTAGTAGAAATATCGATCTTTTGTGGTATTTTTACAGAAAAATGTCGTTTAGAATATGATTTTACATAAGAATAAACCTAAAATGATGAGCAACAATTACAGTGGGCTATTTTTTACTTTGTTCTACGGAGTATAATAAAGTATTGTTTTCATGAAAAATTTCGACCCCTTAATTTTGCTTAAAAAACATTTCCCGATCACTCCTGAGTCGATTGGAGTCATATTAATAAATGTCTTTCTGTCTGTCAGTCTGTCAGTCTGTCAGTCTGTCAGTCTGTCAGTCTGTCAGTCTGTCAGTCTGTCAGTCTGTCAGTCTGTCAGTCTGTCAGTCTGTCAGTCTGTCAGTCTGTCAGTCTGTCAGTCTGTCAGTCTGTCAGTCTGTCAGTCTGTCAGTCTGTCAGTCTGTCAGTCTGTCAGTCTGTCAGTCTGTAAGTCTGTGTACAAGATTTCTCAAAAACTAATAGAGCTAGCGCCATGAAATTTTATAGGCATGTTGGGTCCTGAAATGGGACGATCCTATCAACTTTTGGTGGAAATCCGTTAACCGGAAGTATCCAAAATGGCGGTTTTTCAAAAATCACAATTTCGTTTTTCTCGATTTACTCCCAAACTACGCGTTTTTTAGTGGCCTTAAGTATGACAAAACTTGGAGAAAATAAAATTTCCCACACTTTTGTCTTTAGCTATAACTCGATATCTCCACCTGTTATCGAGATAAACCGTTATTTCCAAAAAACAGTTTTTTGCGATTATCTCGAAAACTAACGGGTTTTTGCTGACTGAATGTATGAAGTGAATTAATGAGAATGGCATTCTGCACAATTTTGTTTCTTACCGTTATCCGTTATCTTTTACCGTTTTGAGATATTTTCATTAATATGTAAAAAATCATATTTTTGCGAATAATTTGCAAACTAACGGTTTTTCGACAAATCAGTTAAAAGAATAATTAAAGATGTTAACATTTTCTACATTTTTGCCATTTACCGTAAATTGATATCTTTTACAGTTCTCAAGTTATCTCAAATTTTGTACGTTTTTGATATTTTTGGATGAACCAACAATTTATTGGGAGGTTGTATTGGGTTGACAATACGACAGGGCTATAACGTAAATTGCACAGGGTCGTAGATTTTTTAGAAGAAAGCTTTGTATTGACCACAACTGATATTTTTCATTTTACAGTGGGTTACTTTTTTTGCATGAGATTTTTTAACTGATCTAAGATATTTTCTTATCGCTGATTTCAAATCTAAAATCGATTTCTCTCTACAAGCTCTAGTTTTTATGTAGTTTGATATTAAATACTGTTAAGGCCCAAAAGTCTCGGGATATTAACTAACGATGTATGCTAGTTTGAGCACATCATTACTATGTATGTATATAAAGCTGAGAGAAGAATGGACATATTCCAACAAGAGTGGTACCCCATCTTTACTAGAGTCATTCCTACATAAAAAAAAAGATTACGGCAATTTTTTTTTGTTGGAATGTGTCCTAAAAAATTTGGGAAGATTTACAATTTTTTTATAGCAATAACTCCAATATTTGGCCACTATGCCATTTTGTCCCATAAATATCGGATTGGAGCATGCAATTTTGGTCGAACGGTTCCCATATGTGTTTTTTCCGTCTAGGAAAACGTGCTTTCAAAATATTGACAAATTTAGTGTCCAGTTAACGGCAAATCAATATCTTTTGCCATTATCGAAATATTTCAGATTTTCTAAAAAAAAAAGTAAAATTGATGTTTTTTTATGTAAATTGCACAGGGATATAGATTTTGTATAAGAAAGTCATGTGCTGTTCACATCAGTTTGATTATCTATGTTGCCTTTGCAACGAGATATTTGAGATATACTCATTTCAATAATATCAGCTTTTTTGCTACTTGAGGGCGATATAATTTCATTTTTTTTTCGATACTGAATATACAATCAGAACTTGAAATTACACTTTTTGGTACGACTGCTATGCATTTTATCAATTATCCTGATATCCATTTTTTATTTCATCTCCGGAAAAACTTTTTACATCTTTTCATCATTCGTCACTAAAAGTAGACAACGATGAATGCCACCAGCATCATTCTGGTGATGCTATACGGGAGATTATCACTAAATCCATGCTAGTAAATCACTGTCCTCTTGTAAATGATATTACTTGTCAAAATAAATCATAATCTAGGCTAGAGAGCTCAATAAAGAAATTATGGTTATGAATGATGGGCAACAACTATCCAAGTTAATGTCTAGGAAAACGCGAACGCGAACGCGCCCTAAGCCGCAACATCATCATCATTATTTTTGTCGTATCGTCTTTGAAGTTCTAGAGGTTCGGTGCGATATCTTCGTTTTCTATCCACCCGTTCTTGATTGCACTCAGATTGGATCCTATTAGCTTTGAGCTACACAACCCCCTTGATGTCCCATCGGAAAACGGTCTTCGCTTTTCTGGATTACATGTAAGTACCAAGTAAGGATTTTAGCCGGGAATCCGCAAAGTTGTCGCTTTTGTCATGAGTTTTTCGCTTCTTTAATGTTCCACCCACTCTTCTAGCCATAACTCCTATTTGAATAATTTCAAATCTTGGCTCATTCAAACTGCATTATTCATAAGTTAAAAAGGAGTCGTCATTCAGTGCGGTGCATTATGCATTAACCACTGATTACTTTATGCAATCTCTGGGTTTTTCTATTTGATATATAGGGTAAATATTTCAATATTGTTCCAGCTAGCTAAATCGATAAAAAATAAGACTTTTTTCATTGCAGTTGTTTAATTAATTATTTGAATTTTTCGGACTTAAAGATTTTAATATTTTATTTTGATAATTTTCGGGCTAAAGACATAGTGTGCCAGGCGTCCTTTTTTTTAAAGGACAGTCATTTATTTCGCTGCCCTAAAATGGTTATTTGTCCTTTATTTTACTGCTCTATCCTTTATTTGTCCTTTTTTTTTATTGAAATGGCCGTTTTATTTACTTTAAAGTTTTGGAAAGTTATGTCAAGTGTTTAACATTTTTTAATTCACATTTCGGACACATTTAAACCCACCTCCGTACGTTGAATATTGGCACGCGGCAGCTCGCTGTCATTTCAACTACACTCAGTAGAAGTCAGAGTGAACATTTCGGAGTTGCAATCCCTGGAAATTCTGGCTTTAATATAAATTTTCGGGTTAAATAAATCGAAATTAAAAATTATAATTGTATTAAGAAAAACGCTATCAAAATAATGATGAACATGCGTGGACAAAACCGCGTTTGCTGCCGGCAGACGCCATTTTGTGCGAACCGAACTAACAAAGTACCCCTCGTGTGGGCCTTAAATTAAAGAACTTTGAAAAAAAACGTAGAAAAACGCAAATGGTGACTAAAAATGATAAAATAAAATAAAAAATTAAAAAACAAGCTTTTAAAGTGTAGTAAAAATACAAATTATCTCTATACATATATACAAAAGGCAACGTCTGCCTGTCTATCTGTCTGTATGTCCGGACTTGGCTCCAAAACCACTGGACCGATTTTGATGCGGTTTTTTCCTATATGTTGCTTAGATCTCGGGTCAGTTTATGGGCTATGTATTATTTTGCTACAGTCCCCCGTTTTGACCGGCAATCATTGAACATCCCCCCTGCCACAGACCTGTTTTTAAGAATAACGCTTAAATCACTGGACCGAAGCAGCTGAAAATTTACACCGGGGTACTATTGACTCCAAAATTATTGATTAGCTTTACGGTTGACAAATATTTTTCTCTCCTCTGACCCCCTCTTCTGCTATCTTCTAAACTACTGAATGGATTTTGATGTGGTTTTCACTATTGGGCAGGTCGTTGATCAGGGGAAATTTTTACTAAGTAAATCACAACCCATCCCGTTCCTGTAAATCCCCTTCCCTTCTTTTTTATACCCGTATGGTGAAACCAAAGGGTATATTAACTTTGCCTTACCGTTTGTAACGCCAAGATCCCGTCATCACACATAAAAAGGAATTACACCAGTGTGTTTAGAATGATAAAAATAATTAATTTCTGCATGTCCTTCCGTCTGTCTGTCTGTCTGTCTGTCCGTCCGTCTGTCTGTCCGTCCGTCTGTCTGTCTGTGGCGCGGATTGCGGGCGCACGGATTGAGCTAGAGACTTGAAAGTTTGCACAGATCCGTTTTTCGTAAAATGCGAGGCTAAGTTCGTTAATGGGCAAAAATGGACCATTAGGGGGGGTACCCCCCATACGAACGAAATCGTTTTTTGTAAATATCTCAAAAACGGTGCATCTTATCAAAAAAGTCCAAGAACAAAAGTTATTTAGGATATAATTCTACATAAAACTCCCATACATAAAAATCCGATTGGAATAAATTTTAAAAAATCTTATTGGAAAGTTTGACTTCAAAGTGGAATTTTGGTATAACTGTTCGAATTTTAATACGAATATCACCATACGGGTCTCCAATGATTGCCAGATTGGCAATTATAGCTTTTATGTTTTCCAACTAAAGCCAAATCCATCCCTTGACTGCAAACCCCTTCTCCTGCTATATGCTAACCTACTGAATGGGTTTTGATGCAGGTTTCTTCGTTACATATGTCCTCCCTCAAGGAAAAATGTCGCTAACTAAAAACTACTTGCACCTTACTCTTAAAACCCCTCTCCTTAAATCTCATGCGATTCAAGAGGAATTTCGATCCGGTTTTCACCGTTAGAGAGGTCAGTCCCGAAGGAAATTTTGCGCCTACTAAAATCTACCCCTCTTTCACGCCTTAAACCACTCTACTACTATCTGCTAAACTACTGAATGCATTTTGATGCGGTTTTCTTCATTAAAATTGTCATCCCGGATAAATCAGATCTGAGGCTGAAGAAATCAGTTACCGAGGCCGGAGGCCCTGGAGGATGGGGCGGGATGGGGATGAACTGCGGAACGGTTCGGGACGGAGCCTCTAAAAATTTTATATAGGAAACAAAGTTACCTATTTTCTCAACAAATTTTGCATTTTGGGTTCCGAAAATTTCAAAAAGGACCCTTTTGGTGTATTTTTTTTTCGACGCGACGTTTTTACGAATGTCAGTTGAATTTTTTTATGGAACAAAAAAAATCAAACAATAGTAAGTTCTCTAAAAAAAACAATTTTCCGAAGAGAAAGTTAAGTTATTTAATAGATAACCTATTAACAGGTCCTACACCCTATTATGCTTTGTCTTCGTAGAACAAAGATAGCGCCCTCAGCAACAGCGATTGTTTACAGGAGGCTCTCATGGACTGAAAATCCCTCAATTTAAGTTCTGATCCCCCATATATGCAACCACCCGAATTTCCCAGTGTTTTCGTGCATTTAAATCCATAACTTATGCTGATGATGCTACAACATTTGATGTGGTTTGCACTTTGGCGTTGAGCCATCAGTTCCCTCTTCCGTTCGCTATTTATCATCATTCAGCATAACAAGGATGATATTTATCTTTCGGATTTTTACTGCAATTAAGTCGTGCAACAGAGAATATCGCTGTGAAAAAATATGGGAAAATTCTGATAAATCGCCATAAATGAGTACAATTTTTTGCACGGATTTCGTGTAAATTGAATTATTTGACTGATGCTCATCAGATTATTACTATTTACAGAAGTCTTCATGCTGGGGGTTTGTATTATGGAGTTTTGGGGCGATTAAACACAATAATGAGACTTCATCGCTTCATGGATTCCTTTATGAAAAGGTTTATTAAAATTAGCTGTGAAATGGATTTTACTGTCATCACAATTGGTGTTATTTGCTTTTTTATTTATTCATTTTTATTAATATCGTGGGTGTTTTCACAAGCATTGATATTTCCTGCACTTTTCCATTAATTTTTTGACCAACAGTTACAACAATAATAATATTTGATCTGGCACAGACTTCAACATATATCACTTCAATATTTTTATGACCTGAAAACCCAGTTTTTTTTTAAATCTGCAATTATCTTTTTCTAGATGCTTCTGAAATTTTATTTTAAGAATTTTCATTCCCACAATTTTTTGTTTCGACACACTACATAAATTTATGGCAATTTGGTAAATTTTCTAAAACACTAGAATCATTTGCAGCAAATTAATGATTTTAGCATGAAAACAATCAAAATCCAATGTGCTGATTGCGTAAAAGTAGCTCCCATAGATATAAAGTAAGCTCGCATGTGAATCTCAAACAGGCGGCAATCAATTACAGAACAATCGAATCAAATCAACATCCAACAAAATGTCGACCATTAGTCATAACACTTCGCCGTACCCATAAATATTATGTACAAAACCAACACGCACTTATTTTGTACATGAGATTACTGAAATCTTCATATCATGTCATTGCTTTTTGGATTTAGGAAACTATCCAACATTGGAGATGTTTAGAGACCCAGATAACACATTGCTAGGTTCTCATGAATTTTCTAACCTCATTGGTCATTTTTTTGGAAACTAACATTGAGCAATTTTGAGGTCTGACCACATTTGTAAGGTTTTTCTTTTCGAGAAGTTCTTTTCACGTCTAACTGCTACTACATATCATGACATTTCGCTGTGAGATCAGGCGTCCTCAAATAAGGTTTCGTCGAAAAGAAAAATCTTCGTTGCCACTATCTACAGTTTTACGTGCATTGCGGACAATAGATACATTTATAGGGTTTGTCGACTTATCAATAATAGAAGTTGTGATAGAAATGTAAACTGATGACATCGTTAGAATCAAACAGTCATTTCAGTGAAGCAATTATTTGGGTGTATTTGAAATTAAAATATGCTGACATTTGCTCCAGGTGAAATTTCCTTAAAAAAATGCGCCGCAAGTGAAAAAGAATATATTTTTCATCAGCATCAAGCTGGAGTAGAGCATAGTTTGATGACTGTATTTAGTGTTTTATAAATGATAACAGTAAATTGGTATAAAGATTAGTTTTCGAGACGCCGAGAAGTGGAATTGTTTTGGGCTAATTCTATGCGCTAATTTCCGCTTTTTCTTTGAGGGTTTTCAGAACAGGGGCCCTATCACCGAACACGATACGATAGGTTTAAGTCGTAAACTCAATGTTATTGTCGGTATAAAACACTAACAACAACATTGAATTTACGATTCGATTCATTCGTATCGTGTTCGGAGATAAGGCCTCAGTACTCTCCGCATTTATTGCAATCCACAAAATTGCAGTACCCGCTTTATTGCACAATATTTAAAACCACCGAAATTTCCCCATATATTCACATGTAATTATCACCCGTTTAATGAAAAACTCTCTTAATTGCAATCGAAAAATTGAAAAAATTGCGGTCGGTTCACAAGTTTTGCACACTTAATTGGATATTCGA
Source organism: Chrysopilus asiliformis (assembly GCA_964034945.1). NCBI lineage: Eukaryota > Metazoa > Arthropoda > Insecta > Diptera > Rhagionidae > Chrysopilus > Chrysopilus asiliformis. The sequence continues at coordinate 46,644,957 of OZ035963.1, read as the reverse complement.
CAATAAACATAAATTAATGAGAAATATAAAAGCATTAACATGGAATAATTCGGTGGAAATTTGCCAAAATTTTTGAAATTTTTAACGAAGCACTTTAAAAATTTCAAAAAAATATGACAAGACAAAATTTTTCATTTGCTGGTAATTTTAAAGTTTATAACCCTACAATGCGCGATTTTTTAAATCAAAAAAACCAAAATATTTGTGCGCAAAACATATGTAAAAAATACATTTTTTTTTTGTTTTCTCATATAGTGGTTGATTTATATATGCATAATAGCGCACTGTATTAACGAACAAACTAAAAATTTTATCATTTCATATTTTTTTTTAAATTTTGAAATCACTTCGTTGAAAATTTGGAAAATGTAGTTATCAAGTTTTGGCAAATTTCCACTGAATTTCAATATGGAAACTTGAAAATTTGTTTTGCAATTAAATGGTGACTACTGTCTCGGCAGACTTCCTTCCCGAGCACAGAACGAGTTGACATTACTTTGTCTGACAAGGTCTTCATCACTTCCTTGAGCCGGAAACAATTTGACCTACACGGTAATAGTAATCCAATACAGTTTCACCTATTTCACTCATAGAGCTTAGTCAATGCCATTTCGTTATCGATCTCAGAAAAGGTTCATTTTTAGAAAAAGTTTAAAGAAGTCAAACTTATTTTGGCTATTTTTACTTTCTTCTACGGAGTATAATAAAGTATTGTATTCATGAAAAATTTCGACCTCATAATTTTGCCTAAAAACATTTCCCGATCACTCCTGAGTCGATTGGAGCATTATTACAAAAATGCCGTTCTGTCTGTCAGTCTGTGTATAAAATTTCTCAAAAACTAATAGAGCTAGAGCCATGAAATTTTAGAGGCATGTTGGGTCCTGAAATGGGACGATCCTATCAACTTTTGGTGGAAATCCGTTAACCGGAAGTATCCAAAATGGCGGTTTTTCAAAAATCGCAATTTCGTTTTTCTCGATTTACTCCCAAACTACGCGTTTTTTAGTGGCCTTAAGCTATAACTCGATATCTCCACCTGTTATCGAGATAAACCGTCATTTCCAAAAAAAAAACAGTTTTTTGCGATTATCTCGAAAATTAGCGGGTTTTTGCTGACTGAATGTATGAAGTGAAATAATGAGAATGGCATTCTGCACAATTTTGTCTTTTACCGTTATCCGTTATATTTTACCGTTATTGAGATATTTTCATTAATATGTAAAAAATCATATTTTTGCGAATAATTTGCAAACTAACGGTTTTTCGGCAAATCAGTTAAAAGAATAATTAAAGATGTTAACATGTTCTACATTTTTGCCATTTACCGTAAATTGATATCTTTTATAATACTCAAGTTATCTCAAATTTTGTACGTTTTTGATATTTTTGGATGAACCAACAATTTATTGGGAGGTCGTCTTAGGTTGACAACGCGACAGGGCTCTAGCGTAAATTAAACAGGGTCGTAGATTTTGTAGAAGAAAGTTTTGTGTTGACCACAACTGATATTTTCAGGCGCACCCACACGGGATAAATTTTTGGGCTGAATTTTAATCCTTTTGGTATTGTATACAGTTTCACACCGAAAAAATATTAAAACTTAATCTCGCAAAAGATTATTATTTTTTTTATTAAAACGTAATCCAAATAAGTTATTGATTTCAATATTTTTTTTATTAAAATTTAATGCAACCGCATTAATTTTTTTTTGTGCATTTTTGTATTACATGTAATGCAAATACGCTATTTAAAATAAAATATTTTAATTTTTTTCAAATTTAATATTATTAAAATTTGATTTATTGAAAAACGGAAGTATTAAAAAAACAGTGTTTTTTGAAACCTCCATTTTTTTTAATACTTCCTTTTTGCATTATATACTCGGATCTTGCAGACCATATACGAATTGTAACGGAAGGAATAATTTAAGAAAATTTGAAAAAAAAAAAACAATTTAAAAAAAAAACATAACAAAAGCTATAATTGCCAATCTGGCAATTATTGAAAACCCGTATGGTGCTTTAATTGAACGGCGAACAGTTGTATCAAAATTCCACTTTGAAGTCAAATTTTCCAATAAGATTTTTTTAAATTTATTTCAATCGGATTTTGATGTATGGGAGTTTTATGTAAAGTCATATCCTAAATAACTTTTGTTCTTGCACTTTTTCGATAAGATGCGCCGTTTTTGAGATATTCGCAAAAAACGTTTTCGTTCGTATGGGGGCTACCCCCCCTAATGGTCCATTTTTGCCCATTAACGAACCTAGCCTCACATTTTACGAAAAAAGGACCTGTGAAAATTTTCAAGGCTCTAGCTCAATCCGTGCGCCCGCAATCCGCGCCACAGACGGACGGACGGACGGACGGACAGACGGACGGACAGACGGACGGACATGCAAAATTCAATTTTTTTTATCATTCTAAACACACTGGTGTAATTCATTTTTGTGTGTGATGACGGGATCTTGGCGTTACAAACGGTAAGGCAAAGTTAATATACCCTTTGGTTTCACCATACGGGTATAAAAATATCGAATTCCAGAACTAGGATTAAAATTTAATACAAAAGCATGAAAAATATACCCATTTAATGCTATTGGCATTAAATATAATACTTTTTTTATTACAATCTATTTTTGTAAAAGTAACTGTAACACAAGTTTGATTAAAAATATAGTGAATCATTTTAGAAGATTGAAATTTAATATTCAAGAAATGGAATTAAAATTTAGTCCAATAATTTTAAGCTAATTATGAATATAAAAACGTCCTATTAAACGGGCATATTTCCCAAGTCGATTTGTGACTACTACATAGAAAAAAATCGCAATCGGCTTTCTTTGAAACTTATGCTAAAAATCCTTTTGAAGTTTTGTAGAGTAATTAACGATCGCCTCTTAATTCTAGCTTTTTTTTTATTAATTAATTTATTTCTTATTATAACATTCATAAAAACAAAGCTGATTACTACAAATAGTTTCTCGTTAATGAGATAAAAATTGGACACTTTTGGATGTTTTCTTTAATCGTTTGAGTGATTTTTGCTTGCTACTTGGGAGTTTTTTTTTCATTCACATCTCCATCCGACATATTAGTTACACAAACATTGTAGTAAACATTGCTACAAAAACATGACACATAATATATGGCACAATTCCATATACCTACACGGTAAGAAATCATTTTTGATGCAGCCATTATATTATAATTACATTAGAATTGTTGCTACAAACAAAATTCGTTCATGATCAATATAATTCTGTTTATGGGAGTTTAGAGGAATAAACATAATTACATCGGTGCTGAACGAAATTTGTTTGCAGCATCAACATTATATTTGACGCAAACAAAATATCTTTGCAATTATTATAATGCATCAAAAATTATTTCTTTCTGTGTAAGAATAAGTATTTGATGTAGAAGATTGGATAGCTGGTGGCATACATATCAAAACGAATCATGGATTCATCAACCTCCCATCCATCTCCTTCACTTCCAGACAAAAAGGTGAAGAATAATGAAAACTCTTCGCATGGCCGCGACTCAAGCTGTGCGCCCGTCCATCAAGATTCTGGGGCAACAATGGCCAGACAATTATTGTCCAGGTAACATTACCATCCAACTATGCTGCCCGATGTACCAAGAAGTAGGTTTCGGTACAGCACAACATTAAACTAATTTCCCCGAACATACAAATATCTACACTTTTGCTATGCCATACCGATGTGATGCTGACAATGTATGCATGCTGAGGTCCATACGGATAAATATTCAAGTGTGACGGGCACAGGAATGATGGTTAAAATACCACGTATGTGAATCCCAGCCAACCAACAATTTTCCCGTTGGAATTTTCACCAAATTTGAAGAAGATTCGCCTCGCACTTATGCTCGCCATGTGTGGTATGGATCTATGCTGAACACTTGAAGCATCTTAGCATAATATCAGCATAGAGCACTTTGTTTGGTATACGGAACTTTATCTTAATGTGATCCAACCTACTTAAGTGTGTTCTCTGTCCATGTCTACTTTTTGGAGGTGTTTGGTTTTGTTCTGAAGCATTCAATTCCCTGGCAAACTTCTGGCTATCCAGGCAAAAAGTGATTTTAATGCATTCGCTATTAGAACTATTTATCACCTGAGTTTCGTACCTTCTTCCAAGTTGTTGAGTTTGCCAAGTTATTGATGACATCGCAAAGGTTTTTTTTTCTGTGTTTGCTATTGCTAGAGAGCACTAAAACATTGCAACATTGCTGCTCAAATTGATGAAATCCTGTGGAAATTCCTGCAATACCTCGTAATGGTGCCGCGTGGTTTTTGGACAGTAGAAGAGCTTTTCAGTGCTCTATCAATATTGAATGGAAGTACTTCCTATTGTTGACGTTTTAATGGATCTCACCACTCGAAAAGTGCTATTAATAAATAAATTTAAATTGCATTCTCACCAAAAGCTTCAAATTGGCTTTTCGCAGGAGTGAATTTCCATTTAATTTAGATAACAATGGAATGGAAGTGAGGATATGACCGAAGCTTGAACTGAATCCAGAATTTTCCCATATGAGACAACTTAGCATTAAAAAGTTTAAAGGACAAGAATAACTCATCCGCAAATTCTCACAAAAAAAATGTGGAAAAGAAGATTTTTCTAATACGTTATTCTTGCATTGCATCGTATGTCGAAGCATCGCAAAATCAAGGCTTTTTATTGTATTTGTTTGTCCTGCTTATATATGTGTTAACTATCAAAAAAATACTTTCTGGCGTCCAGCGTCCCGGAAACTAAACTTTTGTGTCGGATTTTTATACCCGTATGGTCAAACCAAAGGGTATATTAAATTTGCCTTACCGTTTGTAACGCCAAGATCCCGTCATCATACACAAAAATGAATTACACCAGTGTGTTTAGAATGATAAAAATAATTAATTTCTGCATGTCCGTCCGTCTGTCCGTCTGTCTGTCTCTCTGTCCGTCTGTGGCGCGGATTGCGGGCGCACGGATTGAGCTACAGACTTGAAATTTTGCGCAGATTCGTTTTTTGTAAAATGCGAGGCCAAGTTCGTTCATGAGCAAAAATGGACCATTAGGGGGGGTAACCCCCCATACGAACGAAAACGTTTCTTGTGAATATGTCAAAAACGGTGCATCTTATCAAAAAAGTGCAAGAACAAAAGTTATTTAGGATATGATTCTACATAAAACTCCCATACATCAAAATCCGCTTGGAATAAATTTTAAAAAATCTTTTTGGAAAATTTGAATTCAGAGTGAAATTTTGATAAAACTGTTCGCCGTTCAATTAAACTTCGAACAATGCCATATCACCATATGGGTTTTCAATAATTGCCAGATTAGCAATTATTTATAGCTTTTGTTATGTTCTTTTTCTGCCTGTATTCTGAAAAAAGATTTTCCCCTGAAATTTTTTTTACCGTGGCTGTTGCAAATGGTGTACTGCAAATCTAAGAGACCCTACAAATATTAATGGTTTCACCATGTTATGCATCTCTGTAATATTTTATTAGCACCGATTAGTGTACTTGCAATCCACAATCATCCATAATCCATCAGAATCTTACAATAAAATATTCAAAATAAACAATTTGATCGTTAATGAAACAGTCATGACAAACAAATTTGCACAGTCGATCATGAAAAAGAATCTCTCTGCAATAGCGAATATTTTCGAATTTTTATCTTAAAAAAAATTTTATTTGATCGTTTTTTAAAAAAGCATCTCTGCAGTTAGTAAAGTATAACGCTTGAATTTAAAGTTAAAATCATCAAAAATTGCGATTTTTTCTAACCTGACTCTTTGAAGCATTTCGTAGAATTCTATAAAATGTTCTACAGTGGGGGTCCAAAACATCTTTGAGATCAAAATTTAAACAAAAAAAATCTGGAATATTTGAGTTCACGGTATTTTATTGCCCATCGTAATCCTGTGTTTTTTTTTAGCAAATATTTGATCATTTCTTGTAGACACAGCGGTGTACTAAAAAGATTCACCCGTCGCTTACCTTTTGCTCGCGACTGATTTATTTGGCCAGTTGATGCTTTCCAACGGTGTGAAGTGTTTATCTTTAATTTTGATAATCTTATTTATCCATTGCTAAGGAAGTCTGAACTCTAAATATTTTGAATCAATATTTACGAAATGGCATTTATTTTTGTTATGGAAATACGTTGTGCTATTACTTCATTTTGATAACAATAATATGAGAATGTTAATCAGTTTTACATAAGTGGGAAATTCCGCTCATCATTTCAACTGTGAAGTTTTGAGAACTAAATGATATGAAGAAAAATACTCTAATTTTTAAAGAAAACAAAAGTATCACTTGTTCGTCAAATGAACAAAACAAATTCATCATAATAATAATAGATTCATCATACATGAAAATTCCACCCAGAGTTAGCTACTGAAATCATTTTGTGAGTGCAAGGTAATAATGCCTACAGGATGTCATTAAAATATCTACGACATCGTCTCCTATAGTATTAATTAAATTTTCAATAAACAGAGTGTAAATTAGGCTTGAAAACATGTTTGCGTTACGTATTTTGGTGTAATTGATACATAATTTAAAAATATTTTCCATTAACAAAGTAAATTTTAGTCTCAAATTAATGTAATTCTCATGCATGCAAAGTATATATACAAGAAAATCAACAAAATGGGCAAAAAAAAAATCTTTGAAGTACTTTGAATGATGCTTATTAGTGCCACTAATCATGAGGTGATTAGAAGTTTGCGTTTTTTTTTTATTATATTTTAAATTATGCATATTTATACAACATAATAATATAACATCATACAAAAGTCTTAATGAAATTCTGAAATATTTTCCTCGAGCATATAATCACCTAGGATTAAAATATGCAAGAGTGCAAGGTGTAATGGCAGTCGGTTTATATATCGTGAAACATCTTCCATAGGATATTTAAAATGATGTGTACAACAATTCGCCATGGCAACTCCACCTTTATTTATGTGAAGGTATATCTATCGAGCCAGAAGAAATTTCATTAAGTCGGATCATCAACATAAATATCTTTATAGACTGACTGAGGCATGTGTGCATCATTTTATTTTACTATAAAAGTTAGTCTTAGTTCAATGGTAGACCATATAGTAATGATTGAAAATGTTGAAATTGTTAACAACGAATTTTTGTCTTAAGCGTCATTTACATTACTGTCTACTGGTTAGTAAGTACTTGGTTGGTATACGCAATTTGTATCCGAAGAAATCAATTGAGTGGATCAAAAGTTATTAAGGTAGGACAACAAAACTCCCACTCCAAACGTACTAACCCTCTCCATTTCACGCGGGGTAAAAATAGTGAAGATATACTATTTTTATAATAAACATATCCGCTTGCATATCCGTCGTTGCCGGGTTATGTTTTTTCAACTTTTTTTTTTTTTTTTTTTTTTTTTTTGTGGTTATGTTGGAGCTAAACTTCAGGCCAATCGGCTCGGTAGTTTCCCCGCGAAAGAGTAACATAGAGGGAAAACGACTTAACCCCCTCCCCTTACTCCCCCCACCTCTCAGGCTACTTTTTAATCGGCCTATATTAGGGCTGGACCCCGACGAATATCTATGCCAAATTTCAGGCCAATCGGTTCAGTAGTTTCCCCGCGAAAGAGTAACATAGCGCAAAAACTAAGTTTCGAAATCACTTTACCCCCTCCCCTGACTCCCCCCACCCCTCGCGCTACTTTTCCGTATGCCTATGTTGGAACGAGAACTACCACAGACACTCATGCCAAATTTCAAGTCAATCGGCTCAGCAGTTTTTGCGTGAAAGAGGAACAGACAGACAGACAGACACCAACTCATTTTTATATATTAGTATGACTAGAATTTGGACCCGGCTTCGCCCGGCTAAAAGCGTGAACAGAAAAAAAACTTAGGAAAACTAAATTCATTTGGTTAAAAATTAGGTAGCCTGCATGCTGTTCGTTAGATTTTTCTCTTCGGAAAATGATTAACCCATTCGGTATTTTGATGCCATATGGCAACGCAGTTAAAAATTTGAGTTGACTTATTATTTATTTATTTTCAACACTCTATTCTCATTTAGTGCACCTTTAAGTGCATTTGTCACCCAATTTTGATTTTTTGAGTAAAAAGCTGGACTACAGTGGACGTATTTGTAAAAAATAAAAATTTTTAATTTTTTTTTTCGTTTTTTTTTTTTGTTTTAAATGAATACTGATAGCGTAAACCTCATTAATTTGTATAGAGAGTATTTTTAACCCCCATAGAAAAAAACATGTACCGAACGGGTTAACAAACTAACAAAAAATTCCAGCACTTGCATTCGGTATTACTTTACCCCCCACCGCTTACTCTCCCACCTATCGGGCTACTTTTTAATGGGTCTATGTTGGGGCTGGATCCCCGACGAACATCTATGCCAAATTTCAGGCCAATCGGTTCAGTACTTTCCCCGCGAAAGAGTAACATAGAGGAAGAGCTAAGTTTCGAAATCACCTTACCCCCTCCCCTTACTCCCCCCACCTCTCGGGCTACTTTTTAATGGATCTGTGTTGGGGCTGGACCCTCTACGAACATCTATGCCAAATTGCAGGCCAATCGGTTCAGTAGTTTCCCCGCGAAAGAGTAACATAGCCCAAAAACTAAGTTTCGAAATCACTTTACCCCCTCCCCTTACTCCCCCCACCCCTCGCGCTACTTTTCCGTATGCCTATGTTAGAACCAGAACTACCACAGATACTCATGCCAAATTTCAAGTCAATCGGTTCAGCCGTTTTTGCGTGAAAGAGGAGCAGACAGACAGACAGACACCAACTCATTTTTATATATTAGTATGATGATTGAACCAATTAGTAAAAAAATCGGTTTTTTGATGTTAAATTGACTATTTTTGTAGTAGAAATTAACTATTTTAGTTATAGATCCGATTCCTTATTAAAAAAAAGATTTTTTTTCATTGTGTGTAGGAGACCATGCTGTTAGAGAGCTACCAATACTCAGAACTTAGTGTAGAAATTATGTGTTGTGTTCATAACAATCTTTGGACTATTAAATTTTGTTTTGTTTTTTTTTTTAAAGTGACCAATATGTCAGGTTGAGTAAAAGATCACACAACTTTTTTTCTATAGTTTTATTCGTTTCTACGATATTTTACTTATTACGAAAAAAATGCTGATGTTGAGTTTACAATTTTCTTGCAAAATATAAGTTTTAATAAAATTTGTTAAAGGTATTGGGAGTACATAGGGTTTCCAATAGATGGCGCTAGCTGTAAAATGCTGGCCAAAAATGTCAGATCAATCCATGGCGCTAGCTGTAAAATGCTGGTCAAAAATGTCAGATCAGAAACGTCAAATAATAAGCCAGGCATCTGGCAACAACTTCTTATCATTAAATTTTTGAATTTTTATCGGCGTCATATATTTTTTTGTGCGAGAAAATGTCGAAATTTGAGCCAAATAAGCGTCATTTACGGGAAGTTTTACTTTCTGCCTTCAATTCAAAAAAACCTGCGGCTGAGGCGCGTCGAATGATTGTACATACTTATGGTGAGGCTTCTTTTAGTGAAAGAACGTATTGCGAATAGTTTCAACGTTACAAAAGTGGTGGTTTTGACGTGGAAGAAAAGGCGCGTCTCGGACCGGTGAAAATTTATGAGCTGTTGCAAACGGATGAAATCATCACAGGAGCTCACTACTGAACACCACTAATGCGTTTGAGCCGAGCATTGAAGAAAGAACGGCCACAATTCGAACAAAGACATGACAAAATGATTTTTCAGCACGACAACACTCGGCCACATGTTGATAATGTCGTTAAAACCTACCTGCAAACACTGAATTGGGGCGTCCTACCGCATCCGCCGGATTGTCCAGACATCGCCCCCTCCGACTACCACCTGTTCCGATCGATGACGCATGGCCTGGCTGAGCTGCACTTTCGTTCTTACGGAAAGACCAAAGATTGTGTCGATTTGTGGATTGCCTCAAGAGACGAGCAGTTTTTTCAGCACGGAATCCGTATGTTGAAAAAATTGTGGTTAGTGATGGACAATATTTTGAAGAATAAATATGTGAGCATTTTTTCCCAAAAAAAAAAACCTCAAATTTTGAAAAAACGGTGTTTTTTCCATTTGTACACCCAATAATATGAGCTGTGTTTATGACTGCAACTTCTTCAGACATTATCCAGTGCAACGACACCCAACTGATCTTTGCTGTACTGCATGCGATAAATTTTATGTAATAAGTAATTTGTTTTCTTGTCAAAATTTATGGCTAGTAATATCTGCCATGACTGGCAGTTTGGCTCAACTGATCATGTGAGTGCACTTCAGTTATGAGTTCGAATCTCGATTGCAGCACACTGACATTTCAAGTTCACTTAACTTCTTTTATTGAAAATAAATCCTGCTCGGTGTTAACGACACCATCGATTCAGATTGTTATCACGACCTCTGTTGTTGATGGTTTGCAATGAAAAACCTTACAAATGTTGCGATTTTTCTATGGTTCGCAATCTTTGTAAAACCGTAGATGAGCAGCATGGAACATAAAAGGTAGTTTGAATATAAGAATACCATTTGCTGCTCATAAAACATATTTTAGAAAACGAAAACACGATCTATGTTTTATTTGTAAGTGCGCAGCAAATCTTCATTACTATCAGTCCCACCCAAATGTGCTCATATCTATGGAGGTGCCCAGATAGGATTTATGGAAATCGAGGTGCCCAGATAGGGTAACATCATCCTAACAGGAAAACAGGTAAGCATCATCACAGGAGGGATTATGACCACAAGATTATTATTATTATTATGATTATTACGATGCTGCGGTACCAGTTGATATGCGAGGACATCCTAACGAATGGCAAAATCTACACTTGGTTCTATAGAGTAGACTTTAGCCCTGTATTTTATTAACATAAGACTGAAAACGGGAAACCAACATAGATTATATGCTCGAAGGAGCACCAAACATTTATCTATTTGATTTTCAACCTCAAGACTATATCTAAACTTCTATAAATAGATACGAGTACACTGATGTGCAAATTCAGCAGATGAATCGATATGCATCGAACAGGACTGAAGTGAACTGCATATAAATAGCATGTTTTTACCTACTGCTGGGAAATCGATATATGATGAATGTGCGTTTCGCGTTGTAACCTGCCTTAACGTTAAATCTGTTCGAGTATTTTCTTAAAGAAATCAATAAGAAGTGTAATAAAGTCGAGGCTAAGGTCCAGCCTATCTGATCGTTTTTGATACGTGGTTGAACTTGGACGTAAACTATCAAAGAACTTGACTTTTCTTATGAGTTTTCCACCATTTCTTATTAATTCCCTCCCCGACTCTAGTTATCGGTTGGTTGGCCGCTTAATTGTTGGTTTATTCAGTTTCGATCTTCTGCATGTTTCCAACGATATTTTATTACCTAGCTTAGGTTTTGGTTCTATGCGTACATCTATTGCTTCTCGCGGCCACTTGCTAACATCTTTAAAGGAAGGTAATTGAACTTTTCCAGCAGGTATGCGCCACCACAAGTACTCGTACTTTGTGTACTTTAAATGTGCACAGTGTGTTCAAATGGCTAATGGGTAATAGAAGATGGCGAATACGTTATCCCTCTGGGATGACCTGAACTACACCTTGGGATACCTTGCGCCGCGAATGTTGCGTCCAATCTCTAGCATAATCTTGAGACGCAATTCGATTTTATGTTAAAGATGAGATGGGATAGAGTCTGTGTGGAAGATCAATTTCATGTTGTTTTTATCGTATTTCCACTTGGCTGCGGCATAAACAACAGCAAAACGTAACTATAATGTGTATAAAATGGGCTAATACACTTAGCATGTCTATGGCTAATTCATCTTTGATTGGAACAGGAATTCAAAGTGTAAAAGGAGGTATCCACAAGCCGCATAGGTAATTTAGGGTCATAGATCTTCCTCTGGACGCTGGCTCTGGATGATGGTCCATGGAGGATTTGATCGCATTCTTGTTTACTTTTTTTTTTTTTTGCTAAGAAGATGGAAAGATTTAAACTACCTTGACTTCAACGCAAGACGCTAAATTTCACATTAGCAATTTAATTATAAGAAAAACACGATTTACGCTTATTTTCTTTAATTTCCTAACAGCAATTAGTTCTGGCGATGCGATGCGATGACAACAAAGTATAATAACAAGTCATACCTAGGCCAAGTAGGCAATTGAAAGGGTTCATTGATTCATTCATTGAGTCACTTTATTAATCGCTTGATTGGATCGATGGCTCCAACTATAATCGTCAATGCCACTTTGGCGGATATTGTTATTAGTTAATGAAAAAAAAACATTTTTTCTTCTCTACAATTGATAAATTACTAAGCGGAAATTGTAAATAGTTTTTCTAAACACTACAATAAACGTATTATTTGGAAAAATTTTGATTTTTTTGTTTGTTTATGATTGAAAACTACTTGCTGTGAAATACAATTTCAAAAAAAAAAAAAAACAACGGAAAGATTTTTAATTATGTAATTGTTCTCTACTATTTTATCGACGATTCATTTTTGTTTGATTTTGCAATAACATAGCCTTGAATAAACGTAGAAAACTTCTACTGAAAAGTTTTTAGTGACATTCTAAGAAATACGGAAAAGATCATCTCAGCCGGATTATTTAATCACTAAGAAAAGATGTGTCTCAATTTTCCTGTAAAAAAAGACTTTTAAAGTTTAAAAAAAATTTTACGTAGAAGGCGATTTTGAAAAATAAGAAAAAAGCAATTTTTCACGAGGTACAAAGAGGCGTATTCTCATACAAAAAAACGTGCGAGTTTGAAGCGGCGAAAACTAGCGAGGCGTATTTTGCTGACAGACCCGTATTTAAAAATCGAACCGAAATTTTTCGTTCCAAAAATATTTCTAGAAGAAAAACAATCAAAATTTTTCGATATGATCGAACATTTTCGAGGAAACCGCAAAAAACTGATTCATTTGTCAAATTTTGCCCGTTCAAGAAGTGTCAAAATTTCAAATCTCTAGCTCAAGTCTTTCAAAAGTTATTATGTTCACGGACAGACGAACAGACAGACAGACGGACAGTCGGACGGATGGACAGGCGGACGGACGGATGTTCAGACAGACAGAAAAATCTTTTGTCATCCCAAACACCCTGGAAAAAAGCGATCACAATAGTGCCCTTGTATTCTCCCTTCAATTTTTGCACTTTGACGTTTAGTTTCTTTTAGTTTTTTTTGCAAATTTTGGCACATTTTCATTCAGTGGTTATGTCTACCTGCAATCTTTGGAGAAATCGATTTTTTTGCACATTCTTAAAGTATATCGTTTCGATTTTTATTTCTCAAAATATTAAATTGATCACCGCAACTTTTTTTTTATAAAAGCATGGTGAAAGACAGTCGTCATTTTCGATTTTTAGTCATACTACTCAAAATTACTAAAAAAGACAAAATAAAATAAAAAATAGTTAAAAAAGCTTTTATTTAAAAAAATATATATTGGGAGTACAAATGGAAAACCGCCGGAAAAATGTTTACTTATGTATTCTTCAAAATCACTAGCTACAACTTTTTCCAATCTTTCTGGCAGCATTCGGATTCCGCGTCGAAAAAACTGCCCGTCTCTTCAGGCGATCCACAAATCGATCCAATTTTTTGGTCTCTCCGTAAGAACGGAAGGGCTGCTCAGCCAGGCCATGCGTCAGGTGGTAGTCGAAAGAGGCAATGTCTGGAGAATACGATAGGTGGGATAGGACGTCCCAATTCAGTGTTTCCAGTTAGGTTTTAACGCCATTAGCAAGATGTGGCCGAGCGTTATCTTGCTGCAAAATCACTTTGTCATGTCTTTGCTCGAATTGTAACCGTTTTTTCCTTTAATGCTCGGCTCAAACGCATTAGTTATGTTCGGTAGCTTCTACAATTTTACAAGTTTCTACAACCATCCGACGCGCCCCAGTCGAAGATTTTTTCGAATTGAGGAAAAGAGCAAAACTTCACGCAAATGACGATTATTTGGCTCAAATTTTGACATTTTCACGACCAGAAAAATATATGACGCCGATAAAAATTCAGAAAATTTAATGATAAGGCGTTGTTGTCAAATGTCTAGCTTATCATTTGACGTTTCTGATCTGACATTCTTGACCAGCATTTTACTGCTAGGGCCATCTATTGGAAAACGGTGGTTTTCCATTCGTACTCCCAATACTAAAACAAAAAAAAAAATTTTTTGACAGAAATAGAGTAAAATTAATATTTATCTCGTTTTCATTTCTGATACACAGCAAAGTGAACGAAATGCGAGATTTCTCATTAAAAAAAATTAAGCGGGATGCTAGAAAAAAGCTTGTTTAAAATACAAGCTTTTTTCTAGCATCCCGCTTATTTTTTTTAATGAGAAATCTCGCATTTCGTTCACTTTCCCTGTGCTGTAAGTCCATGTTCGTAAATGGATTAGATGCAATCTATATGATTTTTTTTTAAGTTTGTTCAATTAAAGTGTTGGAAATTTGTCCAATTAGAAATATCTGTTTGTCAAATGTCTCGCAAAATTTCGTGAAATCAAATTTTACGACACACCGTTTTCGAGAAAATCCGAAAAACGTGTGTTGTTGTGAGGGAGGGGGATAAGCAAGGACAAGATTCGATTTTATTTACTCGATTTTATTCACTCAAATATTCGATCTACTACAACCAACACATGTCTGCCACATATTTCAATTTGCTTCCGAGTTATGCGTTCATAAATTTTGTCAATAAGAGTGTAATTCATCTCCTTATAGTACAAATGACAAAATAAGCCCTATATAATATTTTTATGGTTTACACAACGTTTATGCCAAGACCAATTCGATGATTTTAATTGTATATATTTATCAATCGGAAATGTAAATTTTCATTGAAAACATAAAATATTATGCACAAGATTTTTGTAGAATTTTCATTCAAGCATAAATGAAATCAGACAAGTGAAACTACACGTTGTTAACGAAATTCTTCGCCGGAAAACATTTGTTGGCATTAAGAAGTATATTAGAGATGACATTCACCCTGAGAAAAATATTCTTTTGTACCGAAGGCATTCAAAAGCGCTGAGTCCAAATGTTTTCTATCAAGAATGGAAAAACAAACCTCTTTTCAGAAAATATTTAACTGAAATTTACATAAGGACTCAAATTTATGAGTTGCTATACATTCAGAAATAAATAAAAATATCCAACTAAGCGGCGAGAGCATGAGGAAAGCCAGGAAAAATTGTAAACGTGACCAGCATAAACAAATAATTTTTCCTTATTCAAATGAATTCCATACAAAAGTATTCTTTATCCTTTAAATGAATGCCGTACAGTGGTTGCATAGCATGATTTTATTTATAAACAGGAATTCGTATGTACAACGACATATTTTATCTTCATTTATTTATTTGTTTTGTTTTTTTTTTTTACTTTATTGCAGACAGACTCTGGATCAACATAAGACTTCTGTAGTAACTCTTCAACTACAAAATAAAATAAAAAACTGGTCCTTAGAACGGTAACCATGCCAAATGTTACGGAGAGCATCGAAGAGGAGTGACCAATCATCATTAATTAACAAAAATTAGACAACACAAGCTTAAATTCGACTACCCACTTGATCCTTTATCCCAGCCAATCTGATCACAATCTGGGGAAACCTCCCCGAAAATTAGGGTTAATTAAATAAAGGAAGGATAAAACAGATATCGCAAAATTAGGGAAGTGCAAACGTCATCGGAAATATTTACCTGCTAATTGCAAGGTAAGCCAAAATATAAATTCATATACATATATGTGTATAGTATACGTGTGAGATTCCGTTTTCAACAGTTGAGAATCATCAATTCGTTTTCTCAAAACACCGTGTTGTCAGTCACATACATTTAAGTTTTAATTCTAGATTTGTACACTACCTTTTGGGGAGGGTAACCATATTTATTTTGCGTTAATCCCAGACACGGTTTGCGCAGTACAATACTTCCCTTTTTAGTTACGCATAGGAAAGTAAAAACTGTGATTTCTCCTAGGTTAGGTTGAGAAGACCGCGCGCGCCCAGGCGTGAACACAGCGCTACACTCGGAGGCCTACAGGCCCATTAACTCCTAAAAACTGCCTGTGATTTCTCCTAAAAACTGCCTGGGACGAAAATCAAATCTGGACAAGAACAATTAATAAATATGCACCGCAAGCGAAATGGAACCAGAGCTAAATAACTCCATTTTTCGTGCTTTTCCATGTTGGCAAAATGCAACTGAAACAAAAAAATATGACAAAAGCTATAATTACTAATCTGGCAATTATTGCAAACCCGTATGGTGATATGGCATTGTTCGAAGTTTAAGTGAACGGCGAACAGTTGCATCAAAATTCCACTTTGAAGTCAAACTTTTCAATAAGATTTTTTAAAATTTATTCCAATCGGATTTTGATGTATGGGAGTTTTATGTACAATCATATCCTAAATAACTTTTGTTCTTGCACTTTTTTTGATAAGATGCACCGTTTTTGAGATATTCATAAAAAACGTTTTCGTTCGTATGGTCCATTTTTCCCAATAACGAAATTAGCCTCGCGTTTTACGAAAAACGGATCTGCGCAAAATTTCAAGTCACTAGCTCAATCCGTGCGCCCGCAATCCGCGCCACAGGCGGACAGACGGACGGACATGAAAAATTCAATTTTTTTTTGTCATTCTAAACACACTGGTGTAATTCATTTTTGTGTGTCATGACGGGATATTGTCGTTACAAACGGTAAGGCAAATTTAATATAAAATATACTCTTTGATTTCACCATACGGGTATAAAAATGTACCACAGGTCAAAAAATTTAAAATATGTGTATCTTATGTAAAAATTGTTTGAATAAATATACCGCAGGCGTAAAAATTATAATCCATTACATCTATAATATATTGTGTGTCTGTCAATCTGTCTGTGTGTGCTTAAAACTTCAGAATCCCTGAACAGATTTGGATAAAACTTACAGCAGACGTCAATAGGTGGGTTTTAGACTACAGGTTTCCTCGATTTCTGTAGATGGCTTTTTATACCCATATGGTGAAACCAAAGGGTATACTAACTTTGCCTTACCGTTTGTAACGCCAAGATCCCGTCATCACACAAAAAAAATATCAGTTGTGGTCAACACAAAACTTTCTTCTACAAAATCTACGACCCTGCGCAATTTACGCTAGAGCCCTGTCGCGTTGTCAACCTAAGACGACCTCCCAATAAATTCTTGGTTTATTCAAAAATATCAAAAACGTACAAAATTTAAGATAACTTGAGAACGGTAAAAGATATCAATTTACGGTAAATGGCAAAAATGTAGAAAATGTTAACATCTTTAATTATTCTTTTAACTGATTTGTCGAAAAACCGTTAGTTTGCAAATTATTCGCAAAAATATGATTTTTTACATATTAATGAAAATATCTCAATAACGGTAAAAGATAACGGATAACGGTAAAAAACAAAATTGTGCAGAATGCCATTCTCATTAATTCATTTCATACATTCAGTCAGTAAAAACCCGTTAGTTTTCGAGATAATCGCAAAAAACTGTTTTTTTGGAAATAACGGTTTATCTCGATAACCGGTGGAGATATCGAGTTATAGCCAAAGACAAAAGTGTGGGAAATTTTATTTTCTCCAAGTTTTGTCATACTTAAGGCCACTAAAAAACGCGTAGTTTGGGAGTAAATCGAGAAAAACGAAATTGCGATTTTTGAAAAACCGCCATTTTGGATACTTCCGGTTAACGGATTTCCACCAAAAGTTGATAGGATCCTCCCATTTCAGGACCCAACATGCCTATAAAATTTCATGGCGCTAGCTCTATTAGTTTTTGAGAAATCTTGTACACAGACTGACAGACTGACAGACAGACTGACAGACAGACAGACTGACAGACTGACAGACTGACAGACTGACAGACTGACAGACTGACAGACAGAAAGACATTTTTATACCCGTATGGTGAAACCAAAGGGTATATTAACTTTGCCTTACCGTTTGTAACGCCAAGATCCCGTCATCGCACAAAAAAATGAATTACACCAGTGTGTTTAGAAATGATAAAAATATTTAATTTCTGCATGTCCGTCCGTCTGTCCGTCCGTCTGTCCGTCCGTCCGTCCGTCTGTCTGTCTGTGGCGCGGATTTCGGGCGCACGGATTGAGCTAGAGACTTGAAAGTTTGCACAGATCCGTTTTTCGTAAAATGCGAGGCTAAGTTCGTTAATGGGCAAAAATGGACCATTAGGGGGGGGTACCCCCCATACGAACGAAATCGTTTTTTGTGAATATCTCAAAAACGGTGCATCTTATCAAAAAAGTCCAAGAACAAAAGTTATTTATGATATGATTCTACATAAAACTCCCATACATGAAAATCCGATTGGAATAAATTTTAAAAAATCTTATTGGAAAGTTTGACTTCAAAGTGGAATTTTGGTATAACTGTTCGAATTTTGATACGAATATCACCATACGGGTCTCCAATGATTGCCAGATTGGCAATTATAGCTTTTGTTATGTTTATTTTTCTGTCTGTTCGCCTACAATTTGAGAACCACTAAACTAATTTGCAGGAAACTTTCAGGGTAGCTTACTTTCATCAGTAAGCGTGTTTTAGGCCCAAGATTCCCCGCCCCATTTCTGGTAACTCATATACCGTGAAATCATTAACAATTGCTAACAAAATGCGTTGGACTAAAGAAAATAATAAAAAGTTTTGGATCCAAATTATTCAAATTTGATCCGCGCGGAACCATTAAAAAAATTTCCGAATTTTGGTTTGCTTACACTATTTGTTTTAAAAACCGAGGCCCTATCACCGAACACGATACGATTGGTTCGAATCGTAAACTGTTTTATACCAACAAAAATATTAGATTTACGATTCGAACCAATCGTATCGTGTTCGGTGATAGGGCCTCTGGTTTGGTTTTGGTACGGTTCAGCCATCTTGTTTTCTGAGTGGTTCGGTTATGGTTTCGTCGAAACCAAAGTTCATTTCAACGGTTCAATCGTTTTTGATTTGGTTCAAAAAACCGGTTTGCATCTCTTACGGCCAATTTATTCACTAGGAGTTAAATCGCCTTAACTCCCTTAACTCACCTTTAACATGGAAAATAAGGTTAGCTAACTCCCTTAACTCACTAACTCGGCTTAACTCCTAGTGAATAAATCAGGGCTAAGTTAAAGAAAAAAAAATCATACAAAAGTTTTGTTCATTAAAAAAATTTGCCTAAGGCCTATGTTACACATGGCAACTTTAAACCGATACAAAATACAAAAAGGTGCTCGTTTGTGCTACACGCGGAGACAAGTTGCCGGAGACTTCTGTATATTACAGAGTGAGTGTTTCATGTGTGTGTGAAGTTGTGTGAAGAACGAACCCGTTCTTTGTGATTTTGTGCTTGTGTGCGTATTTTGTCGCCTTGTTTCTACTTTCGGAACTGGCGACATTAGCCACCACTTCTCGCGCCTACACTTAAGAAAAGTCGCCGCTTAAAGTTGCCGTGTGTAACATAGGCCTAACGAAAACGACTTTTTTTGTAGCAATATCTAAATTTTAGGCCTGCTTTTGCAAGTCCGATTTAAAATGAAAATATGATTAAAAATACGACTCTATTATTTTTAATTATATTTTATGCAGGTCTGTGGAGTTATACTTGATGAACTTTTGTGGAACAATTCACAAAAAAATAATAAAAAGATCAAATAAACCAAAAATAAATAAATAACGAAAAAACAAAATCATATCTTTCGGTTTTCGTAACGTTTTCCGTTATTGTAACGGAATTAAATTTCTATAACGTTATAACGCAATTTTGAGTAAAAAATCGTAAAGTCGTTATTTCGTTTCGTTATTTCGTTACGTTACGATAACGTTTCCCCATCCCTGCTATAAATCCGTCCATAAGCTGTTTGAGTACATTATTACGGAATGTTTCTGGAAGTTCCGACACAATCCTCGCCCATAACTTTGCTTCCTGTACAATTTTAATTGTTGGAATATAAGGCAAACATTTAGTTTGGCAAAATAAAAAAAAAATAATAATAATCTCCTTTATCCACTCCAATTCTCTGCTTAGATCTTTAAAGTCTATATCTATTTAACACACAGGATATGGTCTCCTTTCTGATTTCTTAACATTTCTAAATACTATTCCAGACAGTTTTGTTTTGCTTAAACAACTGTGTCAGATGGCAAACATTCTTAAAGCCTTTTTTGGTTGAGTTTGGATAGCTTGGATTTAAGTTGATGTTTCACCACAGTTGCACAATTGTCTATTGTAAATTTATGCTACAAAGAAAAAGAAATTAAAATGCCCATGTTTCACATAAAACGGGTGACAAATTTTTTACAATTGCTCTTTCGCTTGAAAAAAAATATAATAAGAATCGCCTCTTGCGTTAAATCTTACTAAAGTGATAATTTCACCCTCAATTACGTGTTTATGCACATCAGCCTGGCAATAAAACACAATGGAAAAAATTTGTTTTCGCGAGCCACATTCATCTGGAATTCATCATTAACTACAAAGCTATCATAAAACATAATTTTTACATGAAATTTTCAAAAGGCGCTTGAAAATTTTCGTGTTTTGCCGCGATTTGATAACAATTATCAGAAAAATGTGTCATCATCTGGGATTTTAAACAGCTTTGTTTGCTTTTTCGCGCATTGACAGCATGCAGTTTTTCTAGTATCTGTAAATCTTCAAATTCATAAAACAAAAACGTCCAAAATTTGACCGATTTTCATCACAACGCCCGTGCGACGTCTGTCATATATCACAATCGTTTTTTTTTTTAGATTTTCTATCGGGTTATGACACTTGTGTGGTTAGTGTTGTCTAATTGGGGATCACGGGGGACACCTTTTATACCTTCGACGGCGACGTATTTTTTCATTGTTCAATTATTGTCTATTGGATCTCAACTTCACTTTCATTAGAAGTGTCAACGACAATCGCGATAGAAATGCTCAAAAGGTAAATTACCTTTGCGACGACAACTATTTTCTAAAATCTATTGTCTTAAGTGCACTGGAGTCACGTACCTAGAAGTGAGCTGCGGTAACTACCGTGTTATGGGACTGAAATATTGTGGGAACTGCATTATATTACACCAGTTAACATTATACTAGGATTTATGCTACTGGCATTTTGTTAGAGATATGTATAAGTTCTTCCATTGAAATTTTTGAAGAAATTAAGATTCAGATTACCCTTTGCAATCTTCGAATTTTCTTTTGACTTAAGTTTGTTCTGCAATCAATATCTCTTTGAACAAATTTTTGCCTCAATTTTGTTGCAATAGGACAATCTTTGTAAGAGCATATCTCTTAAATCGCTTAAGAACGCACCATTTAAAATTAGTCATTTTTAGATCATTTGATTTTGACAATGGACGGTGAGCCACATAAAGGGTCTTTCAACAAGGACATAAAAATTTTGTATTTTAATAAAAACGCACCCTAAAACTTTTTTTATGATCTGGCAATGCTAAAACGTCAGTCAAGGTTTACATTTTTATCATGGTGAAGTTCACAAACGAGCAACGTTTGGAAATTATTAAAACTTCCTACCGAAATTCTGAGTCGGTGGTCGCAATCGTGTAATCTCGAGAAATGGTCCGGTCGAATGGCCACCTCGCTCATGCGATTTAACGCCGTTGGATTTATTTTCATGGGGTTATGTTAAGTCGTTGGTTTATGCCAACAAGCCAACAACGTTAGAGGAGCTCAGGAACAATATTGGCCGATATGTGTGGAAGAATAGTGGAAAATTGGCTCCAAAAAATCAATCAGCAAACGTGCTCGCGGTGGCCATATGAACGACATCGAATTTCATACTTAAATGTAACATGCAAAAAATCATAAAAAGTCGTACACTCTGGGGTAGGGCAGAAAGCCTTAACAAAAACTATTGTAAAATGTAGGAGATCCTAAAAAGTAATTATAAATAAACTAATAAAGATTTGTGACCCCTAATTTTGAATAGCATTCTACATAATTTCTTTTCGAAGGACCAATCAAACGCTTGAATGGGGGGATCACTGTGCAAAAACCCAAAAATGTTTCTATTAACATTTCTACAAAAACTATTTTGGAAGAACAAATTTAAAGGAGTGGTTGCTGATAGTTCTAAACCATCTATTGTGAAATCAAAAATCCGATTTTTAAAGCTCTTTGACAAAAAAATGCGCTTTCAAAGTTAAATTGGATAAAGCAATGATCTGTCACTATTTTATCCGACAATACTTCGACACACCTCCAATAGATATCAGATATAAACAAGAATTTGAAGAAATACTACAAAAACTGGAGTTGATTTGGTTTGCATAAAATTTTGCGCCAATCTTTTGTTCGCCAATTTGTCAGTAATTCTCTATGGTTTCAGTTGACTTTTCTCGCGCTTTTCATTTCTTAACAAACTATTAAAACGTGAAGTTATCTCTCTTATAATTGTTTTTCCTGTTTACGCAATAGATTTGCAGACTGGAAGATATAGCACTCTGGTCGCGTATTGTGTTGACTTAAGACCTGCAGAAAGATACCCAGACTATTCGACTAGACGGAAAAGACGTACAGACAATATTTCATAAAAGCAACTCCTCAAACACTTTTTTCAAATCATTTTATTTTCATTTTCATATTCAATCTTCCTATTTGATTTTTCTTCGTTTCCAATTTTTCGTTACGAATGATTGGGTAATATTACGCCATTATGAGATTGATTTAATTTTGACTGAATGAGGAGATGAATTACTGAAATGCTACTGTTATAAAAAGATATTATTATGAATATGGGTGATACGGAGAAGTTTTCAAGTAAAAAAATCAATATATTATTACGGCATGACAAATTCAATAATGTACGTTTTATTGCAAAATTCAAGTAATTTATGCATGCGGATAGATACTGTAAAAAGTTAATACCAAAAAAAAAGTGTGTAGTACACAAATTTCGTTGCTAAAAAAATCATTGCATTCTTTTTAAATCTTCTATTATTCTTGTGAGTTGAAAAGTGTCATATTTGTAAAAAAACGAAAATATTTGCCACGATGTCCCTTTCCTAATAAAAGGATTTTTCTTTTATATGATATCGATTTTCCTTTTAGGTGAGAAATTCCCAGTGACTAGTGCAAAGTGCAGTCTCACCTGTAATATTACTTACAGAAAAATTCGGCGAAATCCAAACCGAACGGAAGGAAAACTCATAGAAATTTCAATACCGAAAGGAGAACTCTCCCCATAAATGTAAAATACAACATATGCTAGAAAGTTCCAGAAAATTCGACAGAAAACTATTTTGTTATTTTTAAGATTTGTTTTTTGCTATAACTTTGCGTTACATCGGTTGCTCTTAGTCCGATTCAGGGCCCGATTCATTTTTGTCAGCCTCATTTTTAAAAAGGGAAATTTCAACTGGACAAGGAATTATTAATACAGGTTAATAAGAAACCGATTAATTCGAACTGGGGATATGATTTTTTTGAAAAATCATCTTTTAGTCATTTTCGGCATTTTTCCAACAGCAATATTTCATAGACTAAACCACAAACTAATCATAAGCAGACTAACATTTTCATTCAATCCATTCTAGAACAAAATTGATTTTCAACTTCCAAAAAAAATATTCATAGCATAGAATAAGGAATATATAGAAAAAACTCTGCCGAACAAATTTTTGACAAATTTCCCCTTCGAAGGGTGGGGGGGGGGTCCCTATAATTTACTAGCTACGGCCTAAAAGTTAAATACTTTTAGACTAGGGAGCACGAAGCAGAGAGAACATTTCTCGTCGTATCTATTCAATGAGATGGAGGAATCGAATGGATAATTTTTTCCGTTTTACATCGGATCCTCTTGCTTCATCTCACAGTGGAAAAATTTTCTCTAAAAATTTGTTCTAAGAGTTTATTCTCTAGATTATTTGTTCTCTGCCCATAGCAGCCACTCCAGCCGTAGCAGCCATGAGCTTTTCCACCAGCAGCACAAGACTTCCTGATGCAAGCTTTCCAGCAGTAAAAGTCCGATAAATCTGTTCGTTTTGTTGATCGCATTTTCTCTTTCTTTTACTATTTTTACTTAATTGTGCTGCTGGAGTGGTTGCTATGGGTATTTATTTTTTGGAAGTTGAAATTTAATTTTGTTCTAGAATGGATTGAATGAAATTGTTAGTCTGCTTATGATTAGTTTGTGACTAAGCCTTCTTTTTCAAAACGAAGAGACCCGTTTTCATTTTCAAGCTAGGAAATCATTCTTGTCAAGTTTCGCCCAAGATTTCGATTTTTTGGTCGATTTTCAATGGAGTGATCCATTAAAGGAGGCCCCCCTCCATTACCATGATTTTTCCCAACTGCAAAAAAATAGAGACACATTTATGTGAAGATACCTTGGCGAGAAAGGGAGATAAGAATCAACTGCAAAAATAATTTCCCATCTTTTTTATGGCGATTTTATAGTTATAGTTCACGGACTTCAACTTTTTTATAGCGATTTCTACTGCAATCACACATTGTCCCTGTAAGTGAATAGTGAGCACAGACACATCCAAAGTGCTAATACAGTAGAACGCGCTTAAATGCAACACGCGTAAATGCAAAACTCGTGTAATTGCACGCAAAATTTGTGCATGGAGGATTTTTAAGCATTTTTCATATAAATATACACGGATAAATGAAACACGCTTAATTGCAATACTTGCTTAAATGCAACCATTTTCACATTCGCAAAAGTATAAATTATATGAAATTTTACACGCTTAAATGCACATGTGCAAAAATGAAATGTAATTACACAAAAAAAAGTGATTATTGTTATTTTTATTTGATAAAATATATTCTTAATTAGGTTCTTTGTTTTTGTGTAGTCTTGTTGAATTTAAATGTTTATTACAGGAATATTAAAGTTGCATGTTTATCTTTTACTCGCATAATTGCACATTAATGTGCATTTATCCGTGCTTCCGTGCTACGTATAAATGCAAAACACGGATAAATGCACATAAAATTCTGCAAAATTCGATGTGCATTTAAGCGTGTTCTACTGTATAGCGTAGCTGTCATTTTTCATATCGTCGACAGTTCTATAGTTTTATCGCTATGGCAATTTGAACCTTATATATATAGCATAAGGTTTGATATGTTTGCTATAAAATTGTAAAACTGGAAGCGATAGCGTTTATACTTGTATTCAGTCATTCCTTTTTAGATCTACATAAGTCTATCTTGCTCTAGTTTTCTGCATTTTTTTGCAGTTACAGAAGTTATGGCAATAGAGAGCCTCCTTAATGAGTAGAAAAAGCTGCACACCGGAAAAGTTAATTGGTTATTTAAAAACAGGATCGAAAATATCCTAAATGTTACCAAAATGTTTTTAGGGATGAAAAAAATATTAAAAAAGAATTTCTTTTAAAAGCTTTTATTTAAAAAAAATGCACTAAAAAGGAAAAAAAATATTTTTTTGGGCACTATGTATCAGAAATAAAAGAAATATTAGCGAGATAAATATTTATTTTAATTTTTCTGCGTTGTTTCGCTTTTATTTCTGATACATAGCGCCCAAAAAATTATATTTTTCCTTTTTAAGGCATTTTTTTTTTAAATAAACGCTTTTTATACCCGTATGGTGAAACCAAAGGGTATATTAACTTTGCCTTACCGTTTGTAACGCCAAGATCCCGTCATCACACACAAAAATGAATTACACCAGTGTGTTTAGAATGATAAAAATAATTAATTTCTGCATGTCCGTCCGTCCGTCCGTCTGTCTGTCCGTCCGTCCGTCTGTCCGTCCGTCTGTCCGTCTGTGGCGCGGATTGCGGGCGCACGGATTGAGCTAGAGACTTGAAATTTTGCACAGATCCGTTTTTTGTAAAATGCGAGGCTAAGTTCGTTAATGGGAAAAATGGACCATTAGGGGGGGTACCCCCCATACGAACGAAAATGTTTTTTGTGAATATCTCAAAAACGGTGCATCTCATCAAAAAAGTCCAAGAACAAAGGTTATTTAGGATATGATTCTACATAAAACTCCCATACATCAAAATCCGATTGGAATAAATTTTAAAAAATCTTATTGGAAAGTTTGAGTTCAAAGTGGAATTTTGGTACAACTGTTCGAATTTTGATACGAATATCACCATACGGGTCTCCAATGATTGCCAGATTGGCAATTATAGCTTTTGTTATGTTTTTTTAAAAAAATGTACTAACTTTTTTCTATTTTATCCTATTTAGTCATTTGGTATTTAATTAGTACGACTAAAAATCCTAAATGTAAAGGATAATCACATTATCCTAACATGACCTCCCATTATCCTTACAGACTTCTTAACATCAAAATCGAACTCAACGACCCTACATGAGATTTTTCCGGAAAATTTGAAGTAATGGTTAATCAAGTTATCCTTGAAAGGACCTTTCGTTATCCTTACAGGACCTTCCGTTATCATTACAGATTTTTTAATGCCAGAATCGGATTCAGCGACCCAGAATAAAATTTTTCCCGAAAATTTTCGAGAAAAGGATAATCATGTTATCCTTAAAGGATCTTCCCTTATCCTAACAGGGATGATGTAGTGAAATTGTAATCGGACTTACGTATGTGTGCAAAATTTCAAGTCAATCGGATGAGTGGGAGTGGGCAAAAATGGAATTGCAGGATTTGAATCTGACATACAAATATACATACACGAAGGTCAACTAAATAAAAGCTCTTAAAAAGCTTTTAATAAAAAGCGATCGTGCTTGGTCCCATCTCTGGGAAAATTTATCCAAGTTCCTGTAAGGATAACGCAAATATCTTTTATTTTCAATTTTTCGCGAAAAAATAATGATTAAGCTGATCACTGGTCTAATGTTAGGATTGCAAAATTCTAAACGAAAGGTCCTGTAAGGATAATCCAAGTTTCAAAAAAGTTGTTGTGAAAGTGTTTCTGCAGTGTATACAAAACACTTTAACCCGGCAACCCCGCATCCACAACCCAATTTTTGTGTCAATTTTTGTCTGTTCGTAGATAAATCATGACATTATTTCCAAAAATCATTACAAATACATTCTTTTATTGAGACAATATAAAAGTAATTAAATAGAAGGATATAATAAAAAGTAGATACTACTCAAATCGGTTTTTATCAATGATTTGAAATTTTCACATGCCATTTATTGTATAAAATAAATACGTGATTATCGTCAAATAATACTCATGATTTTAATTCAAATAAATATCCAACGAAATAATGAAATTGAAATTATATCCATGTTATGAAATTACCCATATATAAGAAACCTTTGAACCATATTTTATTAATGCCAGCGACAATAAAAAAGTGAAAGAACGTTATAAATTATTTACAAAAGCCTTAACAGCTCTTTTTATTTGTAATTTTAGGTATGTTGCCGTATTAGGATAATAAATCATGATTACATTACACATTTTAGTAGGTATCACCGCAAAACCTTCACAATTACTTCATTTCTATCTGTATGAAATCGTGTATGAAACATAAGCACTTTGACATCCCAGCGCAAAAACATGAAAATTTATTGCAAAAACGAATGACAATCTACTTAATACCAGCACAATAACATAAAAACATAAATTGTATAAAAAAAATGATTCATCTTCCCACATTTGTTAATACGAGAAATAATCAAGCTAAGCGATATTTTTGCTGAAAAATCCATAGGAAAGGAAAATAGTTTACATGTCGATAAATGAGCACAAATCTGTTGCAATCATCGGTTGAGTTATTACCGAAAATGCAATATAAATCTGACATGAGTTTAGAAAAAAAAATGTGACCATACATATTCCAAATACCAAAGTCATAAATAGTAGGTAACCAAATAATTGAACATTTTTGTGATCGAATTTCATAACAACGTCAACATTAAAGTCAATACCAGGCAAAAGTAGAGAGTTTGGTTTGCTTTTAATCGATTTCAAAATTATAGCACATCTTAAAAAGCTACTTTATTGTTGTTTGCAATCAAAGCTCTGCCATGCCATAGGAAATATTAGCTTAGACTCTTATGGCAGGTACAGACAGAGAAAAAATAGTAAATCTTCTAATGGGGATCGTGACTATTACTAAAATAGTTAATATCAATCACAAAAATAGTCAATTTAACCACAAAATAGTAAATTTTACCACTAAGTAGTTAAATTTATTTTAAAAATATCCGAATTTTTCCTATTTTTGTAATTTAAATTATCTACTTTATAAATTGAAACATGGATTGATCATAATTATCTTGATTTATTTAAGATTTGTTACTCCTCGACACATCTTCTCTTTCTCACTTATCTTCTTCCTCTTCTTTCGGGTTGTCAATCCTCCTTCATCAGAACTAGAGAGCCTATAACCTAGAGAGTGGCCATGGGGACATCTAAAAATGGCCACCGAGCTGAAAAACGAGCGTGAAAAACTTTAAAAATCTGATTCATTGTTATAAATAATTACCAAAATAACTGAAGGTGGTTAATATATATAAAAATAGCATGTTTGAGTTATCAAAAAAATTTTGAAACTCATAGTTGTTTTGATAAGTTGAAAAATTGTTTACAGACTGTTCTAATCTGGAGAAAAAGCTGTTCTAACTGACCTAATAGACTGTTCTAATTGGAGTTAATAGACTGTCCTACTTAGTAGCACAGTCTATTAAGGTAGCATGGCCACTCTCTAGGTTAAAGGCTCTCTAATCAGAACCATCGACGACAGCGCCACCCTTCCCATCAGGCGGCGACATTCCAATCGCGCTACAACAGCGCCACCGACGGAACCTTTTAGAGTTTACAACTTTAGTAATAGTTACGATTCCTCAGTATAAAATAGCGTGATTTGCTATATTTTCTTTTTGTCCATATGAAAAGCAATCCAAATAGGAATATACGAGACAACGAACTCTTCTGCAATAATTCTCGAAAAATAGGGAATTATTCCTAAAAAATTTGGGAAAATTTCCTATCTTTTTTTTTTGGCATGAATTGCTCTTTTGTTTGGGAGTCATCACCAAAAAAATTTCACTGTCTCGTATATTCCTATGTTTTATAGGAATCTGTCCTATTCAGGGTATTCACAGTCCTCTTTTAAATTACGGGTAAATTTACCGCTCGGTAATTCAGTCAAATTTAACAGATTTTTACCGAGACGGTAACTTGGTTCATGTAAAAATGAATTACCGGATTCGGTAATTGTAGACATGCCTTGAGTCGTGTTTTCCGGCCCGGTTATTCGGTATCAAGAATCAACCGCGAGTGGCGCTAGTAATGTTTTTAGTTGTCAAATTTTCTCGCTGGTTATCTCATCGGACTGCACTTTTTTTTAAATTTTGATAGCCGTTGCCACAATAGAAATTCAAAAGAATACATCAAACATGGATTTAAAGGTATGTGACATATTTTACAATCAAATTCGCACTTCATGATTTGGTCACGTATCAAATAAAAGCGCTGTTCTCAAATCTGTGCTGTGGGATGTTCACAGCAGAATATTTTCGGTCTTTTAATATTACCGAAAATACCGAATACCGAAAATTAAAAGAGGATTGTGAATACCCTCATTATTTCTCTCCGTGTACAATAATTCGTATATGTAGTAGCATTCCGATTACTTTAATGTGCCGAATAATATTCGATTATATTATGATAACCACAAGTTAACGAAGTTTACATTTTGTACAATTCAACAGCATTTCTTGACGTTGTTTAGCCAAATGTTATAAGAGTGAAAACGTTATTTATGTGAATGGGGTGTCATCAAATAATTCCATCCTCACCCTCCCCACACATTGTATTGTTTTTCTGCCATTGCAATGCATTCTTTTACGGCTGCATTCGAATGGATTGCAAAATACTTTTAGTATTATACGGTTAAATAATTGTCCAAGTAGGATTAATCTTTTATTTTGTATACTTTCGGAAAAGTTTCGTGGTTTTTAAACAAGGCGGCCATAAGTCATGATGATGCATTTGAGGTTTTTTTATTTTGAGTAAATGTTGAAATGATTCTTCACTTTGTCTGATTAATGGAATAACAATAAAATAAATGACTGAATGAAGAAATATTCGAGGAATTTTTAAAATTACGGTATTACAGGTAAGTGCAATAAAATATCCATTTGTGTTGCATTTTAAATTCCAACGGGTAAGGTTAATTGCTTGATTACAACCCAAACTCAGGTTAAAATAATTTCACTTTCTTTGGGTCAGGGTGAAAAAATGTGAAGCAAACATGCGTGGAGTTCCTAATTGTATTTAAAACTGTATGCAATTAAATTGTATGACAGTATAACTATACATGAATTCAAAAAATATTCGAAAAATCCATTTTCACATTAACCCTATTACTGTCAGGCTGTGACTGTGAGTCACTATTCAATTTCGAACCAATATAGATGATTTAATACATGTTTTAACGCAAAATCAATTTAATGTATTTTATTATTGGTCACTACGCTACTGTTATATAGAATAAATTTTATGTTTTTTTGTTAAATTGATTTTGCGTTAAAGCATGTATTAAATCATCTATATTGGTTCGAAATTCACAGCCTGACAGGAATAGGGTTAAACTCTTAAATGAGAACAAAATTTTAATTTATTATATTAAAATTACCTCTTGGTCTTCCCAAGTAACGCAAAAGGTCGTAAAGGCGACACTGCGACCTAAATTCTCAGAAATTTCTTGAATTTTGTGTCGCAGCCACCACTTTACGACCCCTCGTGTTATGTGTGGTATATTTTATTCAAAAACTGCATTTTGCGAGAATTTTAGTCCCAAAATATCTTAAAAACGCTAAGACATCTTGATTACGTCGTTTTCGGCGGTTTTTTGAGGCGAACGAGAGGCCAATCAGAAACGCAGCCGCCAGTTCAAGATAAAAAAAACCTGCATTAAAGACCGCGGAGACATCGAGCGTCATGACGCTCGTTTATCTGTAATTATAAATGTCATAAAAACACAGACGTACTCCAGATAGAACAAGATAATGTGACTATTTTTGGAACAGTAAAATATCAATTTCATAAAGAATGTTTGGCAGAATGTAACCGAAAAAGCTTTTTTTTTTTGACAAAATTGTATTGCATAAAGTGGTCAAAAAATGTGCACTTATGTAAGACCGTTTTTTATAAACTGTAGTGGACAGAGCACTTAGGTCGAATGATGGCCCAAAAAGTCTACAGTGGCAGAATTCTTTGAAGCAGAAACAAGACTGGGCCCTACCTGAAGTAGTGCGACGAAGACGCAAGAAAGTTTCAAGGAATGTCAAACTACATAACAGTGGCCCAAGACGAGTCGTCTGGAAATCTTTGTTAAGCCCAACTCGGACTAACGATTAAAGCTTTCATTTTCCTATCGACTAAAGCTCAGACTAAAGCTTTCATTTTCCTATCGTGGAAAGCTTTGATCTCATTGGTCGAGAAGCTTTCATCCTAATTGCAATCGTAATCGCAATCGTTAGTCTGAATTGGGCTTTGGCCAATTGCGATTACGATTACGATTGCAATTGAGCTTCCACGACTAATAAGTTCAAAGCTTTCATTTTCCTATCTTTGAAAACTTTAATCGAGAAGCTTTAATCGTAATCGCAATTGTAAGTCTGAACTGTGCTTTAGGCAGGCTTAAACCGAACTCCGATAATGCGCCATTAATTATATTGATTTCGTTTTCTACATGATGAAACATTTAAGGATTTAAATGTATAAAACTTTGTTTATCAAGATATTTTACACCAAATTTATTTTGATTTTGATGTTTTTATCGACCTTTGGTATCAAATGTAAAAATTGTTAATGTTATTTTGACATTTCACACCAAATATTGATAAAAACATTTGAGTTGATACAAATTTGATAAAATTACTTTATAAACACAAGAAAAGCTGCCAGGAGCCAATCGTCAAACACTATATGAGGAAAGACAGTGTTTTATTTTTTAATCCAATTATATGGGGGAGGGGGAAGCAGTAGTCCGATTGGATTTTGATCTATGGATAAATTATGTAAAACCCTATTCGAAACATATTTTGTTTGTATAATTTTTTCAATACGATCCACCGTTTCTGAGAAAACTGTTTCGTTTGTATGTGGAGGGGGGGGGGGTTATTCCGATTGTGCACGCTCAATAACTTAGTCTCGCTATTTACGATAAACGCAACTGTACAAAAGTTCAAGCCTCTAGCCCAAAGTTATGGTGCCCACGGACGGACAAACGATCATGCGGAGATCAAAATCTTTGGTCATCCCAAACACCCTGGTGTGGCACCTTTTTATACCCGTATGGTGAAACCAAAGGGTATATTAACTTTGCTTTACCGTTTGTAACGCCAAGATTCCGTTATCACACACAAAAATTAATTACACCAGTGTGTTTAGAATGATAAAAATAATTAATTTTTGCATGTCCGTCCATCTGTCTGTCCATCTGTGGCGCGGATTGCGGGCGCACGGATTGAGCTAGAGACTTGAAATTTTGCGCAGATCCACTTTTCGTAAAATGCGAGGCTAAGTTCGTTAATGGGAAAAAATGGACCATTAGGGGGGTACCCCCCATACAAACGAAAACGTTTTTTGCAAATATCTCAAAAACGGTGCATCTTTTCGAAAAAGTTTAAGAACAAAAGTTATTTAGGATATCATTCTACATAAAACTCCCATACATCAAAATCCGATTGGAATAAATTTTAAAAAATTTTATTGGAAAGTTTGACTTCATAGTGGAATTTTGGTACACCTGTTCGAATTTTGATACGAATATCACCATACGGGTTTTCAATAATTGCAGATTAGCAATTATAGCTTTTGTTATGTTTGTGTTTGATAATTGATTCCATGCGTTACAAACGGTATACTAATTATAATATACTTTTATATGATTATCGTATAGAATAGAGTATAAAGACACTAAGTTTTGAAAAAACTGTGAAAGAACCAAATATTATAGTCAGTTACCATAAATACATACTACCGATCGAATCATTTTACAGATATTAAAAAAACCTCCAAAGTAACATAGACATTGTTTCCATTACGAAATTAGATTGATATGTGAATTGATTGTTTCACGAATTCCTACCATTCTCAAATTATTTAAAATTCTTTAAATCTCTTGATTATTTCCTGTTGTTACATTTACGCCCTATTTCCCTCCATATTTGGTTCAATAGCTCGACGTTTTTCCTGAGGTCTCCATTGAGATTCATAAAGAAAACCCACAAATTCAACTCAGAATGCAATAAATAAATTAACCGTAGCTCAAAAATAAACATCAGCCACATTTATAGCATAATTGATCGAATAATTTAGCAGAGGTAAAATGCATAAATTCAATCAATTTACATATTTAATCAGGGTGCAAAAGTAACAATTGTCCTAGCATTCGCATACATAAAACAAAAGCAACTCCCGGAGACAGAGAGGAATATAGACAAAAGTTTAACCGACAGTTTAAATGTAATTGTGTAAAATGAAACTTTTGTTCATTTGCATTAAATTTCATTGCAACACCACCGAAGTCAATTCATTTATGATTCCCAGTTTACTCCACATTTAAATTACATGCTAACTAACGCATAATTTTATTAAACATTACACATATTCAACTTTATCCATGCCTTCATTCAAACTCATCAACCTATCACGCATTATACCTAATGAAACATTAAACTATGCTGGGAACAATTATTGGGGTGCATAATTTTTCATTAATTTGTACCTAATATTAAAATGTTCAATTAAAATTGTTAAATTCTTTGAAATTTTTGGATTCGCAATGCGTTTTAATAACATAAATATTTCTTGGAAATGAGTATTTGAAAACTAGTTGGTTATTTCATTAGGCGTTTTCCAATGCCCCGAAATGTCCAGTAGATCGCCAAAGAAACACGATTTGGCGGTATCAGGGGTACTTCATAACCTGACATGGACATGAATATCTAGAAATTTTATTAAGTTGAAACGTTTTAACAGGTCAATTTTTTGCTAAAATTTAAATCAATATAAATTTCAAGAGGATTGATATGGGAATTTAGTCCTTAGAGGTTGTGCACTAGAAAAGTGCCATCTCGCGGAAATTTTCGAATTTAATTACGCATGACCTGCCCCTATGGAAAATCGCGTACAAAGAACGTGTCGTAAAACAAAGTAAGTCAATTTCCAAGTAAGTTCAAATGTTCAAGTGTGGAAAATCACAGCACGTCACCCACATTACTCACGTTAGATTGCAGTTAAATACTTTTTCTAAAGAAAATAAAATTCCGATCGACATATGTTCCATATGTAGATTTGAAAGCATTAAAGTACAAGTAATAAAAAAAGTTTCGTCTCATAAAATCTGTTTTCTGCGCAGTATTATTTGCCAAAAGTACTGAAATGACACCATAATACACACAATTTGTATTCATTTGTTGTATATTTACTCACAAACCGCATCATATTATCAATTTTGCTTTTATTTGCAATGCCGTTGAAATAATTGTTTGATGTATCAATTTGCATTTTTAAGAATGGATTTGATAGGTGTACAGAAAAGTAAGAGATTTTACGTACCCAGAACAAAACCTTAGTGATACACGTTTGGGATTTTTTTTTAATTTCCTTATAAATCGGTCCAATGACCTAAAAGTGATGAGTTAAGAAACGCACGTAAGACTTGATGGAATGTTGCAATGGAAATTCCAGATATATATTTTACTTTTTTCTGGCAGAAATGTTTTAAAACATTTAAAAAATATATATACATATAACATATCGTCGTTGTACAGGCAAAACACACTAAAAGTCACTTTTTTGGAGTTTTGTGTTATCATAATTACGTGACTTTTTTTTTGCTGAAACTCTCAAAGTCCTTCGATGTCATCCTCAAAGTCTTCCGCAATCCCTTTTTACTTTCTTCTACGGAGTATAATAAAGTATTGTATTCATGAAAAATTTCGACCTCTTAATTTTGCCTAAAAAACATTTCCCGATCACTCCTGAGTCGATTGGAGTCATATTTAAAAAATGTCGTTCTGTCTGTCAGTCTGTCAGTCTGTCAGTCTGTCAGTCTGTCAGTCTGTCAGTCTGTCAGTCTGTCAGTCTGTCTGTTAGCCACACAGACTACACAACAAGATTTCTCAAAAACTAATAGAGCTAGCGCCATGAAATTTTATAGGCATGTTGGGTCCTGAAATAGGACGATCCTATCAACTTTTGGTGGAAATCCGTTAACCGGAAGTATCCAAAATGGCGGTTTTTCAAAAATCGCAATTTCGTTTTTCTCGATTTACTCCCAAACTACGTGTTTTTTAGTGGCCTTAAGTATGACAAAACTTGGAGAAAATAAAATTTCCCACACTTTTGTCTTTAGCTATAACTCGATATCTCAACCTGTTATCGAGATAAACCGTTATTTCCAAAAAAAAAAAAAAAAAAAAAACAGTTTTTTGCGATTATCTCGAAAATTAACGGGTTTTTGCTGACTGAATGTATGAAGTGAATTAATGAGAATGGCATTCTGCACAATTTTGTCTTTTACCGTTATCCGTTATATTTTACCGTTATTGAGATATTTTCATTAATATGTAAAAAATCATATTTTTGCCAATAATTTGCAAACTAACGGTTTTTCGACAAATCAGTTAAAAGAATAATTAAATATGTTAACATTTTCTACATTTTTGCCATTTACCGTAAATTGATATCTTTTACAGTTCTCAAGTTATCTCAAATTTTGTACGTTTTTGATATTTTTGGATGAACCAACAATTTATTGGGAGGTTGTATTGGGTTGACAATACGACAGGGCTCTAACGTAAATTGCACGGGGTCGTAGATTTTGTAGAAGAAAGTTTTGTGTTGACCACAACTGATATTTTTATTTTGGAATCAAGTCCAAAATTGCCAACTTAAAATGTTCAAATTCGAAATTTCTCGAAACCAACATAATAAACTGTCTATTTTGTCTGTAAACTGACGATATATATAAGGTACTAAAATAAAAATAAAAAATTACGTAGGGCTTTGACTTCAAAAATAAAAGCAAGGGGGGCCTATTATGGAATACGATCTTAATCGTAATGATCAGAAATTCTGTGTGGTTGTAAGTGTTTTATACTACCAACAACAGGCGAATCCCGAGCGTTACGATTATGATCGTATTGCACAAGAGTCCCCAAGATAAAAGCTTTGAAAGTTTTTGCCTATTAACTTTTATCTGGTTCTTATTTTTGAAGCCAAATCCCTGCGTATTTTTTTTTTTTTATTATTTTTTTTATTATTATTTTTTTATTATTTTTTTATTATTATTTTTTTTTTGTTTCCTGAGTTCATTTTCAAAACACTTTTATTTAAGACCCTTCGGGATGGGTACTTCGTTTGTTCGATTTGGACAAAATTGCAACTTCCGGCCGCCATTTTGTTTCTTCTCGTAAGAGCATACACACATTTTATTGCCATCGGAGTTACGTATGTGTGAAAAATTTCAAAACAAATCGAGTAGAAGGGGATCAAAATTTGATTACAAAATTCGACCCTAACAAACAAATTAACTAAGAAGTGAAACTACAGGAAAGCTTGTAAAATGTCTAAATTTCTGACGTCAAAAGATAACATCTTAATTCAGAAAAAAAAAATTTATTTAATATGAACAGCATATCACTTTCTTATATTCAATCTAAGCTCCCGCGTACTTTACACAACTCTATCGCGTTGTTAGCAAACGACGATTCCTAAATTTTTTTTTCGTCAGTTCACATTTTTTTTAAATTCTTGCTCAGAACTACAAAAAACCGCTGGTTTCCGAAAAAAATTCAATAAACTTAAAGGAAACCCATTATTCTTTAAAAACATCATAAAGTATCGGAAAAATTATCACTTTTTAATTCCCCATCCTTTTTACTGGTTTTCTGCACAAACTTTTTATTTTTCTTTTGCTTTGATAAAAATTATCACAAGAAAATAGAAACATAGCAAAGATAAATAAAATCATATGAAAGTTGTTAAATTTTGAAACTTGATATGAACATGATTGGCAAGATTTCAGCTTTCCCTCTTCGATAAATTTCGACCTTGATTATCGTCGCTCCGCTCTGCAACTTCTGGCACGATCTGAATTTTACACTGTAACTCTTTTTTCCACAAAATTTTGTCTCTTATTTTCCGCAACAATTATTGACGGTACAACAAAGACTAAGAAACAGTTAAAGCATGGAAAAATCTTATTTCATTGTAATTACAAAAATGAAAATGAATTTATGTTGAAGACGTGATCGATCATAGCGAAGCATGCTTTTACATCAAAACATGATGTAAACTGATGATCGCTTATCCGTCATTTTTATTTAAAAAAAAATTATTTCCGTTACTAGTGAAACTGAATTTTCCTAATAGAGTTTTATTTGATGGAAAAATCTTCAGAAAGTCGGATAGCTTCAGTCGAGCGTTTTGTTTAGTCAACCTCAATTTTTTTAAGGTTATTCCCTTTTGTTTAGAATGTATTTATGAAAATAATTCCATAATGTTGATTCTACATATATAAAATACAAATAAAGTAAAATCTGTGCAGTATCTGCACTTATAAAAGCAAAATGATCGCATGTCAAAATTAGCCATCCATCAATAATATCAAAGACATACCTCTGTAATTTTCATTCCGATGGAAATCACATAAATATATACACTACACTTGTACAAGATTGTCGTTTGAAAATAATATAATTTTGTCGTGCATTCATTCCTATAACTATTGTTTCTCAAATTAGGAAAACGGCAGGGGAAAATTGTCCAATAATTTCCCATTGGATACCAAATACTTATGACAATCGATGGCTAATATTATTGTTGATTAAATGACACTTTTATACAAAATCCAAGGTTTAACGTTGAACAGTTGGCCTGTTGCATGTAAAAATATATAATTTTAGTTGTGACACATTTTTAGGGTCACACATTTTTTTTCAAATCTCAATGGTTTTGATTATCTAAAGACGGATGTTTTTGTAGGACAAATTCATAAACCGTATCTATTGACTAGACCAATTATTTTGGAAAGCAAAGATGCAAACTAAAAGTCTTTGGAGTGTGGTTCAGTTTTGGTTCAAGAGTGAAATGGATTTCTGATTTTTTGGGATTTGGTTCCTGAAATTGCCAAACTTGGTTCTTGTTTTGGTTTCTAAAATTTCAAAAATTTGGTTTTGGGTCTGGGTTTGGTTGCGGGTGCTAAAAATCTAAAAATTTGTTCCCGGTTTTGATTTCTAAAATTCCGAAAATTTGGTTCTGTTTTTGGTTTCTGAAATTTCAAAAATTTGGTTTTGGGTCTGGTTTTAGTTCACTGAATTTTTAAAGGTTTACTCATTTTGGTTTTTACACAAGGCTAGTAGAGGGCATGTGGAATATTTTTATACTCTATACGATATACATATAGGAGTATATTAGATTCAGTACACCGTTTGTAACGAATCGAACCAACCATCGGACACAGATATGAACTACACCAGGGTGTTAGGGATCACAAAAGATTTTTGTTCCCGCATTTTTGTCATCTATCTGTCTTCACGTCCGTGAACACCATAACTTTCGAAAGGATTGAGCTAAAGACTTGAAATTTTCTATAGTTACGTTCCTCGTAAATGGTTAAGGTAGAGATACACGACGAGAGACTTTGGTCTCTTAGACCAAAAATTTCGCCTCTGTATACAAAGAGACCTGTGTATACACTTCGGAGACCGGAGATTTGTCTCCAAGTATCAAGTCTCTAGGGTCTCTCGAGAGACTTAAGTTTCTTGCCGTGTAGCTACTAATGAGAGAGTCTCTTTAATGCGTCTCCGGTCTTCAAAACGTTTTGATATCTATCTCTTGGTCTCCGGAGACGAGTTTTTGACATTTCAAGGAATTGTTTTGTGGGAACGAGAATTTGTTTCGTTGTTTTGAGTTTAAAAGTAAATTTTTATATAGAAAAAAAAATGTTTTCCGTGCAACAATGTTTGTATTATGCTGGTCGATTGTCGCTTTCTTATTCAATTTTTCACCCATATTTTGCGTTGCATCTTTTGCCTCCTACGCAAAATTATGAGTGCTGTTATTGCTGCTGTAATTTTTTCATTTCCCCCGTTCATTCTAATAAAAATATTCACAACTCGAAAAATTTCACAGCACAACACCAATCAAAAACTGCCAAATGTCAAAAAGATCTCCCAATGTTAAGCTTGGAGACGAGATACCTGCGTCGTGTATGCACTCCAGAGACTTTGCTTTTAGAGA
Organism: Chrysopilus asiliformis; assembly: GCA_964034945.1. NCBI lineage: Eukaryota > Metazoa > Arthropoda > Insecta > Diptera > Rhagionidae > Chrysopilus > Chrysopilus asiliformis. Next base: position 46,605,649 of record OZ035963.1, on the reverse strand, counting down.
CTTTTTAGTAAACGTCTCCGGAGATCTATTTTTTGATCTCCAGACTTAAATGTCTGTGATCGTGTATACACTTTGGGGATTTTTGCCTTTTGTATCATGGAGACCAGAGACCAAAGTCTCTCGTCGTGTATCTTTACCTTTAGACTAAGTTCTTGAACGGGCAAAATATTTTTTAAAAATGATTTCTTTTTATCAGAGTGGTTCGGTTAATGGTTTGGTTCTGATTTACTCAAATTTCAATGGTTTTTGGTTCGGTTCAAAAACCGGTTTGCATCTCTGGGCGAAAGAACCATCTCCCCGTACGCCACCCTAGGGAGCGCCAAAATCGTTACTAGTCGGATGTAAATTTTAGATAAGTACAAAAGAATTCCAACAGGTGGCTTCGTATCATGACCAAATTTTTTTCCATGATTTGGTGAAGCTATAACAGGCTCATTTCTCTGAGGCGTCGATTAAGCCGACATTTGGAAGTTCACACGTCAATTTTTTTTAGGAAAGGAGGTGGCGCCAAATACAGGTTTTACCCAGAGCGCCGGTTTAACGAGGCACGACCTTGATGCTATATCCTAAGCCGCAGAAACGTTTTTTTTCGATTTTTATCAATGTATGAATAGTTTCACCGAGAACTTAAAGGCCGAGGACGGTGTGGTGTCTTGGAAGGATAATGCAAATTTTATTTTTCGTTATATGTTGGAGAAATTTACTGTAGAGTTTTAGAAGTCGCTGATCAAAAATACTGCTATTATCGCAAAAGTGGTTAAGAATGTGATTTTTGATTTTTTTTGTTTGTTGTTTCTAAAACGCATACAAAATAGTTAAACCCAGTAATGGATCGAAAAAACGTTTTTTTTTTTGGAAATTCAAAATTCCAAGTTGATAAAAAGTTGTCTCTGTGGGCCCACTATACCACAAAAAAAATTGGCTCAATTGAAAAATAATTAGGTCTCAAGGCCTACAATTTATAATTTAGTTCAAAAAATTGAAATAAAAAAAATTTTTTTTTAATTAATAATGAAATAACATCTTTTTAATTCAATACAAAAAACTACCTTAATAATAAAATATTTGATTAAATAAAAAAACTTTTCATCAAATTTTTTCTTCGGGAAATTCTTTAAGTTTAAACAATTTGCGGGAGACCTAAATGTTGCAATAGAGTATTAGTTTTTTTTCTTAAATTTCACACTTTTTTGTAGACATTTTTCAATATGAAAAAAAACCATTTCATTTTTAATTAAAAAAAGATTTTTTTTTGAATTCAATTTTTTGAACAAAATTATAAACTATAGGCCTCCTGCGGGAGACCTAATTATTTTTCAATTGAACCAATTTTTTTTTGTGGTATATGTGGGACCACAGAGACAACTTTTTATTAACTTGGAATTTTGAATTTCCAAAAAAAAAGTTTTTTCGATACACCCTAATGCACACCAACAGATAATTTACGACGACAATCGGACAGGGTTTTTTACGTATAGTCCAAGTAGTAAAGAACTTGGCCTGTAATACGAAGGTCGGTGGTTTGATTCCCCACTGCGGTACGCTTTCAATCAAGTCCACTCAGCTTGCTTTGCGAAATGAGTAGTGATAAGAGCCGCTTGCTGTTATCGACATCATCGGTCTAGACTACCATCCGGACCTCTGTTGCTGATAAATTGTAACCTAAAAACCTTACAAATGTTGCAAATCTTAAAATATAAAATTCGGAAAAATTCTAAAATTACTAGATATTTACGTCCTTGTCAGGTTATGAAGTACCCCTGATAACGCCAATTGTGTTCCTTTGGCGATCCACACCCGGACGCTTTGGGACGCTCCGGAGTGTTCAATGGAAAATGGCTATAGATAGATAGAATTTACGCAGTTTTTTACTAATAAAAAATTACGCATAAAGGGTTTAACCCTATTCCTGTCAGGCTGTGAATTTCGAACCAATATAGATGATTTAATACATGTTTTAACGCAAAATCAATTTAACAAAAAAACATAAAATTTATTCTATATAACAGTAGCGTAGTGACCAATAATAAAATACATTAAATTGATTTTGCGTTAAAACATGTATTAAATCATCTATATTGGTTCGAAATTGAATAGTGACTCACAGTCACAGCCTGACAGGAATAGGGTTAAGTCTCCCTATTCTCCCCTATACTAAATCTAATATATAGTGCTCCTAGATGATATAAATATTATATCATACTAATCATACTAATATATAAAAATGAGTTGGTGTCTGTCTGTCTGTATGTCTGTTCCTCTTTCACGCAAAAACGGCTGAACCGATTGACTTGAAATTTGGCATGAGTATCTGTGGTAGTTCTCGTTCCAACATAGGCATACGGAAAAGTAGCGCGAGGGGTAGGGGAGTAAGGGGAGGGGGTAAAGTGATTGCGAGACTTAGCTCTTCCACTATGTTAGCCTTTCGCGGGGAAACTACCGAACCGATTGGCCTGAAGTTTAGCTCCAACATAGACCATAAAAAAAATTTTAAAAAACTTAACCCGGCAACGACGGGTATGCAAGCTAGTAGAGTATAAAAATCAGTAAGAAATTTTGTTAATTTCACATTGATTTAAAATGATTTCTCTAATATTTCCGTTTCCAATAAATACAATCACGGTTGTTTGACAATATTTTAAATTAAGTGAAATTCTTCATCAACAAGAGTAGGCCATCATTAAACAATTTTGTTGTACATCAATCTCATACAGTAAATGAAAAGTTGCAATCATTGCATTAAAAAGAGTTTGCACTACGGATGATGATAATAATAATAAATTGACCACATGCACGATATATGCGCGTATGGATGACAAGTTCAAGATAAGCAACTTATGGACCAGTTTTACGACGCGACCAATTCCGCCTAGGTCGAAATAATCGTCTTTAACTTCGACCGTAATTTTATTCCAGATCATATATGAAATTATGTGTAAATATTACTGATCACATACACGATCAAATAACAAAAAAATGTACAACATGATGGAGGAAAAAAAGTTTTTTTTTAAGTACATGAGAATGTCATGTACTTAAAAACGGTCTATTAAATGTTTGCGGGCAGTATTGAATTTATGTGCTCTGCAATTTGTTGTAAAACATGAAAATAATGAAAATAAGTGATCTGCCACAATATCAAAGACTTTGATGGACATTCAACTCGACGGCGACTAGTTATTAAAACCTCAAGTGATTTAGATTCTGGTGGCCTATTGGTCGTTATGTCGTTTATCTATATTACAACGCGATCTAGAAAATTGCAAGTTTCAACTATTACTCAATGGAATTGTTGGATTTTAAAATTTTTAAATATCATGGCATGCATATCATTCATTTATTGATGTGGAATAATAAAAATTAATGGTTTGATCTCAATTCGATCGTCGTGTTCAATGATCTCTACAGCGGCATCCATGATCATCAATTTTATTTCCAGTTAAATAATGGCCTAAGCCAAAAGTGCATTGCAAAATTTATTTAAATACCGCCGAATGCAATTTTTACCAATACCAGAATGAAAAAAATCAAGCATAGATAAAAATGATTTATTATTATTTACAAGTCAAGCATAATTTTATTTATTCGGTTTACCACGGATATTCGGTTTCTCCATTTTCTATTAGCATTTTATTTTATGCTTCTGAATGGTAATGACGTCTACACTACACATAAGAAAGACCCATTTTATGGAAGCTCTTTTTTATGTTAATCCCCATTTATGTTCAATGATGAGTTAATTTTTGCGTAATTTCGAGTAATTTGTAATTGTCGGGACAAAAAACTGATGGCATATGTGGTAAATGCATTAAGTTTGATGTGGCAATTCAAATAAGACAATAAGCCTTGAGTAATTAATATAAATGATCTTTAGAGTCAAGTCGAAGTATTTTACTAACTTGTAATAATTACAAATCGCTCTTTGGTTAACATTCACATGTAAAACATATTTTAGTATGAGTTTTTTTTAAGTTTAATTAGAAGTTTTCGCGTCATATTGACCCGCTTTGACTTCCATAATTAAAATATTGGTTTGAAAAAAAAAATTAAAATTTGTTTTTATAACTCTGTTAGCAACAATATCAATTTTAAACCATATTAATAAGTAAGTTTGGAATTTTCAATCAAAAACATGTTTGTTCAGCCGAATTGAATTTTGATTAAATTATTATGTCGACCCAAAACAAAAAGAAATTCATAATTTTTATAGGGACAATAATGATTTAATTAAATAAAAATTTTTTTTTATTGCAATTTAATCAAAATTCATCGAATGACCTGAAAAACATTTTTACGACAGCAATTCCCATATATTGTTTTAAAAATTTTGCCTTTGGGACATGATATAATATTCAGTGCCAAAATAAAAGGGAAATTTCCAATTGGTGTTGCTTCCATTAAAACAAATTGAATTTTATTTATGATTTGTTGACCGAGTCGTCGGTTATTTTACTTGATAAAATATTCAAATTAAATTGCTTTGATTATTTGAATCATGAATGATTTGAATTTGACAATAAAGAAAAATGTGTGAAGATACAAAAAAAGAAAAAAATATTTGAAAATTGATTAGTTTGAGGTTGTTTAATTGAACTGCCAATTTATTTAATTTGTCTTTCAATTTATTTTTCCTTAAAAAAACCTTTAACCAGATGTTTTTTTTCAGATCATAACTATGTCACTGGAATTTCATACGTGAGCATCTTGCGATAAAATTCTTGCTATTGTTAACAGGAGCAAGAAATTACGGTAAGTCTGGAATTTCAAATTTTCGACTTATAGGCTATAGGCCACACTCTAGAAAATTTTATTGTAATTTTACCACTAAAATAGTAGGAAACCATTTTCCTACTATAATAGTAGTAAAATTAAACCGAGTCGTAATGGCTTAAAAGCTATGTATTTTTACTCATTTTGTGGCGTACAAAAGCCACTTTTACGGGGGAACTTTAAAATAAATAAGACGTATGAGTACAATACTGGTGTAAACTTACGACATTTTTTGTTTAAAATTAAACCGAAAATAGTGTAATAACTATCATGGGTGTTTAAAATTACCACATTTTTGTTGTAATTTTCCTCCTATTTGGTAGCAAAACCGCGTCTTAAGGTGCAATTTTACGACATTTTTTGTTTAAAATTATACCGAAAATGGTATTAGAATTTCTCGGCTTATACAGTCTGCAAAAACAAAAAATAATAATTATATTATTTTTGCGGATGTTTTCATATCCAAATTTTCCCCCAACAGGTCGGGCATGTCTGCCCAGAAAACCTATCATGGGCCTGTTTCTGGTATGGAAAGCTGGCTCACCGTCATCAGAGCCTGCTTTACCAGCTTCCACGCAGGCTTATAGGATTTCGGTGGAGTAAAACTCGATTCGAGTATTTATACTCCGATGCCACAAACCTTATGCGAATTATAAGGTTAAGGCAACATAGCTCCATCAAGCCAGAGCGAATATCCGTCAACTGCATTGTGAAATAATGAAATTCTCCGTACAATAATGCAAAAATACCCTGTGAGCGTGTTTTTACACCAAAATGAGAGTAAAAATATGAATATTGGTCGAAATTTTACGCAAGGTTTAAAACTACCCTATTTCTAGTGTAAGATTAATGTTTTTTTTGGGTGATTTTACAACTTAAATGGTGTGCGAGCTAAATTCTGATTTTTTTTCGAAATTTTACGACTTTTTTGCAAATTTACCCCGTTTTTACCCCATTTTTCGGTTTAAATTCAAATTCATTTTCTACAGTGCATATATGCCAAGAAATAAAATATTAAACTTTTTTCTTCATAATTGAAAAAAATCATGAAAAAATAAAAATTTTCGTACATCCTTAAGTATAGAGTTCTGCCGTAGCGATTTAAACGATTATTTTTTTAATCGAAGCATTAAACTTACATTTTCACCTATTATTTATTTGCTCATAGAGGGTGGAGTTAAATTAGGTATCAACAATCACACTACCCGACAAAAAACTATTTTTTTGTGTTGCCTAAGATTTTACAAACTTTTTAGAATAATTTGACGTCACTGATTTCGCCTCAGATGGCAAGACGGCGTTGACCAGGATGCGAAGAGAACCGGGATGCAAAACTGGAGAACATCGGCGCGTGACCAGGACCTCTGGCGAGAGACATTGCGTCAGGCCAAGACCGGAAACCGGTAATAGTGCCGAGAGACAGAGAGAGAGAGAATTCTTCGCCCTATTGTTGTTATAGAAGTCAACCACTCCGAAAATTGACAAATTGCTCACCAAACCAAAGACATAAATGCATCTACATTGAATTTAACACTAAAAAATAAAATACATTTCCTCCGTAGATAAATATTGCATTAAAAAATACCTGCCAATATTTATTCAATTTCAGATTACGTTTCATGTTAATTTGACACTAATTGCAATGGTTGACCACACATCAATTACATGCGGCAATTTATATATTTATAAAGTCTTTAACAAAAAAAAAAACGAGCACGCCATCATAATAATAAATAAATTATGATCGCTAAATCACTAGATGGCATTAATTGAATTTACTATATGAGTATATTTAGTTTTCTATACTGTCGGTAAATCTTGTCTATTCCTAATGCTATTCCTGCGATCAAAATAATAAATTCTCAATTTTAAAGATAAGTCCGTCATAGTTATGACTCTATCTGTATCTGAGTGTATCCATTCACATAAAGTAGGTCCGATTTATCCGATCCCACAAGCGGCCACGGTAATCTGACCTCTCACGATCATTCGTCATCTCTGGACCTCATTGATCTGACCAAATAATATCGAGGTTTAGTCCGGAGTTATGGGATACCAAAGAATACGGGCATAATGCCAGAAGGTGGAATTGCCCATGACCAGACGCTCAACGCAATCAGTTTAGCTACTAATCCCAGAAAATCTTAAATTAAAGCCGCCTGCATCCTACTGGATCATCGTGCATTTCTTCGAAACCAGTTTCACGATCGTGTGATATTGTATGATGAAAAAATATCTTCCAAACGTCTTCCTGCCCCTTCCTTAGCGTCATGTTGTAATTCGGTTCACTTATAAAAGTTTTTAGATGATCACATTGCATGTGAAAATGCCGTTAAAATGCCAAATAGATGTTAGAGTTCTTTGGGGTTGCAATCCGACTTTCATTGAATTCAAATTCTTGACTAGAAAATATTTTGGTTGGGTTGAAAATAATCATAATTTTAAAAACGATTTAATTCTTCAAAACATATCTAGTGGAGAATTTTCCCCAATTTAAAAAAAAATCTTTTCTTTTTCAAAAGTGGTTAAGATGCATTCGATTCTAATAAAATGCACAATTACACTCTAGAAAATTTTATTGTAATTTGACCACTAAAATAGTAGGAAACCATTTTCCTACTATAATAGTAGTAAAATTAAACCGATTCGTAATGGCTTAAAATCTATGTATTTTTACTCATTTTGTGGCGTACAAAAGCCACTTTTACGGGGGAACTTTAAAATAAATAAGACGTAAGAGTACAATACTGGTGTAAACTTACGACATTTTTTGTTTAAAATTACACCGAAAATGGTATTAGAATTTCTCGACTTATACGGTCTGCAAAAACAAAAAATAATAATTATATTATTTTTGCGGATGTTTATACCCGTATGGTGAAACCAAAGGGTATATTAACTTTGCCTTACCGTTTGTAACGCCAAGATCCCGTCATCGCACAAAAAAATGAATTACACCAGTGTGTTTAGAATGATGAAAAAAGTTGAATTTAGCATGTCCGTCCGTCTGTCCGTCCGTCTGTCCGTCCGTCCGTCCGTCTGTCTGTGGCGCGGATTGCGGGCGCACGGATTGAGCTAGAGACTTGAAATTTTGTACAGATCCGTTTTTCGTAAAATGTGAGGCTAAGTTCGTTAATGGGCAAAAATGGACCATTAGGGGGGGTACCCCCCATACAAACGAAATCGTTTTTTGTCAATATCTCAAAAACGGTGCATCTTATCAAAAAAGTCCAAGAACAAAAGTTATTTAGGATATGATTCTACATAAAACTCCCATACATCAAAATCCGATTGGAATAAATTTTAAAAAATCTTATTGGAAAGTTTGACTTCAAACTGGAATTTTGTTACAACTGTTCGAATTTTGATACGAATATCACCATACGGGTCTCCAATGATTGCCAGATTGGCAATTATAGCTTTTGTTATGTTTTCATATCCAAATTTTCCCCTAACAGGTCGGGCATGTCTGCCCAGAAAACCTATCATGGGCCTGTTTCTGGTATGGAAAGCTGGCTCACCGGCATAAGAGCCTGCTTTACCAGCTTCCACGCAGGCTTATAGGATTTCGGTGGAGTAAAACTCGATTCGAGTATTTATACTCCGATGCCACAAACCTTATGCGAATTATAAGGTTCAGGCAACATAGCTCCATCAAGCCAGAGCGAATATTCGTCAACTGCATTGTGAAAAAATGAAATTGTTCGTTCAATAATGCAAAAATACCCTGTGAGTGTGTTTTTACACCAAAATGAGAGTAAAAATATGAATATTGGTCGAAATTTTACGCATTGTTTAAAATTACCCTATTTCTAGTGTAAGATTAATGTTTTTTTTTGTGTAAATTTACAACTTTAATGTTGTGCGAGCTAAATTCTGATTATTTTTCGAAATTTTACGACTTTTTTGTAAATTTACCCCGTTTTTACCCCATTTTTCGGTTTAAATTCAAATTCATTTTCTACAGTGTACATCGCAAAATAGCAAACAGGTTACACAACTTACAAGTACCTGAAAAAAAGTGCAAAATCAGTGATATTTCTTTACTAGATATCATATACCAGAAATACTTTCCAGTTCCGTATTTGAAAAATTCCTATTAGATTTACCTGATTTTCTGGCCACTTGAGTTTTTCGCACAACTTCCACCGGACGGAAGAGGAGAAAAACCAACAGCCATCATGCATACCTATGTATGACCATCGTTTAACGATATAAACGTCTTACCGATCGAATGAAAATATGCCTAGATTTGAGTCTATTGGAGGCGACGTGTCTTTAAGTAAAGTAAACTTAATCGTCTTCTAACTGTTATTTCAAGTTTACATTTACCCGCCGTAATTGAATTGAATCTCGTCAAACAGGATTGAGTGAATAATATTTCTCTCGTTTGAGGTTTACGATTGAGAATATCTAAAAACTCTTTTAACTATCGGTCATGTTCATGGCCTATTCACCTGAAAAGTATTTTTTTAAGAAGTATTGAGGTGCCACAAACAATAATTGTGGACAAGATCATTTACACCGCAATAGGCGATGCGCCACGGGGCATGGGCATGCCGGCGCAACGAGCAAGTTACGGGCAAGACGGTTTCGGGAAAGGTTTGAGGTTTGCGCTACTCCAGAATCTGGTTGAACGGAGCAAAGCACACACACATATAAGACATAACGAGTTTTAGTTCCTATTTCTAGCGATACACACGCACACAATTGAAATGAAACGTGTAACTATGTAGCAGGGCAAAAGAGCAAGCAAGAATCGTGGCGCAGCGAACACGAAAATAAACTATCGTTGCACCGGCATGCCCATGCCCCGTGGCGCATCGCCTAATGAGAGACATTTTAAGAACAGATAGACGCATAATAAAGCGAGTAAATTCCGCTAAGCCAAGGTAAGATACACTGTAGAAAATGAATTTGAATTTAAACCGAAAAATGGGGTAAAAACGGGGTAAATTTGCAAAAACGTCGTAAAATTTCGAAAAAAAATCAGAATTTAGCTCGCACACCATTTAAGTTGTAAAATCACCCAAAAAACATTAATCTTACACTAGAAATAGGGTAATTTTAAACCTTGCGTAAAATTTCGACCAATATTCGTATTTTTACTCTCATTTTGGTGTAAAAACACGCTCGCAGGGTATTTTTGCATTATTGTACGGACAATTTAACCTTAACCTTATAATTCGCATAAGGTTTGTGGCATCGGAGTATAAATACTCGAATCGAGTTTTACTCTACCAAAATCCTGTGTGGCGCCTGCCACATGGCAGACATGCCCGGGAAATTTGGATGTGAAAACATCCGCAAAAATAATATATTATTTTTTTTTTCAGACCGTATAAGCCGAGAAATTCTAATACCATTTTCGGTGTAATTTTAAACAAAAAATGTCGTAAAATTACACCTTTAAGACGCGGTTTTGCTACCAAATAGGAGGAAAATTACAACAAAAATGTGGTAATTTTAAACATCCATGTCGTAAAATTACACCCGTATTGTACTTTTACTTCTTATTTAGCTTATAGTTCCCCCGTAAAAGAGGCTTTTGTGCGCCACAAAATGAGTAAAAATGCATAGCTTTTAAGCCATTACGACTCGGTGTAATTTTACCCCTATTATCGTAGGAAAATGGTTTCCTACGATAATAGGGGTAAAATTACAATAAAATTTTCTAGAGTGTAGAACACCTTTTTAAAATCAGATGCGCGGGTGATTTGCCAATAATTGACGTACTTAACATGGTCAATTAGCATATGTACCGTTCTCAGCTTAGCAATTGCTTTTAATGTCCGGCCTCACCTTTCAGGCATACTTTTCGAACTGATTTTTGAATAGATTTCAACAAAATCACTTCATATGAGATCAATGATTCCGGTGACGATCAACAAATTTGTAGTGGGAGTGACGTGCATGATGTCGGATCAATTGATTAATAAGCATAAAAATACCGGACCCAAAAGAAATTCTTTTTTATCTAATGTAAATTTTGACGTTTGAGTTTGACACAGTAGTTGTTGATCAAATTCTTTTAGATGACATCACATTTGGCAGGTGCAATGAACGGGAGGCTGATATTCTGCCAAGTGACGAGTAATTAAGATGAGATTTTCCTATTTACTTTTTCATTATTTTTGGTGAATAGTTGCACGACGTGTTTTCAATTGAAACGTCGAATTTCTGGACCGACAAAAGATAAATTCTGGATGATTAATTGGTTTGGTAAATAGTATTTGATTAGATTGGCTTAAAAACCTATAAACACACACTGTAGAAAATGAATTTGAATTTAAACCGAAAAATGGGGTAAAAACGGGGTAAATTTGCAAAAACGTCGTAAAATTTCGAAAAAAAAGTCAGAATTTAGCTCGCACACCATTTAAGTTGTAAAATCACCCAAAAAACATTAATCTTACACTAGAAATAGGGTAATTTTAAACCTTGCGTAAAATTTCGACCAATATTCGTATTTTTCTCTCATTTTGGTGTAAAAACACGCTCGCAGGGTATTTTTGCATTATTGTACGGACAATTTAACGTTAACCTTATAATTCGCATAAGGTTTGTGGAATCGGAGTATAAATACTCGAATCGAGTTGTACTCTACCAAAATCCTGTGTGGCGCTGCCACATGGCAGACATGCTCGGGAAATTTGGATGTGAAAACATCCGCAAAAATAATATAATATTTTTGTTTTTGCAGACCATATAAGCCGAGAAATTCTAATACCATTTTCGGTGTAATTTTAAACAAAAAATGTCGTAAAATTACACCTTTAAGACGCGGTTTTGCTACCAAATAGGAGGAAAATTACAACAAAAATGTGGTAATTTTAAACATCCATGTCGTAAAATTACACCCGTATTGTACTTTTACTTCTTATTTAGCTTATAGTTCCCCCGTAAAAGAGGCTTTTGTGCGCCACAAAATGAGTAAAAATGCATAGCTTTTAAGCCATTACGACTCGGTGTAATTTTACCCCTATTATCGTAGGAAAATGGTTTCCTACGATAATAGGGGTAAAATTACAATAAAATTTTCTAGAGTGCACAACATAAATAGTTTAGAGAAGAATTTTTTTGTGGTTTGATTTAATGAGTTAACTGTTTCCATTTATGAAATCCATTAAATATCGTTAGTGACCCACTTATATTTTGTGGGGAAGAATGGGGAAGAACTTAAAAGACTTTCACCGTCTGATATTCACCAAAAAAATTTACCACACGTATATATATATCCAGCCACATATCTTATTAAGTACAAGATTTTTAATAACTGGAACTTTTGCTAGTACGACGTGATTGAAATTATTAATTGCTTCTCTCTTTAAAAGCAAAAACTTTTCACATTTCGGGTGCAGTTAATTTTTTTTATGAAATTTTGGCAATAATTTGTACCTGAAAAAAAAGTTACATTTTAAAAACAAACAGCTACTATTTTGTAGAAAATATTGACTAAGCAAAACTTAAGCAAAAGTAATAATAAATTTTATAAGAAAATGTTAAAACCTATATAGAGTAGAAATTCGGTAATTCGAATCAATAGAAATCTAATTCGAGCCACGGAGAATTTCGAACTACTGGATACTTTTTATGGTGAACATTTTGTTTAATAAAACAGTCTTAATGGCAAAAAAAATATATTTTTAATTTAAAATTAAGTAACAATGTTCCTGCATCAAACAGTATATACACGTATGTGACAACATTCAATTCTTTTTAAAGAAACTTGACATTTTGGCTTCAAAATTAATGCCTGTACAGTTACGACATAACATAACACCACGCAAATTTTGCTGGTAAATGCCTTAGTTATTGTATTCAAACCATTTCCATGCTCGACAAGAAAAGTTGGAAGTACAGAGACCAATATATCAACCACAATTTGAATTACAAGATACCCAATATAAAAATTTGTTGTTCGAATTACCGCGGTATTCGAATTACCGAGACTCTACTGTATCAAAATACCAACTAAATATTTGAATATCTCGATCTCGTACACGGTTAAAATGATGGGCCTAAATTTGAATCCTATTTCTGGAATTCGACTTTTTTTTAATACTTTTTCTATTAAATTTCAATCCTCTCAAATTCTTAACTTAATTTTTAATCAAACTTGTATTATTTTTCAATACTTTTTTGGAGTTTAATAGATTTTAATAAAAAAAAGTATTACATTTCATGTCAACAGCATTAAATGGATATAATTTTAATGCTTTTTGTATTAACTTTTAATCCCAGTTCTGGAATTCGATATTTTTAAAAAAAAACTATTATTTATCAATGTTTTTTCAATTTTTCCTTTCGTTATAATTCGCATATTGTCTGCAACAACCGAGTATATAGACAAATGGCAAGTAGTAAAAAAACGGAGGTTTCCAAAAAACACTATTTTTTAATACTTCCCTTTTTCAATAAATCAAATTTTACTAGTAATAGTAAATTTAAATAAAACTATATTTCCAAATAGCTACATTGTAATACAAAAATGCATTTAAAAAAATGTGGTTACATTAAATTTTAGTAAAAAAGTATTTTAAAAAATAGCGCATTTGGATTACAATGTAATCCGAAAATGCATTTAGATTACAATGTAATCCGAAAATGCGGCAATTTATATATTTATAAAATCTTTAACAAAAAAAACGAGCATGCCATCATAATAATAAATAAATTATGATCGCTAAATCACTAGATGGCATTAATTGAATTTACTATATGAGTATATTTAGTTTCCTATACTGTCGGTAAATCTTGTCTATTTCTAATGCTATTCCTATAAATTTTAGTAAAAAAGTATTTTGAAAAATAGCGCATTTGGATTACAATGTAATCCGAAAATGCATTTAAAAATATCAGTTGTGGTCAACACAAAACTTTCTTCTACAAAATCTACGACCCTGTGCAATTTACGCTAGAGCCCTGTCGCGTTGTCAACCTAAGACGACCTCCCAATAAATTGTTGGTTCATCCAAAAATATCAAAAACGTACAAAATTTGAGATAACTTGAGAACGGTAAAAGATATCAATTTACGGTAAATGGCAAAAATGTAGAAAATGTTAACATCTTTAATTATTCTTTTAACTGATTTGTCGAAAAACCGTTAGTTTGCAAATTATTCGCAAAAATATGATTTTTTACATATTAATGAAAATATCTCAATAACGGTAAAAGATAACGGATAACGGTAAGAAACAAAATTGTGCAGAATGCCATTCTCATTAATTCACTTCATACATTCAGTCAGCAAAAACCCGTTAGTTTTCGAGATAATCGCAAAAAACTGTTTTTTTGGAAATAACGGTTTATCTCGATAACAGGTTGAGATATCGAGTTATAGCTAAAGACAAAAGTGTGGGAAATCTTATTTTCTCCAAGTTTTGTCATACTTAAGGCTACTAAAAAATGCGTAGTTTGGGAGTAAATCAAGAAAAACGAAATTGCGATTTTTGAAAAACCGCCATTTTGGATACTTCCGGTTAACGGATTTCCACCAAAAGTTGATAGGATCGTCCCATTTCAGGACCCAACATACCTATAAAATTTCATGGCGCTAGCTCTATTAGTTTTTGAGAAATCTTGTACACAGACTGACAGACTGACAGACTGACAGACAGACTGACAGACAGACTGACAGACAGACTGACAGACAGACTGACAGACAGACTGACAGACAGACTGACAGACAGACAGACTGACAGACTGACAGACAGACTGACAGACTGACAGACTGACAGACTGACAGACTGACAAACTGACAGACTGACAGACTGACAGACTGACAGACTGACAGACTGACAGACTGACAGACAGACAGACAGACAGACAGACAGACAGACAGACAGACAGACTGACAGACTGACAGACTGACAGACTGACAGACAGACAGAAAGACATTTTTTAAATATGACTCCAATCGACTCAGGAGTGATCGGGAAATGTTTTTTAGGCAAAATTAAGAGGTCGAAATTTTTCATGAATACAATACTTTATTATACTCCGTAGAAGAAAGTAAAAATCATTAAAATCAATAACTTATTTGGATTACGTTTTAATAAAAAAATAATAATCTTTCGCGAGATTAAATTTTAATGGTGTAAAACGATTAAACTTTAGCCCAAAAATATTTACCGTGTAGGATTTAATCTTTTTATTTTGGTGATTTTCGGGCTGTAGGAGGTCATATTGGAATATTATTTATTTCTATCGAAACCCTCTATACTCAAGTATCCGATTTCTTATGTCCACAATGGCATAATAAACTAAAATTAAAGTTAAATGGAAACAATGGGAACAGGAAAATATTTTGATAGGAAACGATCCCGAGAATCTGAGGGCTGGATCTGATTAGACTGACGCCATCATCTCTGCCACTGACCTGACCAAGAAAGATATGGACGAGGGAGGAGAGTTCTAATTTCTCTACAAATTAGCTCTTCTATTTGTGAATTATATGATAGAGGAAATGTCTACTTTGTGAGGAATTGTTTGTTTCCAGAGTTCAGTTTACAGAGCTAGATTTACTTCTAAATGTCAATTCTAGATGGCTTATTCGTTCAAGGGAATGTCAATTTATTAAATTTGTTGAATTTTAAAAAAAATCGAGAAAATGTTCATAGATTCTATGTAGTCTACTATGATCTGGCCACTTCATAGGTCAACCCGGCGTAGGAGGTCCGCCTTCGGCTTTAGATCTTACTTTTCAGGAAACGGTTTGTCGATTTCAAGGAAAAATTTCTTAAGAAATACCTCTATAATTGTAAAAATCCGATCCAAGTTACTTACCCCTGGAGCCAAATGAACGCAACGCGAACGCAACTAAAACGCACAAACTGTCACTTACAACTTTGTTCCATAGAAATCATTTGAAGTGAGCACAGTGGACGCAGAGAACGCACCTACAACGCAAAAGTTTGCAAACTTCTAACTTTGCCGCAGCAATTCTGCGTTGACAGTTCATAAAGTGAGGTTGGGGAAATGTCATTCGAGGAAAAATTGATAGCCTTAGTGCAAATAAAAAAGATAAAGACCAACAAACCAAACTATCGCTTCAAAATTATCCATTTTTGTAATTTGCCAACTTTATACCACTTTATTATGTCACTTGTACTACTTCACGAGATGCCATTGAACTCTGCCGCTGAATGACAGTTCACAGCGTTGCATTTGCGTTCGCGTTGCGTTCATTGGGCTCCAGGGGTTAGAATTGCAGTATATAGCAGGAGAGGGATTTACAGAGAGAGAACATGGTTAGATATTAATGGGCATTTTTTTTTGAAGGGATGACCTCTCATGCGTAATTCGGTTCAATACCTTTATAAATAGGAACGAGATGGGAAATTATAATTGCTCGGGAAGGCGTGGGTCGGTTGTAAACGAATGCACAGTCTATGTCTAAGTTAGGCGTAACCTGGCCAGATATCTGAGTTGAAGTCAAACTTTTCAATAAGATTTTTTAAAATTTATTCCAATCGGATTTTGATGTATGGGAGTCTTATGTAGAATCATATCCTAAATGACTTTTTAGCAAAAAACGTTTTCGTATATATTCGCAAAAAACGTTTTCGTTCGTAATGTTCCATTTTTGCCCATTAACCATTAACGAACGTAGCCTTGCATTTTACGAAAAACGAATCTGCGTAAAATTTCAAGTCTCTAGCTCAATCCGTGCGCCCGCAATCCGCGCCACAGACAGACAGACGGACGGACATGCAGAAATTAATTATTTTTATCATTCTAAACACACTGGTGTAATTCGTTTTTGTGTTTGATAACGGGATCTTGGCGTTACAAACGGTAAGGCAAATTTAATATACCCTTTGGTTTCACCATACGGGTATAAAAATGAATTAATATATAGATACAATAATTGAGCGGCCACATACCCCTTCCCAACCTTCCACACCCTTCCCCTATTACACTCCTCCTTTTCCCCATCACACGCCCATTTCCTCTATCACATTCCCCCTTCCTCTATCACACTCCCCCTCCCATCAGTAAATATAATTTTTTTTAACAAAAATCTAGGGTGGGTGTCATTTTTGGTCTATACGTTAATTAACTGTACGTTAATTCGGGAGCTTCTTTTATGTATGAAATAATGTGACAGTTCATATGAATTCGTTCATATTTGAGATCGGTTTTTTTAAGTATTAGCTTGAAGAGGATGAAAAAATATTTTGAGATTTTTTTAACTTTGTCTGCGAGCAGTTTAATTTCAAACCAAAGTTTTATGTTTTAAACAGCAGCTTGTAATAATAATTAGCCTTTAGATATAACAAAGTAGCTTACTTTTATCATTTTTTTAATTACATGAAAATAAAAAGCAAATGGATGAGGAATCTAATTAAAATTTTCTTTTATTCGTTTCTTATTTGATGGAAGTTTTATTTTCATTTCATTTCTGAAAATGCACATAATTCAAAATGTAATTTTATGTTGAATAAAGCATGCTAGCCGTGTATTATGTCAATCATAACATTGTTTTCACATTTATTCATGTTGCCAGTTCATCCCATCGTCATCATCATAATAATAATAATAATGATAAAAGGCTTTTGTTATTCAGTTCGCTTAAAATCCATAAAGTAAATCCTTTTCCGACATACTCAAGTTATGCTGCTTTTCCAAACTCCATGTTACAGCATAATGCGGTAGTGTCTTGAATGGCTGAATGTTTATGTGTGGTAGGTGGGAGGGAAAGGGGACAACTTGCGCCAAATATATAGACGGGGAATTCAAACCATATGAAAGTGCCGAAAGGAAAAAAGCCGACCTATGCTTTGAGGCACAAAGAGAATTTCTACGGTTAGTTTAACGAAGGGATCAACTGGGATCCTGTTGAGGACAAGAAACGAGATGTCCATTGAAATCTTACGACCATGTTGACGTGAGGCTAGACAGACAGTAGTAAATATATCTACTACTAGATATGTCTATGTATATCCAATATTTTGTACGGGGGTTGTATTTTCAAACAAAACAATCATGAGTGGTAGAAACCACCATCATATCATTGCATTTATTTTTAGAAGTTATACTCAACCATCAAAGGGCATACGTGTAGAAATAATTTCTCATATATTGTAATCAAACACTTTATAGTAAGTCAAAAGTTACACATTCTTGGAAGTTGTCTATTTATAGGATTTCAATCCCAAATTCAATCCTGTCCTCGGGCGATTTTTCCCCGACATAACTTTTACGTCCGGGACAACAACAACGTGTGACGATGATTGAACAATTGACAGATATGTTAATCACTTCTGAAATATCAATGTTATTGATCTGATTTAAGGAGGAAATGTTTGTTTATTTCATGTTCGTTCTATAGTTTCTTAGTAGTGAATATTCCAAGTGATTAAAGTGTCGTTGAACGAACATGGTTCATAGAACTATTTCGGGCTGTGGGATTTCAGTTGACATTTGATAGACGAAAATCCTAATATATTTAATTAACAGAGATAAATGTCAGGAGGGATATGAAGGTATTTCTTAGGTGTACTATAGAAATTTGGTCCATTTCAAGGTTTGTGTATCCAGTGTTTGCATAAATTTTGATTTCTCAAGACAAGCAAGGGCCGCTTTACTCTTTATCCTAACCAAATTTAAATAAACTTTTACAAAGTTATTTTGTTGAAAACTTTGAATTATTGTAAATTTAAAATCCCAAAGCCACAAAACTTTATCTGTCGACATTTATTAACTCAAGTGTTTAAACTAGTAGAGATTTTATGACACCAACATTCTATTAAATATTATATTGCTGCGTATGCTGTTTCTAACTGCAAACAACATACGATAATCATTTTCTAACGGGACGATATATAGATCGAATCTCTGTACGTTTCAAATTGATTCGAAAACCACTGAACTAATTTCAAAGCAATTTGGGGTAACTTCCGAATCGCCTCTTATGACAATCAAGTCAAGACTTATATCTAACTGTTCCTTGGGTCATTGGTTCTACGATCTCTGTAAAAGGGTTAAAAAATACAATCAAAGTTGCGTCAATTTTTCAGAAACTACTTATTGTATTGATATGATTTTTATCTAAAACTAGCTTGCATACCCGTCGTTGTCGGGTTAAGTTTTTTCTATTTTTTTTTTATGGTCTATGTTGGAGCTAAACTTCAGGCCAATCGGCTCGGTAGTTTCCCCGCGAAAGGGTAACATAGAGGAAGAGCTAAGTTCCGAGATCACTTTACCCCCTACCCTTACTCCCCAACCTCTCGGGCTACTTTTTAATGGGTCTATGTTGGGGCTGGACCCCCGACGAACATCTATGCCAAATTTCAGGCCAATCGGTTCAGTAGTTTCCCCGCGAAAGAGTAACATAGCGCAAAAACTAAGTTTCGAAATCACTTTACCCCCTCCCCTTACTCCCCCACCCCTCGCGCTACTTTTCCGTATGCCTATGTTGGAACCAGAACTACCACAGACACTCATACAAAATTTCAAGTCAATCAGTTCAGCCGTTTTTGCGTGAAAGAGGAACAGACAGACAGACAGATAGACAGACACCAACTGATTTTTATATATTAGTACGACTATGATATGATATGATTAAAGGATTCAAAATGAATTACTATTTATTTCAAACCGCCTTAGAGATAAAACAGTTTTTCTAAAAAAAATTGTTTTTGGAACGATAAAATGATATTTTCTTAATAACTACCGTTATTCAGATTTTTATTTTGCTATATTTTGAAAGCTTATGATCGTCCCTTTCATTTATTACCAATGAACCGTAATATTAGTGTAAATTCTTAAATTTACACTTGATTAGAATAGCTTTTGATGTGTTTTTTATAATTTTTTTAAGAAAATACAAATAAATGTTGTGTTCAAATGTACTAGAATCACATTAAAATCTTTTGCCACTTTTTATTTTTTTATGCGAAGCATAAATATAGTATTGTGATGATAAAAATTTCGACCTCTTAATTTTGACACTTCCCTAGTATTCCTGAGCCGACTCCACTCAACCATGGATCTTGAGAAACTGACGGTAATGACAATAGTGTGTGTACACCGGTGACTCACATGGTAGCCAACGTATTAAAAGATAAACGATAGATTTTTGCGATTTGCTTGCAAACTAACAGATCCTCGTAAAACTATTTAAAGGAAGAATAAAATGCTCTATAAATTGCCTTGTACCGTTGCCTTGTACCGTAAATTGATATCTTTTACCGTTATCGAGATATTTCAGATTTTGTAAAATAAAAATTTACATATTTATGTTAACTAATATTTTACTTAAAAACCGTTATTTTTCTAAATAATCACTAAAAACGCGTTGAAATAACGATATATCTCGATAACGGCTTGAGATACGCAGTTCTAGTAAAAGACAGAAATACATAAGACTACTGAAAAGCGAGTAGTTTCAGAATAAATCGCGAAAACCAAAAATTGCGAGTTGAAAAAGCAAATTTTGTTTACAAATCACAATTTTTTGAAAGTTCTTTAAAGCACTATAGCATAATATTTTACACTCATTTACTATATCTATACATAAAAGCACAAAACGGTTTAAAAAAGAATATCGCTGTAAGCTGTTGAATTTTTAAAAATACATTTAATAGGATATCACTTTCAAAAGCAAATAGTGCTCTGGATGGACAAGGAGATAAAAGAGAAAACACCCCCTGCTTCTTTTTAAACCAATAAAATGAAAAACATTGAAGTTTTCCACGAAAAGCTTAAAAGTTTTCCTTTTCGTATTTTCTTTAAAAACATTGGAGCATTGTCTGGTTCGTTGAGATAAAACAGCAAACAATTGAGGGTTTCTATCATTGCCATTGGTGCAGTTTTACGGCAATAAAACTTACAGAGAAGCAATATAAAATGAGGTTCAATATAACCAAAACAAGCAAAAACAGCAAAGAAAAAATGTTGAAATTGATTGAAAACCGAGTTCCAATTCCGCAGAGATAGTTGAAGTGAAATGAAAAACAAAATCACTAACACTACCAGTTAAGGTGATGGAATTCGTATTTATTGCATTTTCAATTTTTCGACCAGATTCATCCCAATTTCTACTCTTTATCAACACCCGATGAAAGAAATTTTCCATTCTACTCTATTCAATTGAATCTTCTGGTAGCACGTAATTTTTTTTTGTCTCTCAGAACGCATCAATTTCAGTAGTACCGATTCAATTATTCCCAATATAGTTAGGAAAATTTCCCTCAGAACATGCTCCTTTTAAAATTATAATGAGAATTTAATCTGTCCTAATAGAAAAACGCACGCTCTAGTATAAACTGGTGGCTCACCGAATTAATGTATAGTGAAGACAAAAAATGAATCCCCCCTATTAGATAGATTTTCCTACTAAATATTGGGAAGGGATGTTGGTGGTTGGGAAAAGAAGTGTGAGGGGAGACCACATCCTAAGACGCTTAAACCGAACTAGTTTAGCCTAAAATCGAGTTTTGCCGGTAACATATTCATTAAGTACCTATCGTATGAGGTCTTAGATGAAAGGGCTTGGGTAAAAATCGTCACCAAACCGCATTTTGAACTTCGAAAAATCTAAATGGCGAGCGCATCATCCTCGAAATCATCCTAGTGGCGAACTTTCCGTGTACACGGTAAAAAATCCTGGAGTACTTTTCAATCCAAAAATTATATTTAATGCAATTTTGGATTAGAATTTAATACATGCGAATTATTAAAAAAAAAAATTTTTTTTGCCTTCATATTATAAGTGTTTTTTATTATATATTGAACTTAAATACTTTTAACATAAATATCCACAATTTAATCAAAATTAATGACTTTAACCCATTTACACGTACGCCACTGGAAAAACAAACATTTCTGAAATGCTGGGCATCAATCGTGTAACGAGACGCGTCTCCGTTTTTGAGCTGAGACTGCGACATCGGCGCGACACGTTTTTCTAATCTTGTATCGCGACACTAAAAAGTTTGAACGTTCAATGGATTGAATTTCTTAAATCAATTATAGGTCATGCTCAATAAGGCGTTCCGAGTGCACAATACGGATCAGTTTTGCTCACTACAAGTATCTTGCTACAGAAACGTCAAAATAAAAATGTTTCGATTAGCTGAAATTAATTTTGTGTTACGTTCACCAGAAAAAAGTGAATTACGAGTAATTCGCAGGTTCTAAAGGGACATAAATGATCCGTTCCAGCTCATCTCAAAACCGTTATGTATAATTAATAGACTTTTTGCTTGAAGTGAATAAAAATCAAATCCTCTCACAAAAGTTTTTTTTCTTTTTGTTGCCGGAGGCATCAGCGCCCCTCGCTAAGGCATTATTTATGAACCTTACAAGAGTTTTCCACTGGTTTTCACTTGTTATCTTCCTGAAATAATATAAATTTATTATAATTTAACTTATAG
The DNA here is from genome assembly GCA_964034945.1 of Chrysopilus asiliformis. NCBI lineage: Eukaryota > Metazoa > Arthropoda > Insecta > Diptera > Rhagionidae > Chrysopilus > Chrysopilus asiliformis. Next base: position 46,583,493 of record OZ035963.1, on the reverse strand, counting down.
TTACTTTGATTCTCCCATTGTGAAATGACAGACGGAATGACACTGAGCGACGCACAGTGTGTCCTCTGACCAATCTAGATGGACAAAAGTCATTACCAGATTCCCAGCAATGAGCTAAAAACTGATGTAAACAACACCTTCAAACTTCCAAAACAGACTATTGTTTATGTCTAACATCTAACGGTAATTAAAGATAAGGATTTAAAGTTGAGTCAATTGTTAAGTGCAATTGTAATTATACGCCAGTCACATTTTCGCGATACTTTGTGCACCAGCTTACTGTGTCAGTTTGCAATTGTGGAATATTTTTAATAATGGATCTTATTTCTGAGGGCAAGTAATATATTTATTACAATTAATATTAATTTGTATGTTATTCAAATAATAAGGAAGAATGTGTTGAAAGTATCGGTAAAATACATGTTATTTTTTCCTTGTTTCACAACTTTCAAAGTCTGGAAATAATATGTACCCACATGTACCCGGGTTAAATTTTGCATATATTCTTGCTGCATCATTTTTGTTTATAATAGTATAAATTTTAGCCAGCACACTCAAGTACAACTATATTTTTTTGTTTTTTTTAAGAAAACCTTTACTGATAACTGATACCTCGGATTCCGATGGGTAACGTTACTCATAAAATTATTTTATTAATATGAATATTGTATTCAATGTAAAAAAATGTATTTTAAGATACTACGATTCTTACATTTCTTGTATTATGGATTTTTAGGTTATTTTAGTATTTTTTTTTTTTAATTTTTATAACTTCATAATCCTGTAACTAATTTCCTTAAAAAATAATAAAGAAAACATTAGAAAAATGATTTATATTATTTTAATACTAACAAACTAATTGATACGAATGCAACACTGCCGAAAAATAATTTTGTCCAGCTAGGTTGTTCTACGCGACACACTGTGCGAAGCCTCGAACTGTGTCGCTGAATAAAAAGACGCGTCGCTAGTATGCAACGACGCGTCTCCATACACGATTCCTTTTCTTAATGAAAGACGCTATTTCGTGTCTACGTCGCGTTACACGATTGATGCCCAGTTTTTCGCATTCTGGAGATATTAAAGCTTTGATCCAATTTTGTATTTTGGGGGTCTGTCTATCTCTGTCTGCCTGTCTGTATGTCTGTCTGTCTATTCGTTTGTCTGTTCGTCTGTCCGTCTGGTTGCCCGCCTGTCTGTTCATCTGTTTATTTGATTGTGTGTCCGCCTGTCCGTGGACACGATTGCTTGAGAACGAACTAGGCTATAGGCTTGAAATTTGGCACCGCCGGTTTTCTCGTAAAATGGGGTTTTCAAGTTCGTTAACGGACAATTTTCTCGAAACGGTACGTCGTATCGAAAAAGTTAAAAAGACAACATCGTTTATAATGCGATTTTACATACATAAGTCCTTTATACATGAAAATTCAATCGGAGCAGCTTTAAAAAAATTCAATCGGAATGTTATAATGTTAAATGCATAGAAAATATTCGAGATTAAATCCTCTGAGCTTAAAAATTCATATAATCGCGAGTGTACTGTAGTGGATTTTCTTATTTCCATAATGTTCTAGTATATAAGTACCGAATAATTTTTTTAATCGTAGATCTTGACAAGAAGACACGAATATTAAAAAAAACTGAAATAAAGAAATTGCTATACAAAAAAAAATTCAATCCACTTTATTGTCATTTTATCAATAGAACTATACCTTTTCAACTATCGAATTGAAAGCACTGCATTAAACTGGCTGAGATCATCGACGAAAGTGCTTTAAATTAGATCAACGAATGTAGCGTCGTTATCGATTTTCCACATCATTTAATTCAACTTCCATTTCCTTACCAATAAAACCAAAGTGTTTATCATCAATGGACAATTTCTGAAGTTAATTGACCTCTAATGCTACATAATTGACGAAAATGGCGCAATTACAGGACAATACACTACCTTATGTGATCTGAAATAGAAACCCCCACAGGATGACATTAAATTCATAATCGCATACGAATTTGTTGTGTAAAAAGTTGGAGACACATAATATTTAGGGTGACCATATTTATTTTGGGTCAATCAGGGACAAAATTAGCTTAAAAGAGACCGGAGTGAAGGAGGGAGGACGATGGCTGAAACGAGGATAAACTTTATATTTTTTTATAAATAACCAACAGGGTAAATAACCAACAGGGTAAAAATTTTTGGGCTGAATTTTAATCTTTTTGGTATTGTATTGGAACTGTATAAAGATTAAAATTTTAAAATTTAATCTCGAGAAAGATTTTTAATCTTTTTTTTATTAAAACGTGATCCAAATAAGTTATTGATTTTAATACTTTTTTCGTAAAAGTTTAATACCACCGCATTCTTTTTTTAATGCATTTTTTGTATTACAATGTAGTGCAAATGCGATATTTAAAAATAAATTTTATTTTATTCAAATTTAATATTTTTATTAAAATTTGATTTATTGAAAAGGGGAAGTTTTAAAAAAAACAACTAAGACCCCCGTGCTTTACTACTTCCCTTTTGTCTTATATACTCGGATGTTGCACATCATATGCGAATTATAACGGAAAGAAAAATTAAAAAAATATTGAGAAATAATATAAATGTTATTAAGAAATATAGAATTCCAGAACTCGGATTAAAAGTTAATACAAAAGCATTAAAGATATACCCGCTGTCCGCGGTCGTTTTTCAGCTGGACCGGTTCCATTGTCCACTCTCTAGATCAGGTCTCGGCACCATGTATGTAGTGATTTACTACTACTCGAAAAAATTTTATGTTTCTTGATATACTATAACACAAAATGAGAAAACGCATCATTTTCAATTTTTACGCTCTTTCGCTTTTGATGGAGACGTTTAGGAACAGTGAACTACACAATTTATCATTATGCAATTTCAGAATCATTTGTTCCGCCTAAAGGAAATTTCTCTAAAAAAAACTTTCTTTAAGTTGTTAACCTGTCTTACTCTTTCTACTTCATTGCATCGGGCAAAATCGAACTTATGACAGCTGTTGTAATGGCGTTTTAGATTGAATTTTTTATTCGACATGTAACTGCAAACTAGACATTGACGGTTATCATTATTTGTGGTTATTAAATATTTGTTTTCCCAATCCCATGACATAGTAATTAAATTTGAATATGAGCGCTTCATAATGGAAAAGGAAAACTAAAAAAATCAAATTTCTGAAAGAATTTCGTACATCAGTGTTCTTTGGGAAGCAATTATAATTTTGGAGAGCAAATGTATACACCCGTACGCATCAACAGCAGAAATCATACTGAATGACTGTCATAGGCTCGCTCCATCGATTGTTAGTCAATCGTTTGATTTCGGCTGCCGAAGTGGCCGTCGTCAACCAACACGTATCATTGCGTTGGAGAGTCGAGTAAAAACGTTCATACATTGATTGTAATCTCGTAAAATTTGAATAAAAATGTTATCGTATTGAGAAGCCAGACGAGCCAAGCAGTGCCGAGGCTTGCTCTAGATTATAGGATCTCTACTCGTATATAGTCCAAAGCAAAAATTAACTGTATTTTTCGCGCTAATTGTAAAAATACTTAGAGAACTGCGCCGCAGCCAAAATTACCCGAAGAAATGCGCCGCAGGCGCCTTAGGTGAAAAAACCTAGTTTACTGCAACTCCTAGCCGAAGTTTAGTACTTTTTTGAATATTTTATGGTCATTTTTTCTATCGTTTGATAAATTGTAGCACTAAATTTAAAAATCCGGGATAAAAGTATAGTTTCCGGGACGTCGATACAGCACGCTTGAATTCGCGACGTATGGTCACTCTAATAATATTGCACTTACTTCAGTCAATAAGTTTAAGGTATACATTATTGTAAAATTGGAATTAAACAAAAATCGAATATGGACAAGCAAGACATCTCTCTCTCTCTCTGACGGTTTATAAACCTATAATGACCTCTTAATTAAAGTCATAACTTTAAAATATTTGGAACGGGAAAATGCGGTAATAAAGCTTTCTTTAAGAAATTACTTATAGGGGTAGAAAAATATTTTCGATAAAAATGTCCCGAAAAAGAAAAATAAACGTCCAGGGTATTTCTCCAGTGTGGAAAAAAATTATAAAGGGAAAAATTATGTTAAGAGAAATCTATAATGACTATTTAATTTTGTTTTGAAGATTTTTTTAGGTTGACTTTTGTTATTGGGTTCAAAGTTTTCACTTTGGGGTTAATTGTGTTCTTGTCCCACATTCAACATCTATTTGATATTTTTCTTGATAAAACATGTATTATGACAAACAGAAAATCACTTAATGCAAACGGTAATGATTCCCAAATTAGGAGATTTTTATCACTCAATCAAATCCAATTTTCATGCGGATGCGGCTTTCGTTCTAACTATTGAACATATCAATACGGAAATACATGGATTCGACCAAATCAGATAATCGAAATCTAAAGGCCTGTGTCCACATGGAAGTTTATTTGCAGAAGTTGCTTCTAGCAGGGACTTCTGGAAGTTTTTCGTGTGTAAACATGAACTGGAAGTTAACTTCCAGAAGTTATGACTCTGAAAAAACAGCAAAGCGTAGACTTCCAGAAGAACTTCCAGAAGTTACTTCCATGTGGACACAGGCCTTTAGTATAAATTCATGGGAGCTGTAAGTTTCAGTAAAAAGGGAATATGAATATCAAACGTAAAACACTCATTTAGACCGCAACAAAGAAATCAATTTTTGTGATACTAATCCAGAATCACGACAGATTTTGGGCTTTTCCAGGGTCCAGCTTAACAGGTTTCACTGTATCCAAAATTGAGCAAGAAATGATAAATAATGGTAAATTTACAGTAGGTACCTACTCTAAAATTGTTTAACGATTGAAATGGATAGCTTCTAAAAATATTTTATGTGAACAGCACATGACTTTCTCATACTAAAACTACATCCTTGAACCATCTACGCTACAACGGAATAAAATAACGGGTGGGACAGGAAAATCTGGAATCAAACTGGCGGTAATCTACACGGCTGTGAACAAGCTTTTTTAAATATGCTAATAGCCTATCTTGTAAAGCTTTCTTTTCTCTTTCTCCTTGTGTTTTTCAAAATTCTTTAATTATTTTATAAATTGTATAAAAATGGTGTCGAAAGAAGACACCCTCAGATCAAGAGTGTACAACTTCTATTCTGACAACATCGACAAGGGCAAGAGTCATACTGTTCGGCATTTCCTAGCCGAAGGTTTCAAAACATCCACTCTATATTCGATTCTAAAGCGTTTTGACAATAACCTGCCAGCTCATTGTTTAGTTGGCTCCGGTGGATCCGGCAGAAAATTTACACCGCGCAAACTGGCTTCCTTGGAGCGGTTGATGGACAATAAGGATGGGATTTCACAGCGCCAAGCAGCCAAAAAGCTTGGATGCACTCCCATTACGATTCGAAGAGGTCTTAAGAAGCTAAACATCAAAACCCGGAGGAAACAACGCATCCGCCGCCCAGATTTCCATCGCCAAAAAGTTGAGTGGTCGACTTTTTCGAAAGTTTGGGAAGGCCGCTTGGATCATCGACGACTAGTCGTATTTCACCCTCTCGCTCTCAACTATCAGCGGTAACTAGACTTTCTACACATCCGACATTAACTTCCTAGCGTTAAGTTCTCCCCCAAAACCAAGTTTGAGAAAAAGGTTCTGGTCTGGATTGCCATTGGCCCAAATGGCTTGTCGAAACCTCTGATTAAGGAGTCTAACTTCGCCATCAACGGCAATGTCTACCTCGAGGAGTGCATAAAGAAGAGACTCATTCCTTACATCAGGGCTAAATACGACCAAAACTATGTGTTTTGGCCCGATAAGGCCAGCTCTCACTACGCAAAAGTGGTGATTGAGCACCTGGACCGCGAGAGGGTGAATTGTGTGGCCAAGGTAGACAACCCCGCTAACCTCCCGGAAGCCCGTTCTATTGAGGATTTTTGGGATATTCTTAAGTCACATGTTTACGCCAATGCCTGGAGAGCAGAAAACATCCGCCAGCTGACCAACCGCATCAGGTTACGCCTGCGCAAGATGGACGGAAATCTTGTACAGCGTCTGGCTGAGAGTACCCGAAAGCGTCTCGATAAAATCCGGAGAAATGGTGTCGTAGAAAATAACTAATGTATGATATTTATAGCATTTTTCACGCTCTTTCCAATGGTGTATCGTATATGTTGAATTGATAATAAAATGATAGAGAAAATGGCGTTTGAATAAATTCCAGATTTTCCTGTCCCACCCGTTATTAGTTCAGGAGTGAAACATACCGATAACGGTAAAAGATATCGGGTTACGGTAGAGAATTTTAATATCTCTCTCGACAAATCGTTAGTTTAAAAGCAATTTGCAAAAATCTAATTTTTCACTTTTTAATGAAAATATCTCGAGAAAGAATAAAAACAGATAATAACAGTGACTATAAAAATTGTGCGAAATGTAATTCATCTCATACGCTATACCTACTATTGAAAACTCATTACTTTCTGAGATAATCGCAAAAAACGAATTTGACGTTCTTAAAAAGCCGCTATTTTGGGCATTTCAGATTAACGGATTTCCTCCAACACTTAAACAGGTTCGTCGCCTTCTAGCACCAAACACACCTCATAGCTCTGGCTAAAATAGTTTTTGAGAAATCTTGTAGACAGACTAATTAAACTGACAGATAAAAACATAACAAAAGCTAAAATTGCCAACCTGGCAATCATTGGAGACCCGTATGGTGATATTCGTATCAAAATTCGAACAGTTGTACCAAAATTCCACTTTGAAGTCAAACTTTCCAATAAGATTTTTTAAAATTTATTCCAATCGGATTTTGAAGTATGGGAGTTTTATGTAGAATGATATCCTAAATAACTTTTGTTCTTGGACTTTTTTGATAAGATGCACCGTTTTTGAGATATTCGCAAAAATCGTTTTCGTTCGAATGGGGGGTACCCCCCCTAATGGTCCATTTTTGCCCATTAACGAACTTAGCCTCGCATTTTACGAAAAACGGATCTGTGCAAAATTTCAAGTCTTTAGCTCAATCCGTGCGCCCGCAATCCGCGCCACAGACAGACAGACGGGCGGACAGACGGACGGACGGACGGACATGCAAAATTTCATTATTTTTATCATTCTAAACACACTGGTGTAATTCATTTTTGTGTGTGATGACGGGATCTTGGCGTTACAAACGGTAAGGCAAAGTTAATATACCCTTTGGTTTCACCATACGGGTATAAAAAACATTTTTGGGGGGAAAAGGCTCCAATCCACTCGGATGTGCTCGGGAAATCTTTTTAGGCAGAATTAAGAGGTAGAAATTTTTCATGAATAATGTGAAAAGTTTCAATGAATCCTATTGAAACTGGACAATAGGTAAACCTTAAACCTGTCTAAGCCGGTCGAATTACCTGGTCCCGCTCTATGACAAAAGATTTTAATGTCTGCATTTCCGTCGGCCTGTCTGTCTGTCCGTGAAAACCATAACTTTTGAAAGGATTGCCTGCGGCGCATTTCTCTGAGAGCAGTGTTATTAATGGAACGTTACAAGCGCGAGAAATAAAGTTAATTTTTGCTTTCGACTATACACGAGTAGAGATCAGTGTTCAAAAGCTCCCAACGACAAGAACGTTTGCTGCGGTTTCCGACTCCCGTTCTCAAGAACGAAAATGATTTGCAAGCGCAATCGTTCTTTAAAGAGAGAAAGGAGTTCAGTTCAAAGCGGTTTGTGGGTCTCGCATAAAAATGAATGAAAGCCTCGAGCGATGGCTGTTGGTTATTATGCACACACACATATATAAGTATGCATTTGACTAGTGAGAGAACGATATTTCGCTACCAGCAATAAAGTTATGTTCTCAAAGAACGTGAAAAAACGCCAATGTAAAGATCTTAAGAGCAAGAACGTAAAAACCATAATTTTGTTCTCGTTCTTTGTGGAGTTTACTGAAATGCCGAATTTCGTTCTCTAGAGAGTGATTTTTATTTTCCATTGATTTCAATCCCTCCTTGGGAGCAGAACGAAAGCCTAAAAATGGGAGCGTTTTGAACACTGGTAGAGTAGAGATCCTAGAATTTATAAACTAGAGACTTGAAATTTTTACAGTTGCGTTTCTCGTAAATGGCTAAGCTAAATTCTTGAACAGGCAAAATCGGACCATTTCTTCCCCCCTCCCCCATACAAATGAAATTGTTTTTTGCAATTTTCTCGAAAACGGTGCATTGTTTCAAAAAAAAAATTATAAAGACAAAATTTGTTTAGAATATAATTTTACATAGCCAGTCGGATCCCCCACTACCACAAAAATAGATTTTTTTCAAATAAAAAGTTTGTCTGGCCTTTCTTTGGCGATTCGATTGGTCCCTGGCAATTGTAGCTTTTCTTATCTTTAACTTTAGGAAAAGAATATCCACTTTATTTCTGAAAGTAAAAATAGCGGGAGAGACAAATTTTTCTTTTTTGTCTATTTACTAGTGAATTCAAAGTGTAAATACTGATGTTTGAAAAAAATATAAAAAATTCCACTACAAGTGTACCTACTATTTGCATTTGGCATATCAATCAATACCACTAGGCGGAATGCTACCCAGAACAGGAATTACGGGGTCTCCAATAAATACACAACCAGCTTGCAATATAAAACGCTTTCACCGCATCACCTCCAATGTAAAGTAAATTACATTTACGACTGGTTAGGTGGCGGGAAAATATGGGAAATCCGGCAAGCAGTTAAACGATATTATCAACAATTCCCTTTGTACAAAAGGGAATTTAGCCCACTGATCCCCGATACCGATGGTTAGTTACAAATAAATAAATAGATATAATGTACATATAGATAGATACAAGGATATCTGTCACAGTGGCTAGCAAATGACTATTAAATGAGTTTGTGTTGGAAAATACGGGTAAATCGTAGAATTCATATCGCGCTCTTGTTTCAAAAACCAATTTTGTCATATTTTCCCAAGCTTGTAGCTAGATTGAACAGTAGGCAAAACAAGTTGTGGAAAATCCAAACTTTCAACCACCACAAAAATGAATTCGGTGTTCGGTTATTTGGCTACCAGAGCACGTAATCGGAGTGTATAAAATTTTTGGGCCAGTGGTTTACATTCGATATTTGCTAGGAAAATCGAAAATATGCTGCTCTGGTATATTTGTTATACTAAATAAATGTTTTTTGAAACTGTGATGTTGAAAATTTTACCGGTACACTGAGAAAAACTTATCAACTTGTTTTACCAAGTATACATAGTTTAAAGTCTTGAATGAAAGGTTTTGCGGAAAATATGCATAAAGCTGTGCTACAATCTTAGGGAAAAAATAAAATACGCCTTCTCGACCCCATTTCGTCGCTTCGTGTGGGACCATAAATGAAAAACTTTAAGAATCATAAACGTGTATAACAAACACAGAAAAACATTCAGGCTTTTGGCGAATATACGTTATTTGTTTGATTTTACTAATTGAAAGACTATTCGATTTGAATTCATTTTATTAATTCTTTAAAATAAAATATAACAAAAAAAAAATATTTCATAAATAAAAAAAATTAAAAATTCATTACATATCACATTAAAGAATGATTGAAAAATCCTATTTTAGGAAATAGTTATCGAAATTTATATTAAAAATATATTTTGTGGAATCTCGAGATGTGCCGGCACGATTCGTGGGACACAATGCCATTTTTTACTTTTCTCTACGAGCGTAATAAGGAAAGTATTGTGTTCATGGCAGTGATCAGCTCTTCTTGGCAGTGATCAGAAACTTTCTGATCAGTCCGAAATCCATTTTTAGGAAAACGATGAGGACGTCCGTTTGTCTATCTGGCTGTCTATCCATTTTACGTATCTTAAATAACTCAAAAACCCGTTGAGCTAGCGACTTGAAATTTCTTGTAGTTGAGTTTTATTCCTGCAAGCAAAAAAAAAATCCAAAAAATTATACAATTTAAAATTATTACAATATTCAAGACAAAAATGATGATAATTGTGAATACTGTAAAAATACATCACGAAATTACACGCAATGTAAAATTGCAAAATGGTGTTGTAAAATCAGAATTCCAGCTAATGTAAATTTACATTGCAGTTTTGTGACATTACAATTGTTTTATGATTTTATTTTTAATTTATTCGTACGAAATGTTTCTGTTTAAGAGAATTGTCCACCCAAAAAAGCTGTCCGAAAAAAGGAGCTTCACAGCATGAATTTTTTCAGTTATTATTTTCTAAAACTTCGGAACTAAAATAAAACAAAAGCAACGAAACAGTCAAATAAATTTATATACTCGTGTTCAAGTTAACCATGTCCGGATTCACACGACAAGTTTTTTAATTCACGTCACGGCCAAACGAGGGCGAGAAGGGTGAGATGCAGGAAGGGCGAGAAGTTGGTGAATCACCAACTTTTGATTCACCATAAGTTATTGCAAGTCCGTTTTCTCTATTCCTTTTTGCTCTTATTCGTATTCGCTCATGTTAATTTATTTTTTTTTTTTTTTTTTGGGTTTTTGGTTTCTTTCAGGGCTAACCGAGAAAGTTTTATTATTATTTGGCCGGACTTTGTCCAAATCGCCAGTCACTTATTGATTTGTACCAACTGTTTATTCACTATATGTTTATATATCTATGTTTTTGTGTTTTTTTTTTTCCTACTTTTTATTTTTATTTTTAATAATTTTTCTTTTCACTAAATTCACTCTTTTTATATTCTAACCCCTCACTTAGTCTTTATTATAAGTCCAATTTATTTCTTTTTATAAATCTTATCACTTCCGATCTTTTTTTATCGTCAATGTTCTCTAAAAAATCTTTCAAATTGTTATGTCTTGTCAACTGTTCATATTTCCCTCTTTCCTCCCTCAACTTCTCACACCTGAATAGCAGGTGTTCCGCATCTTCCCTTATACCACAAAAGTCACATACGTCATTTGCCCCTATTCCCATTCTTTTAAGATGTGCCTTGCTAAAAGTGTGATTAGCCAACACCCTATTCATTATTTTTGCTTCCCTTGTCCCCAGACACGTTTTATTGTACCATACCTCTTTACTTGGTTCTTTGCAAACCGCAGCAAAATCTCTACCCTTTACCAGTGAAATCTCTCTGTATTCACTCCTCCATTCCTCCCATAACCGTGCCTCTATGGCGTTCATTACATCATTTTTAGATTTCTTGACTTGGATCTCTTGCCCTACCGCAATCGCCTCCTTTGCTTCTGCGTCTGCTCTTTCATTTTCTGGTATCCCACAATGCCCTGGAATAAACATCATCTTTATTTTGGATATCTTCGAGGTTTCTATTTTCTTCAAAGTATTTTTTGCTACCTCCGAAGTCTCTTTCTTTAATAGACTTAGTAAACCAGCTTGGGAATCCGTCAAAATCATCATTTTGTTAAAACCCTCTTTTTCCCCAAAATCCACTGCTTTTCCTAATGCAATCACTTCAGCATTCATCGAGCACATTCTATTACATATTTTGTATCTTGAGACTTTTCCTGATTTTGGATGGAAGACAGCCATCCCAGTGTTTTCTCCACATGATGCATCCGTGAAAACTATTTCAAAACCTTCTGCACTTCCATCCTTTGTCGCCTCAATGACTATTTTCTTTATTATCTCAGGATTTGCCATTTCCTTATTTTTGTACGTTCCTTTGAAGAAATCCACCTCTATCTCCAAAACATTTCTCTTAAGTTTAAACCCTTTCGTCTTTTCCTCCAAGCCCCTGATTTCCTCTTGAAATTTATGCAAGACCTTGCTGTACGGCGATTTGTTGGCTCCCTCCGGAATATCTTCCCTCACTTCCGGATCAAACCAAATCGAATTTACCATTTCTCTCGCTGTCCAGAGTTGAACCAAGTATTTTACTGGAAGTATTCCGCTCAGATTCTGGATTACGTTCGTCGGTGTGCTCTTTATAAGCCCTAAAGCTTTTCTTAAAAAACCATTACTTGCCACCTGTATTTTATTCATTTGAATCTTTGACATATTTGCCACGGACGTTATGCCATAACTCATTTTTGACATAGTATACGTCTTGAAGAGTCTCATGCCAATCCTTGGATGTACTCCATATCTGCACCCATTTAGAAAAGAGAAAGACTTCCAGCTCTCCTCCGCTCTCTTCAGATTTCTTTGAACTTGACCTTCCGCCTTCATTCCTCCTTTGAAGGTCCTACCCAGAAAGGATATCTCCGCTTCTTGTTGGATGTACGTTCCTTCAATCATCAATGGACCAATCCCTCTTTCTTCGATAAAGTTAAAGGTTCTGCACTTTTCGAGCTTTACTTTCATCCTGAGCTGGTCACAAGTATTTAAAAAGCTACCAACCTTCTGCACCAGATTCCCTTTACAATCAGCGAAAGTATTGCTCAATGAGATTAGCAGAAAATCATCTGCAAACTGAAAAATCAAAGTCTTCTCGTCTTCAATATATTGAAAATTTTGTGTGTATAAATTAAAAAGTACCGGACTACTCGGACTTCCCTGCATTAGTCCAACGTTGCACTTCCTTTCAGTCCCGTCTAGCACCATCACTCTATTTTCATGGAAATTCACTATCCAGTTTATTATCGACTTTTCAATACCTAGATCTTTCATTCTTTGATGCAAGCATTTAATGTTAACGCTATTGTATGCTTTTTCAATGTCTATCTGTATTCCTATTATAAATCTTTTCTCTGCACTCTTAACAAGGTTGATGATTGCATTTATACAACCCTGTGCGGATTTTCCTTCTCTAAACCCAAAACATCTCTTACTGAGCAGTTTATTGTTCTCCAGGTGCATTGATATTTCTCGTTTAAGTTGAGCATCAATTATTTTGAAATTGCTGGATAGCAGGGTAATTGGTCTGAAATCCCTTACTTCATTACTGTGATTTCTTTTTGGGATCGGAACCACCTTAATCCTCCTCCAACACTCCGGAATCACTCCTTCCTGCCATTGATGACTCAATGCCTGGTAGAGTATCTCTCTTTGCTCTTTTGGCAATGCTTTTAGGATCTCAAAAGAGATTCCATCCATTCCCGGTGCGGAACCACCCCTTCTCTTCCTGATGAAAGATTCACACTCCTCCGGTTCCAACATAAAGATCGTCTCGCTGCTCGTATCCCTGTCGCAACATCCCTCTTCCTGTTGATAGAAATTATTTTCCAAGAAATCTTCTTTCTCCTTTATACTCCAGATCTTTCGATTTTCGTCCTTTTTTCTGTATTTAAACATTCTATTGGCTCTTAACCAAAAATCCTTCATCGCTGTTTCACCGCTACTTAACTCTTCCAAATAGTTTTCCCATTTAACCTTCTTCTCCCTTTCTATAATCTCTTTTAACTCCCTGTCCACTTCTTTGACTCTTACCGCCCACTGTGGGCATTTTGTTTTGTTAAATCTCCTTTGCATCGCTATCTTTTTATTGAAAATGATCTGAATCTTCTCATTCCACCAGTCTTTAGGTTCAAATCTTCTACACCTTTTAGGTGCCACAAAAGTGCACCTTTCTATCTTTTCCCTTAAGTCTCTCTCCATTCTCTGGACATCTCCCTCCATCCTTATTGTGAGCAATGATTTTTGCAGCTTATTTCTTGCAACAAATTTCTCCAGCCTCTGCCTCACATTCATCTCTATCTCCATCATTGTTGGAAAATGATTGCTGCCGGTTATCTTATGTTTCCAAACGTACCATCCCTTCACCTGCACTCCCCTTGATATCGTGATGTCCAGACACGATTGATGCCTACTCGTTTCAAAGGTTGGACTGCCATCATTGTTGCACTCCAAATCTAATTCTTCGCACATCTCTTCAAACGCTCGACCCCGTGGATCATTGTTCTGACATCCCCATAGTAATGATCTGCAATTCAGATCTCCCATAAGGATAATTCTCCTTTCCCCTCTCATTTTTTCCGCAATTTTTCCTAACTCCGTTTTTACCTCTGTGATATCCGTACTCGGGGGTATGTAGCATGTTATAAAGACGAAGTTTCTGTCACAGTTTTTGGTTTTGATGGCTAATAACTCGAGGCTCGTGTCCATTTTAATTTCCTCATATTTCAGACTGTCTTTAATAAAGAGAGCAACTCCTCCTCCACTTCCTGTTTCTCTGACCTTCGACAGACATTTGAAGTTCTTAATGTAAAATCTTTTTTCTCTCCTCTGCCACGTCTCGTTCGCTGCAAAAATATCAATTTTGTTATTTTTTATAAGTAATTCAATTAATTTTAAATTTTGTTTTTTTTCTAAGCTTTGAACATTATATTGAGCTATCCTTATCATGATTTGTTCTTAGTAATAGACAATCCAGGTCAATTTGGAATCTATTGACCTTTGTTTTGATTTCATCTAACCAGTTATTACCCGGTTGTGTTTCTTTCTGGTTCTTTTCATTTATGAATTTCTTGAAATTATTTATCAGTTTTTCCACCTCCTGTACCCTTCCACGGTTAAGGGCATTTCCAATAGGGGATTTATACGACTCTTCTTTCTCGTTCCCGATTTCTCCACATTTCTCCACTTTACTTTCCTTACCTCTACTAGTTCCTCCTCTTTTATTGCTATTCTTCTTAAGAACTAAAGCGTCCCTATATGAGCATACTGAGTATCTAACTCTGTTTGCTTCTTCATTATTATTTCTAACTACAAATTGTTTTTCCTTACCTCTCTTTTCTCCAATTTTTGGAAAGGACTCCGCATCATTTAGATCCTTCTCCTCTAAGTGAGCTAACTGCTCCGATATCTCTATTCCCAACTTCATCCTTGCCTCTCTCATCGATAGTCTTTCGATTACTCTGATTTTATTTACCGCTTCCGCCTTTATCCTCGCCGGACACGATCTTTCATTCGCTTTGTGGTCTCCTTTACAATTGACACACTTCGCTTCATTTCCTTCGCACACCCCATCATGCTTCTCCCCGCAGTTCACACAACATGCCTCTTTCTGCTTACAAATCTTGGCTACATGACCAAATCTGTAGCAATTGAAGCACTGCGCTAACCTTGGTATGAAGTAGTCGGTTCGGTAATTCGTGTATTTGATTCTTACCTCCTTCGGAATATTTTCCCCCTTGAAAAAAAGTTTTACCCTTCTTGTAGGAATCAGTTCATCCTTCCCTTCTTCCCTTCTCATCATTCTTTCCACCCTATACACCGGGATCGCAGATCTTATACTTTTTTTGATTTCCTCCTCTCCCATTTCTGTAGGAATATCAAAGATAATTCCAATTCTTGATACGAAATTTTTGGGAATGAAAGCTTCGTAACCCTCTATTCCTACACACTTTGACTTGACCAAATCGTTCGCGGTTTTGAAATTGCTAAACCCAATCTTCACTCTTCCAAACCCAATTCTATCTATCGACAAAATATTCGGTATACCCTTCTTGTCCAAATTGTCCGCTACTGTTAAGGGATCAATACTTAACCTCGTCTGATTTATTAATGCCTCCACATAGACATAAAAAGGACCCGTGTTGTACTCATCATACCACAACTGTTCTTCTAATCTGCTGAAATTGTTTTTTTCTTTTTTTTCTTCTTCCTTCCCAACCACATTTACCACATTTTTATTCCTAACCTCACTTCTAGTTTTTATTTTATTTTCACTCCTGTCCCTCGAATAGGATCGGGATCGGGATCTGACCCTTCCCCTTTCCTTACTCATCTTCCCTTCTTTAATTCAAACCACTCACTATATCAATTTCTCTTTTTTTTTTTTAAAAAAAATTTCCAATCTGTCGTAGCAAATCAATCTGTATCAATCGACACTTCACTTCAGACGTCATGTTAATTTAGGACAAAAACTTTCATAAACGTCAAAAAGACGCACGTCAAAACATTTACCGTGTAAATGACCGTGAATGATTCGTGAATGTTTAAAAGAGAATTGCCATGATTCGTGAATCAAAAAACTTATCGTGTGAATCCGGTCCATGCTAACATGATTCATGTCACTTTGGATCCCTTCTACTTCTTTAATTTTAGTATTAACAGAATTGTTAACTGAATTTTACATAAAAGTTCTGCAATTTTACAACAAAAATGTTTTTCTTCTTTCTTCAATTTGTAATTTTTACATTCTTTTTGTGATTACATATTTTATACGAAAAGTTTACATTTCATGCGTAGTTTCACATAAAAAATCTGCAAAAATTTCCACCTTAAAATGTTTAACTGTGTGTATGGAAAATTTTTCTAAAATATTCACAGGAACACCTTGGGTTGAGAAATGATAATATAAGCTAACCATTTTTATTAAATTTCAAAAAAATTGGTCTAAATTTTTTTGACAAATTTCCCACAACAAAAAATACCTTCCAAAATTTTTTGGGAAAAATTAATGGTGTGGAAGACGTTTTAATCATGTTGGGAAAACATGCAACGAATCATCAAAAAATTCGAGAAAAAACCTAATAAAGAACGACTAGTATCGTTACAGCTTACTATTAGTGAGTAGTGAATGTTTTCTTGCAGAATAACTTTTTAAATTTTTTTTTTATTTTTTTTATTTTGTTCTTTTTAGTCTTCGAATATATATCCTTACATTTGAGATGTCCTTACAGGCTTTTTAACTTGAGAATCGTATTCAGCGACCCCCAAAACCCCCAGAATAAATTTTTTTCCGGAAAATTTGGAGAAAGGGATAATCACGTTATCCTTACAGGACCTTCCGTTATCCTTACAGACTTTTTAATGGCAGATTCGGATTTAGCGACCTCAAAAACCCCCAGAATAGATTTTTTTCCGGAAAATTTGGAGAAAAGGATAATCACGTTATCCTTACAGGACCTTCCGTTATCCTTACTGACATTTTAATGACAGATTCGGATTCAGCGAACCCAAAAACCCCCAGAATAGATTTTTTTTCCAGAAAATTTGGAGAAAAGGATAATCACGTTATCCTTACAGGACCTTCCGTTATCCTTACAAGGACGAAGTAGCGAAAATATTGTATTGTCATCGGACTTATATAAGTGTGCAAAATTTCAAGTCAATCGGACAAGTGGAAGTGAGTCAAAATTGGGTTGCAAGATTTGATCTGACAGACAAACAGACACGAAGGCAAGCTAAATAAAAGCTTTTAAAAAAGCACAAACTAATCATAAGCAGACTAACAATTTCATTCAATCCATTCTAGAACAAAATTGAATTTCAACTTCCAAAAAATAAATACCCACAGCAGCCATTCCAGCCGTAGCAGCCATGAGTTTTTCCGCCAGCAGCACAAGGCTGGCAGAAAAGCTCATGGCTGCTACGGCTGAAGTGGCTGCTATGGGTATTTATTTTTTGGAAGTTGAAATTCAATTTTGTTCTAGAATGGATTGAATGAAATTGTCAGTCTGCTTATGATTAGTTTGTGAAAAAAAGCTTTTAATTAAAAAAAAATGTACTAAAAATGAAAAATATTTTTTTGGGCGCTATGTATCCGAAATGAAAGCGATATCTTAATATATAAAAATGGAAGTTTGTTGGTTGGTCTGTTGGTTTGAGATTACAAAACTCAAAACTACTGGACCGATTTTTTTGGGGTTTTTTGCAAAATTATCTGCGTTGCCAGGAACAGGTTTTTAGCTATTTTAAATTTTTAAAATTCAAAACTGAATGTCCTGTAAGGATAACGAAAATACAGTTTTTCCCATTTTACCCCGGCAAAATTAGCATTATAAGATTTTTGGGATCGCTGATCACGAATCCGGTATCAGATTTCCAAAATTCGAAACGGAAGGTCTGGTATAGCTAACGCAAATATCCTTTTACCCGTTTTTCTCGCAAAAACTGGCTTTGGGAGGTTTTCTCTTGTGTTGGAATTTCAAAATTCGAAACAAAGGTCCTGTAAGGATAACGTTTTTTCCCAAAAGTTTTTTAATTTATTTATGGGATTTTGGCATTCTAAAATTTA
This sequence comes from Chrysopilus asiliformis, assembly GCA_964034945.1. Lineage (NCBI taxonomy): Eukaryota > Metazoa > Arthropoda > Insecta > Diptera > Rhagionidae > Chrysopilus > Chrysopilus asiliformis. The sequence goes on along the minus strand of OZ035963.1, from coordinate 46,565,579 downwards.
TACAAAAAACTTTAAGCTGGCAACGAAGGGTCTGATAGTAAAAACATAAAAAATAAAATAAATATTTATCTGGCTTATATTTCTGATACACATAACCATTTTCCTTTATAGTAACTTTTTTTTACAATAAAAAAGTTTTTTAATTTTTTTTTTGAATGATCACATTTTTTGAAATACCTGGATTATATGTGAAAAATCGTTGAAGAAATGATCCGCATATTTAGCGTTTTGATAGATTGCAACACTAAATTGAAAAATCCGCGACAAAAGTTTAGTTTCTGAGACACCGGGAACCATGCCTAAATCCAGATTTGTTCCAGCGAATCCGAGACATATGGTCACCCTACTTCTAAGTTGTAGTTTCAATTTCGTAAAATTTGTAGAATTAAAAGAGTAAAATTATTAGTTTATTTCGTATACATTCCATAGTTTAACGATGTGCCATCATAATTTTAGCAACATTTTATGATTGAATTTCATTATTTCTTGTATGTGAACCTGGCGGTATTTCCGGTGTCCTTATGGCTGTGCATGGCATATTTTTAGCTGAATTACTGAATGAAGTAACAAATACTGGAAGAGTGATGGAATTAAGCTTTTAAAAGTCAACTATTTTCATATTATTAGGAGCTGTCTATAAAATATACATGCTGGCGTGATTGATAAACTTTATGAAATTGCGATCTATTATTTTTCAGATTTTTTCTCTCTGGTAAGTTGGAAGTATACTAAAATAATTACTTAGCTACACTGTGTGGACATTTGCTGCCTACTATTCCATATGACTACATCGAATGTATCCACAACCGTCTTTAAGATGTTGATTATGGGGCTGGACTTGATAACCAGGCAACTGACGAAATTGTTAAAAGTTTGAAAAGGAAGTTGATCGGGGCACAAATACTTGACCAATAATTGAAACTGCCGGTCGCTGCTTCCTTCTTCACTACTGCTTGCCTATGCCATAGAGTGTCTTAGAAGTATCTTGATCGGGACTATGGACAACGACTTTTGAGTCGCACACTGAAATCTATTGATTTGAATTGCAAATTTAATCGCACTTTGCTTGCTGGATGTGCACTGCAAAAACATTGAAAAAGATTCAAATGTTGCTGTATGGGACATAGTGACGCTCTGTGAACGCAATATCATAGAAGTTTGTCTTGCATCCGTTGATATTTGTTTTCCACCATATTCGTAATAAAAGTATTGCTCAGTATGTTCCTTGGGGATTTGCATATCACTGCACGATAATGTGCCTTCGCCATGGATGCATATCACACGTTTGATCGTTAATTTTTGCATGAATTCCGCTCTTCTCAAATGCGACTTGGCAAAGCCTGAGCATTTCTTTTTATTGCTGTTTAAAAATAGCGAAAGATGCATCTTTGGACACCATCTATTGAGACACGCTGAAAGTATGTTCAGGCCCTAGCACACCTAAGTTCAAATGGCAATAAAATTGTATAAATGTGAGAAATAGATACACTCATCTGTGGAAAAGAGATCGGACTATTGACATGTTGTTGTTGTTGTTATACCCGGACTATTGACATAGAAACTGCGTGAATAGTTAGTAAGAGAAAAATGTGTTGTATTCCCACTGCTTACAGAATTGAATCGAAAAGTTATACTGAAAACATTTTTCGAGCAGAGTGGCGCTAAATTTAAAAATTAAATGGCACTAAATTTAAAGTTTGAATTTCTTTTCATAGTTTCTTTTCGAAAAAACTATTTTTGTTATATTATTTACAGGATATTAGACGAATTGAGAATAATGTTTAATTTTTCTATGCATTTGTTCGCCCAAAAATTGACATCAAAGCTTGGTCTTAAAACTTTAGAGCACAAATTTAGAAAGGTAAATGTAATTTTTTTAAACATTGGCCTTAAATTTGAGGCTTGCGTCAATTTAAACTTCGATGGTGGTCTGAAGTTTATTGTGTCGTTCTCTTCTAATGAGTCTATATATGTATCTTTCTCTTACCAACGGAAAATCACAATTTATCATTTTAAGATCATTTGTTTTTAGGTAGACTAGGGCCTTTAGGTAAGAACTAAATTATGCATATAAATATGTTGCATCCGGGGCACCTATACGCGAAATCGTGACATGGAAAATACTTGGGACATCGCTGCAAGATGTAAAATTTATTAGTTTGTTGCTTAAGTATTTATCGAAAATATTCATAGCTCTACTGGCATCAAAAATACGAATCAAAGTATTAGAGATTTGAAGTTATTCTGCAAGAAAACATTCACTACTCACTAATAGTAAGCTGTAACGATACTAGTCGTTCTTTATTAGGTTTTTTCTCGAATTTTTTGATGATTCGTTGCATGTTTTCCCAACATGATTAAAACGTCTTCCACACCATTAATTTTTCCCAAAAAATTTTGGAAGGTATTTTTTGTTGTGGGAAATTTGTCAAAAAAATTTAGACCAATTTTTTTGAAATTTAATAAAAATGGTTAGCTTATATTATCATTTCTCAACCCAAGGTGTTCCTGTGAAAATTTTTCTAAAATATTCACAGGAACACCTTGGGTTGAGAAATGATAATATAAGCTAACCATTTTTATTAAATTTCAAAAAAATTGGTCTAAATTTTTTTGACAAATTTCCCACAACAAAAAATACCTTCCAAAATTTTTTGGGAAAAATTAATGGTGTGGAAGACGTTTTAATCATGTTGGGAAAACATGCAACGAATCATCAAAAAATTCGAGAAAAAACCTAATAAAGAACGACTAGTATCGTTACAGCTTACTATTAGTGAGTAGTGAATGTTTTCTTGCAGAATAACTTCAAATCTCTAATACTTTGATTCGTATTTTTGATGCCAGTAGAGCTATGAATATTTTCGATAAATACTTAAGCAACAAACTAATAAATTTTACATCTTGCAGCGATGTCCCAAGTATTTTCCATGTCACGATTTCGCGTATAGGTGCCCCGGATGCAACATATTTATATGCATAATTTAGTTCTTACCTAAAGGCCCTAGTCTACCTAAAAACAAATGATCTTAAAATGATAAATTGTGATTTTCCGTTGGTAAGAGAAAGATACATATATAGACTCATTAGAAGAGAACGACACAATAAACTTCAGACCACCATCGAAGTTTAAATTGACGCAAGCCTCAAATTTAAGGCCAATGTTTAAAAAAATTACATTTACCTTTCTAAATTTGTGCTCTAAAGTTTTAAGACCAAGCTTTGATGTCAATTTTTGGGCGAACAAATGCATAGAAAAATTAAACATTATTCTCAATTCGTCTAATATCCTGTAAATAATATAACAAAAATAGTTTTTTCGAAAAGAAACTATGAAAAGAAATTCAAACTTTAAATTTAGTGCCATTTAATTTTTAAATTTAGCGCCACTCTGCTCGAAAAATGTTTTCAGTATAACTTTTCGATTCAATTCTGTAAGCAGTGGGAATACAACACATTTTTCTCTTACTAACTATTCACGCAGTTTCTATGTCAATAGTCCGGGTATAACAACAACAACAACATGTCAATAGTCCGATCTCTTTTCCACAGATGAGTGTATCTATTTCTCACATTTATACAATTTTATTGCCATTTGAACTTAGGTGTGCTAGGGCCTGAACATACTTTCAGCGTGTCTCAATAGATGGTGTCCAAAGATGCATCTTTCGCTATTTTTAAACAGCAATAAAAAGAAATGCTCAGGCTTTGCCAAGTCGCATTTGAGAAGAGCGGAATTCATGCAAAAATTAACGATCAAGCGTGTGATATGCATCCATGGCGAAGGCACATTATCGTGCAGTGATATGCAAATCCCCAAGGAACATACTGAGCAATACTTTTATTACGAATATGGTGGAAAACAAATATCAACGGATGCAAGACAAACTTCTATGATATTGCGTTCACAGAGCGTCACTATGTCCCATACAGCAACATTTGAATCTTTTTCAATGTTTTTGCAGTGCACATCCAGCAAGCAAAGTGCGATTAAATTTGCAATTCAAATCAATAGATTTCAGTGTGCGACTCAAAAGTCGTTGTCCATAGTCCCGATCAAGATACTTCTAAGACACTCTATGGCATAGGCAAGCAGTAGTGAAGAAGGAAGCAGCGACCGGCAGTTTCAATTATTGGTCAAGTATTTGTGCCCCGATCAACTTCCTTTTCAAACTTTTAACAATTTCGTCAGTTGCCTGGTTATCAAGTCCAGCCCCATAATCAACATCTTAAAGACGGTTGTGGATACATTCGATGTAGTCATATGGAATAGTAGGCAGCAAATGTCCACACAGTGTAGCTAAGTAATTATTTTAGTATACTTCCAACTTACCAGAGAGAAAAAATCTGAAAAATAATAGATCGCAATTTCATAAAGTTTATCAATCACGCCAGCATGTATATTTTATAGACAGCTCCTAATAATATGAAAATAGTTGACTTTTAAAAGCTTAATTCCATCACTCTTCCAGTATTTGTTACTTCATTCAGTAATTCAGCTAAAAATATGCCATGCACAGCCATAAGGACACCGGAAATACCGCCAGGTTCACATACAAGAAATAATGAAATTCAATCATAAAATGTTGCTAAAATTATGATGGCACATCGTTAAACTATGGAATGTATACGAAATAAACTAATAATTTTACTCTTTTAATTCTACAAATTTTACGAAATTGAAACTACAACTTAGAAGTAGGGTGACCATATGTCTCGGATTCGCTGGAACAAATCTGGATTTAGGCATGGTTCCCGGTGTCTCAGAAACTAAACTTTTGTCGCGGATTTTTCAATTTAGTGTTGCAATCTATCAAAACGCTAAATATGCGGATCATTTCTTCAACGATTTTTCACATATAATCCAGGTATTTCAAAAAATGTGATCATTCAAAAAAAAAATTAAAAAACTTTTTTATTGTAAAAAAAAGTTACTATAAAGGAAAATGGTTATGTGTATCAGAAATATAAGCCAGATAAATATTTATTTTATTTTTTATGTTTTTACTATCAGACCCTTCGTTGCCAGCTTAAAGTTTTTTGTATAAATTTTAGAATGCCAAAATCCCATAAATAAATTAAAAAACTTTTGGGAAAAAACGTTATCCTTACAGGACCTTTGTTTCGAATTTTGAAATTCCAACACAAGAGAAAACCTCCCAAAGCCAGTTTTTGCGAGAAAAACGGGTAAAAGGATATTTGCGTTAGCTATACCAGACCTTCCGTTTCGAATTTTGGAAATCTGATACCGGATTCGTGATCAGCGATCCCAAAAATCTTATAATGCTAATTTTGCCGGGGTAAAATGGGAAAAACTGTATTTTCGTTATCCTTACAGGACATTCAGTTTTGAATTTTAAAAATTTAAAATAGCTAAAAACCTGTTCCTGGCAACGCAGATAATTTTGCAAAAAACCCCAAAAAAATCGGTCCAGTAGTTTTGAGTTTTGTAATCTCAAACCAACAGACCAACCAACAAACTTCCATTTTTATATATTAAGATATCGCTTTCATTTCGGATACATAGCGCCCAAAAAAATATTTTTCATTTTTAGTACATTTTTTTTTAATTAAAAGCTTTTTTTCACAAACTAATCATAAGCAGACTGACAATTTCATTCAATCCATTCTAGAACAAAATTGAATTTCAACTTCCAAAAAATAAATACCCATAGCAGCCACTTCAGCCGTAGCAGCCATGAGCTTTTCTGCCAGCCTTGTGCTGCTGGCGGAAAAACTCATGGCTGCTACGGCTGGAATGGCTGCTGTGGGTATTTATTTTTTGGAAGTTGAAATTCAATTTTGTTCTAGAATGGATTGAATGAAATTGTTAGTCTGCTTATGATTAGTTTGTGCTTTTTTAAAAGCTTTTATTTAGCTTGCCTTCGTGTCTGTTTGTCTGTCAGATCAAATCTTGCAACCCAATTTTGACTCACTTCCACTTGTCCGATTGACTTGAAATTTTGCACACTTATATAAGTCCGATGACAATACAATATTTTCGCTACTTCGTCCTTGTAAGGATAACGGAAGGTCCTGTAAGGATAACGTGATTATCCTTTTCTCCAAATTTTCTGGAAAAAAAATCTATTCTGGGGGTTTTTGGGTTCGCTGAATCCGAATCTGTCATTAAAATGTCAGTAAGGATAACGGAAGGTCCTGTAAGGATAACGTGATTATCCTTTTCTCCAAATTTTCCGGAAAAAAATCTATTCTGGGGGTTTTTGAGGTCGCTAAATCCGAATCTGCCATTAAAAAGTCTGTAAGGATAACGGAAGGTCCTGTAAGGATAACGTGATTATCCCTTTCTCCAAATTTTCCGGAAAAAAATTTATTCTGGGGGTTTTGGGGGTCGCTGAATACGATTCTCAAGTTAAAAAGCCTGTAAGGACATCTCAAATGTAAGGATATATATTCGAAGACTAAAAAGAACAAAATAAAAAAAATAAAAAAAAAATTTAAAAAAAAGCTTTTATTAAAAAAGAATGCACTAAAAAGAAAAAAATAATTTTCTGGACGCTGTGTATCACAAATATAAAAGCTTTTAAAAAGCGAGATAAAGCATAAAACAATAAAATAAAAATTTATCTCGATTTTAAAAAGCTTTTATATTTGTGATACACAGCTTCCAGAAAATTATTTTTTTCTTTTTAGTGCACTCTTTTTTAATAAAAGCTTTTTTTAAATTTTTTTTTTTTAAACATTGTTTTCATTTTTTTTGTTCTATTTTTTTTTAGTCATTTTGTGTTTGATTCACATGAATGAAAATTCAAAATTACGTCTGTCTTTCTATAGCTGCGTTCTCGACCCATGTAAAAACTACTGCGTAGTACTACCAGCAACTTTTCTCGGGAACGCACTTTTGGATGATTACTAGTAAAATATAACCTCACAATTATAGAGCGCACACAATTTGAAAATTGTAAATATGAGAATAATTTCTCAATCAACAGAGATATAAAATATCTGAGAAGAAAATGAAATTAAATAGAATAAATGAACCTGCAAAATATGGCCTTATTTTGTGCGTTATCGACATAATTTCGAGATCCGAAACAAAATACTATTTCGTTTCAACACATATTTCAATTTAGAGATATTAGACATGCGGGTGATTATTCCAACACAGTAATTGCAATCTAATTTCATTTTGGAGAAAATTTGTACTTCAAATCAAATGTTTTCCTTGATTTTTCATAGCGGAAGTGTTTTAATGTACGAAAACAAACAAAAGTGACAATTCGTTCTAACCTTAAAACCCGGATTTTCACCTATTGGAAAACTTAGGAAGTTCGGCCATCTGACGGAATTTTTTGTCAAAATTGCACAAAAAAATTTACTGTGGACTAAGAGGATGTGTAGATGAGAACGTTCCACAGTACTTCGCAGTAGGTTTTTCATGGATCGGGAACGCAGCTTATATATTCTTGCCTTGAAAATATCCTTACGAAGTAATCGGATTCAGCGATCCTAAAAATCCCCAGATAAGATTTCTTCCGGAAATTTTGAGGAAAAGGATAATCATGACTTCTTAACATCAGAATCGGATTCAGACACCCGAAAACCTCCATTTTGCATGTCGCGTTATAAAAATTTATTTTTCTACAAGTTTTTTGTTTCGTTAGTGTTCCGTGTCGGCCATCCACCCTCTCATTCCTTCCCTCCATTCATCTTGTCCCAGATTGACACAAAGAAAAATATTGTCACCCTAACTAGGAGTATTTTCAGGCTGGTGTCGATTTATTTATTTCAGTTCAAATTAACGTAGCGCAACACACGTAATGGAAATGATCGTGTAGCTTTTTAGTATCGCTATAAAATGATAATAGCTGCCAATAAAATGGGCTTCCAGTCTCGCTATATTATGTTATGCCACTAAACTACCAAATAACTCACTCAAATTACAATAGGAAAATTTTAGTTTCATGTTAACGAGAGTCAGCTGGAAGCGTGATTTTAGCTTTAGTTATTTTTTTTTTTGTTTTTCAAATTTCGTTCCGGCCGATAATGAGAGTTTATCAACAATACACCCCACGGAGAAAATGTTCCACTATTTCTTGATATATCAAAGATTTTCACGAATTATTCTTAGAATCTCTATAAATTTGTCACGAACTCCGAAATTACGTAAATTGCAGTCGTTTAGTACGTACCAAGTTTTTATGGCAATTACGCAGTAGTAGATTTATGACAAAAAATAACTTTAATTGTACAAATGTATTCAGTTATACTACGAGTCACCATGGAATGGATTTTACCTGCGAGGAATTTCTGTAGCCTTGCTTCCTTAATTCTTATCTTTACTGCAAAAACAAAAAAAATATAAAACAGACTATAAATATCTGATATTCTGAAAATTTACAAGTCAGACGTTTCAGTGAAAATATTTTAATGAATTTATACACTCAGAAAAATGGAGGCTAACTCGACGACCTACATACGGCGTAATTGGCCTCGGGCAGGCGCGCGTTCGCCTGCATGTGGGCAAGTAAAACTGAGTTGACCTGTGGTCGGAGAAATTCTGAAATTAAGCCACCAGCAGGTGAAGTAGGGCATTGGGAGCTGCACGAGTTGACCTTAGATAGGTTAACTCTGACCGCTAGCTGGCTTACAGACACCTCTGTAAGGTCAGAGTTAACCTGACAAAAAGTTGACCTGGACATTTTTCTGAGTGTATTTTACACTGATTATTTTGAAAGCAGTATAAGGGTATTCACCAAAGGTATTAAAATAGCGGAAAAATGCGTTCACGGTTCGGAGAGAAACTTTGACAATAATTAAGGTAGAACCAGAAACATACGTCCGTGTGTCCGCCATGCGTCCGTCACGTTGACAGTTCGATGCGGTCAAAGTAAAATCCACGGGCTGCTATGAGTACTCCCCTAATAATTCGTTTGTCCGATGCGGCAACGCATAGAGTAGGTCGACTTTCTACTTTTACATGCGGCAACGTACGGAAATGTCATTTCGCAAAAAAGTTTGGTTACGATTTAAGCAATTTAAGTATGGAACAAATTGAAAGTAATTATTTCGACGATAAACTAATAGAAGAAGTGCAAAACAATGAATTAACTCCAGATTCGTTGCCGTACCCAACTGTCACCGCATCGAACTGTCAACCGTTTTTGCACTAACGTAGAGTAACGAGTGCTGCTACAATACAGCGGCAACGGCAGCGCACTTTTTCCGTCGCCGCCGAGTTTGAAACAAAGTCAAACTTGCCGCCGCCGCCCAAAATGTTTTATGAAAACCACCACATTGGGCGCCACATTCTATGACGATTTTTCTTCGTTGTTTTGTGACAACCACCACATTCGGCGCCATATTCTATGCAGATTTTTGACGTTTTGATTTCGCAAGATGCCGACGACGAAGGAAAAATTAAAAGAGGTCGTAAAAGGAAATCCAATGCTCTACGATTTGGCCCATCCTCAATACAAAAGGACAGACATAAAGGAAAATAAATGGAGCAAAGTAGCGGACGAATTAAATAAGTTTTGACGTTTCAATTTTGACAGAAGCATATGCCGACGGTGCCGCTATCATTGTAGCTGGCTCGGCGGTATGTGTGGCGGCGCCATGCCGCCCGCCGTCGCCGTGCCGCTTGACACCTTCATTGTGGTTGAACCATTAGTATTATTTTGTATCATTTTAATATAACAGCTACTTTAATAACAAGAGTGAATACCCCTTATCTGTTTGATGTCAGTCAATTGAATATTCTTTTTCTAAAACAAGTAGATTTTCTTTTTTTTTTCTTTTTAAAAAAAAATAAAAAAAAACATCAAAACACGCAATTTTCAGCCCACAGTTTATATCTTTTTACGATTTTTTACGAAAACCTCAACCGATGTTTGTTTTTCCTTCTGTTTTCATTTCGTTTTAGATAAACGTTTTTTTTTTTTCATTTTTCCTTGCCGGCTGAAATATATCACATCAGAGCGAGTGGAAAATTCCCTTTCCTTTGTGGTAAAAAGTAAATTTAATAACCAGCTGTGTGACGTATACGCATGAAAAAGGAACACCAAAAATAAAAACAAAAAAAAATGTAAAGAGGAAAAATTGCCGGCTTACAAACACTTGAAGGCATACACAAATTACGGAAAAATCGTTCTCTATAAGGATACTCATAAAAAATGAAATGCAAAATGAAATGAAAGAAAATTTCTGCGTAAAGTGTTTATGGTTTCCTCACTTCCACCTTGAAGAGAATTCTAAGAATGCCAACCATATACAAAGTCAAACAGCCGGAAGTTTGAGATGGGTCTGTAATATAAAAGCGTATTTTAACAAATATTTTGACAACTTAATAAAATGGAAAATAAGATGATTCCTTGAGAATGATTTCATTTCATTTCCATGCTACAAATTCTTGGGAATTTTACCTTTTTGTATTTGTCCAAGTTCATTTCCCAATTTTCATTTCTTCTCGACAAAAAAAAATGTAAATCATTCAGAGGTGTAAGTTGAATTATTGAGAAAAACACAACTTGATGAACGCATCAGAACGCTTTTGTAGTAATCGGATTTTATAATTTATGAAATAGAATCTCTTAAATATTTTTTACTTTGTTTTATTTAGCAACATTCCATGTTAAATTGAAATCGATAAATTCAATGAAACTGGTTTAGTTATAGGTAATATTTTCTAAAGGTGTCTAATGGTAATTCTAGAATCTAGATTATCTAGTTTATGACTTTATTTGCAAGTAATTGCTGTTGCATTGATAATTAAATGCGGGGAAAATTATCTTAGTTGATCCAATAACCGGAAAATCTTTAACAGGTATTAGTTACGTGATTTAATATAACCATAACAACATTTCTAAAATTTCAACTTTTTAATGGAAATTCAAGGGTGTTTTTATAACACCTTTTAAAATATTCACATTAATTTTATCACATCCATAACTAAGGTCACATATATGTAACAGCAAGTCTTCCCAGAACTGTTTTTTCAGGAGTGGTATTCCGAAAATTGTCTCAATCGTTTGTTTCGAGTTAGAAGAAAAAGCGATATTCGCTATCTCTATTTCGCCCTATCAGTTTTTTTTGTCGAAACAGAGACAGCGAATACTACTTTTTCTTCTAACTCGAAACAAGCGCTTGAAATAAATTACGGAATACCACTCCAGATTAGACCCTGTACGGCAGTGGTTTCCAAACTTTATTTTACCACGGCTGCCTTAAAAATATTTGAACCGTTATGGTTGCTACGGGGTAAGGGTAGCACCAGCAGTATAGTAGTTAATATGTACCTATATGTTACGTATTGTATTAGCTGCACGTGCACTTTTTTTTGTCAATACTGACTATTATTCGCGCCTCCCCTTAGACTAGTCCACGCCTCCCAGTTTGTAAAACGCTGCTTTACGGACTCCCGGACGAGGGTTCCAAGTTCGAAATTTTGTTTCTCCCAAAAATTCTGTCCTTTAATGAATTAATGCTATATGTAAGGTAAGGTAATCATTTATAAAAAAAACTAGCACGTCATTGCCGGGTTGAAGTTTTTTTGCACAAGTTTTTCTGTACCAAGAAAATCCCAGAAATAACTGAAACTTTTGAAAAGACTGTTATGATTTCAGGATTTTTGTTTCGAGTTTTGAAATTTTAACACCAGATTCGTGAACCTCGAAAACCAGCTCGTAACATATCTCAGCCTACTGAGAGAAATACTTCATGGGACAAATCAATGATTTAATACTCTAACCTCCTGAAAACCCCCACCTTAGTGAGCGTCTATGTGATGAATGAGACATACTGTGAAAATTTCAGATTTCTAGCTCCAGTTGCTTGGTGTGTCAGTCAGTCAGTCAGTCATGATAAATATTTTCATATTTATTTATTATCTATAAATATGAAAATATTTAACAGAAATCCACTCAACTTTCAGATTAGGCAAAAAAAAGCTGCACCTGTGGAAGAGTTACTCGCCTTCGGCCTCCAGCCTCACTTTTCAAAAGGTAGTGTAAATATTAGTGGGCGCATATCTTTGCTGAAGGTACACCTCTCATGGTGAAAATCGGATCCAATTATTGTCTTCAGCGGATCAAGATATTTCAGGAGAGGGGGTTTGCCAAGAGGGAGGGACTCATATTTTTCCTGGGAGCAAGCCTTTTTAATAGTAAAAACCTGTTACAAATCCGTTCGGAATTACACTGGATTGTTGGTGAGGGGTTTGCTGACAAGAGAGGGGAGGGGGTAAAATATTAGGCGAATATTGTTGTCCCAAATATATTAATTAAATTAATAATTTAAAAACTCCAACAAACAGCTTGTACTTGAAGAAAACGATTTAAAAATTAAGACTTAAAACTGCTGTGTGAGGATTAAAGAGGCGAGGGTGTAGATATCAGACCTATGAATAGTGAGGCTTTAATCCGGCTTGGATAAAAATGTTTTAGAATTGCGGAGGATAACAGGTAAGGGGTTTTAAAAGATATCATAGGAAAGCATTAATGGAGAAGGGGAAGTCAATAAAAAGCACATCAACCCGTGTGCAGTTTCATCAAAATTGGCTTGGCCGTTTTCACGTTATGCCGGAACAAACAAATAGACATACAGACAGGCAGACAAAAATAAATTTGAAAAATATTTTTTTTTTTTTTGGATTCAGTACGATATGATATAATAGATATATCAAAATTTCGGAGAGAATCCAAAGTTTCAAAAATCAATCATTTACAGTTAGTTTTATTATATGTTATTACATATTATTGACAATTCAATTTTTTTACTGTGATTTTCTACTGAGCCGATTTTAACAAAAAAAAATGTTGTACCCCTTTTATACCCTCTCCTGATATCTCTGAAACCACGTCGTCAGGTAAGTCAGTCCTGGAAGGAAATTTTGGCTACTAAAATCTACTCCAAAACTTCCCAGTCAACCCATCTGCTATTTCGCGAAATTCTTCAGATTCTTAAATTCTTAAGATCATTGGGAACCTGTTTTCAACTTCAGACTTCGTAATTTCAGGCTTTACGCCCCCTCGCCTTTCTGCATCATAGTCCTGTTTCGTCAAGTGATTTTTGTAAAGAATTTAATACCGCTATTACGGAGGTACTCCCCCCTCCCCCTTTTTTAAAGTGTAGTATGGAAAAAATTAATATTTGTTATGTTTTTTGGGCATTAAACTAAAATATAACTATAACTGTGAATGTCGCGATAAGTCTCTTGTACCATTAGATTTTTTTTTTGTGTTTGCTTGTAGTTGGCAGAAATTCTCATTAAATACAACCAATTTGGAAGTACATACACACAAAATCCATTTCACCTATTTCTTACGAGCAATTGAGTTTGATTACTTGACCCTTTTCTTGTGATAAAATGAGCCAAAGGGTCAATGATTTTTTTGTTTGGGTTTTTTTTCTGGAAGGATATGCCTTGAATAGAAAAGTGAAATTTTTCGAGGAAAGTCTACGTAAAACCTCCTTTTTATTGTGATAATTGCTCGAGATAAACGGAAAAACTTACTTTGCCTATTTGCTTTGTTCGCTATATTGCCCTGCCAAGCTATACTTTACTTTTGTTTAACATATTTTATGGGAATCGATTTAGTTTGTAAGTGCCCAAATAAATTGCAGTTTTATTGTCCTGCTTACAAAATCGGAAAGTCGCAAGAAAGATTTCCAACATAATTAAATTAGTTTCGGAAAATTGTACATCTTTTAACATATTGCAGAATTGCGATTATAGAGTTAAAAAATCATTTTTTTTTTGTTTTTGGAAACATTCATGTATTTTGCACTTTCACAGTTTTTTTTATATGAGCATTTCTTTTTGTGGAAATAGATTATAAATCGGAAAAAAATAACTCTAAGGCCGGACGCGCACTGCGATAGTGAAAGGATCCATAATAACTAGAAAACTACATGGAAACACCAAAACGGCATATTAAGTGATCGTTTTTTAGTCGGCTTCGAAATTATGTATTCGACTTGGATCGATATGTACTCGTATGTGTGTGTATATATGTATAGATGTCGGTATGGATGTTTGTTCAGTATAGCAGGAAAGACTTTTCTACATATCTCCAAAATATGGAAAAGCAATTATAGGACTCGTCCATTTTGTAGCAAAGGCTTTTACAAATATTGGAACTAGTCCTAGTTTTCGTGGAATCATTACTATGTATATAGGGCTGAGATAAGAATGGATTTATTCCAACAAAAGTAGTATCCGTCCCTAGTATTTACTGGAGACATTCCTATACTAAGGGGCAAACATTGCTATATTGTGGAATGGAATCGTTCCCATTGTTTTTAGAACTGACTCCAATATTATGTAGGATTCAATCCTACAAAAAAATTTGAACGAATCCTGAGTGTTGGCGTACTCATTTCTATGCAAATAGAATTCAGCGATTATGTATTCGATTATAATTCGCATGTGGGTTGCAAACTCGTAGTTTAAATAGTTTGGACCTGCTTTACTACCACACTCTAAAGGAGCCTCCACACGTTCAATGTTACTTGACAATTTTACTTGAATGACTCATGTTTCAACTAACATTGATCGTTTGGATGCTCTTCAATGTTACATTTGGATGCAATTTCCATCGATGTTACTTGACGAAAATTTTCATCCATAATACTTGTCAAGTAACATTGAACGTGTGGAGGGTCCTTAACACTTGTGTCGGAATTTTTTTTTAATTACTCCAGTTATTTGATATCTCGAATATTTTCAAACCCGGCGAACTTCCTTATCTCGTATATTCGATAACTCGAAATTTTGTCTGTTCCCTTTAGATTGGACAGAATCTAAAAAAGTAGTCAATCATATTCGGATAGGACTTGGTGCTATAATTATAGGAACCAATCCTTTCAGATCAGAGTATCTTGGATATGTATAGGAGAGAGTCCATTAAACAATAGAAACATTACAACGTTTTATAGCAGGGGTCATCAAAGTAACTTTCGCTCCCTTTACAATCAAAATTTGTAACCACTACACATTAAAATGCAGCACCGATTCCAACTCCAAAGCACGGTTGAAACCGCAACACACAAGCATTACAGCACACAATAAAAGGTCGATTATAGGGCTACGCTGTTAAAGCCAATCTGTGTGATGAGCGAGCCGAGCCACTAGCTGATGATGCTTGTTTTATAGGATTCATTCCTTTCATTTTAGAATTGAGTCCCTTACAAAAGGGAATATTCCCAAATTTTTTGTCGCAACATGTCTAGCATATAGAATAATCCCTCCCATATTTTTTGGAATAATTACACAAAAAAAAAAGAATACGGCGATTTTTTTGTTAGAATGTGTCCTAAAAAAATTGGGAACAATTACCATTTTTTTATAGGAATGACTCCCATATTTGGGCACCATTCCGTTTTTTTTCCATAAATATGGGACTGGAGCATGCAATTTTGGTGGAACGGTTCCTATATGTTTTCTACGTGTATAAGTTTTAGAATTTACTAAGGCTGCAAATGAAGTGAATATGCTGAGGTATGCGATGCGATATCCGATGAGGACGTAAACTACGAGTGCAGATACTGAAAATTCTGATGTAAACGATATTTGACAGCTGAGGAGTTAATCAAATTTCATTTAACCCTTCTATTATGCTTAAAAATACACACAAATATAATGCATACAAAATAATCCTTAATTAGAATTTATATCGGGTCTTTCAACAAGGACATAACAATTTTGTATTTAAATAAAACACAGAATAATTGAGATATCGGCCTGAAATTTATTCCAGATGTAGTGGACATGTTACATTTAAGTATGAAATTCGATGTCGTTCATATGGCCACTGATTGATTATTTGGAGCCAATTTTCCACCACTCTTCTACACATATCGGCCGGAACGTTGGCAATTTCGCGCTCGATATTGTTCCTGATCTCCTCTAACGTTGTTGGCTTGTTGGCATAAACCAACGACTTAACATAACTCCATAAAAAGAAATCCAACGGCGTTAAATCACATGAGCGAGGTGGCCATTCGTCCGGACCATTTCTCGAGATTACACGATTGCGACCACCGACTCAGAATTTCGGTAGTAAGTTTTAATCATTTCCAAACGTTGCTCGTTCGTGAACTTCACCATGATAAAAATGTAAACCTTGACTGACGTTTTAGCATTGCCAGATCATAAAAAAAGTTTTAGGGTGCGTTTTTATTAAAATACAAAATTGTTATGTCCTTGTTGAAAGACCCTTTACATGATCTCCACAATAGATGTTTCACAGTATGATGCACTGTTCAAAAAGAATTTGATTTCATAGAATTTTTAATAACAAAGATTTTCGTTTAAATTTCTTTGGGTCATAAAATGACCCGAACATAATAGAAGCGTTAATATGACTTGAGAGGGCCATTTTAATCGTTTCTAACTGGTAAGATCCCTGAGATTAGTGAAAACTCACATTTGTTAGCACTTCAGAAACAAAGTTTAATAGATTTTAGCTATTTGATAACATTTTGCAAAAAAGAACAAAAACTTCAATTATTTTCAACAAAACTTGTTTTTATTGACTCGGCCACCTTTGACTAATTTACCTAACAATTAAATGTAATCTGCGAAAATACCGCATTTTAATTTTATTTAATTTATGAATTGTGAAGCGGGTAGACGATGTCTATTGCAACGCTTACATCGTTTAGCATCGTACATCGCATCGGATAGTCCATCGCATTCACTTTGTTTACAGTCTACGTCATAGTGTCATGGATATTACGCGAAGAATGTCGTTAGACGTGTTTAATTTTTAAGTCCCTTTTAATTAGTTGATTTCCCTATGAATTTTTCGATTTATTTTATTATGCATTTTATATAGGAAACCCTCAATTTACAACGTGTTTGGACGGGTAAAATTATGTGGTGTTGGGTTGTATATCGAAAAGTGTTGTAAATCGAGTGTCTCCAGTACCTACATAAAATTGTTTTCGTGATCAATGACCTGTCCATTACACTAATACGATGACATTTAGAGAGATACTACTATGGTTCATTAAATAAATACAACAGATTGATCCAATTTTCCATTTTCCAAGGGAAAAGTTGTTTTCCCAGCTTTCGTTTAAGTCAATTCTGGCAAAACTTTCTAAGAAGATCCGACTTGCAAAAGCGATATCTGAAGAAATGGAGCTACGAAAAAGTAAATCTTTCACTTCCAACGACACCAACATCGATCGTCGTTGATCGCTTATAGAATGTTGCAGGTTGGTTAGAGTGGTTGGTCATGAATGCAACGAATTGCTGGTTAATTCAATATTGATGGACTTTAAACATAAACAGATGCCCGAGAAAATTTCTTAAAGCAAACTAAGCACAACGAGACCGTGTCATCATTACTCTTGCATTATCACAATTATGGTGCACAGCATAGATGTCAGCTCTTTCAGTTCTCGGCCATGTGCCTGCATTTAAAACCCTAATAATGATGGTTTTCGGTTGCGGATAAAAATTTTTCCTCGATTGTCCCACTTGTTGATAGATAAACATTTCACTCTTTTCATGTAGTAGGTCTCATCTATAAATCCCCTTTCGACTTTGAAGCTTTAACCCATCGCCACCCGCCTCCATCCGCATACAATATATGTGGTACCCCACGCCATTTGATTAATGCCCTCCGTCGTCGGTGCGGAGTGGTTGAAGTACACTCGATATAATCCATTTGCTTTACTTCGATTTCCATTTTCATCGAAGGAAAAAGTTATAAATCAGTTTTCCCGCAGTTTTTCTTTTTCATATCCATCCATTATGCTTCGTTCTCTGGTCTTGTTCGTTTGTATTATTTGTTGCTGTTTCTGCTACTGTTTCGTTTTTTTTTTTTTTTTTTTTTTTGGATCGATTAGAGTTGATATAAATACGTTTGTACCTGTCTGCTGGTATAATTTGTTTACCTTTAATACATTTTTTTTACTTATGAATCAAAAACATATTTGTTTAGGTTGAAAGGAATCATATGTCGTCGCCGGCTTATGGCTGAAAGTATCAATTATTTAAATAACTAATACAATTATTAAGAGCTTATTTGGATTAATGGAGAACACGAGTTTTTCCAACAAATTAATCAAGGCATTTTAAATACGATCTGACAACTGTTGTAATTGTGTTTTTAAATGTAATTATAGGTATGTCGAACCAAATCAGTTCAACAAATGTAAGAGTATAACTTTTCCATTTCTAAACAGTCAATTTTTATTTGTAAATTGAATCAAAGTTAATTCGATTTTATTGGAATTTCTAAATTTTCGAACTCGGCTATACGCAGCGAATATTGTGAATGCGACAAAATTTAGTTCCATGAAAGGGTGATATTATAGAGGTTTACCTCCCCTGGCACCCATTTCAAAATAAAATTTCCTGCAATTTTCCCTTCAACGGTTTTTACGCATCTTGAACTATTCTCGAGATATTTGAAATAATATTTTTTACATATTTTTTCTCAAAAATAAATGTTGCAGAGGAAATTTTATGTTGATCACAACTGATATTTTTTATGTTTGTATATTGTGGAAATAATAGAGCTGAAAATTCCGAATAATGGCAACATTTGAAATAGATTAAAAGTTCGAATTTTTGAGAAGGCAAAAATAATCTTTTTTTTTTCACTCCGTGAGGTGATACGGCATCTATTTCGAATTTTCGTCGTCGTATATCTATATACAGGGTGCGCCATCTATTCCTCCGGTATGTAAACATTCAATAACTTCGCCATTTGTCAACCGATTTGCTTTCCTAGACACGTTTTGGAAACGTCAAACCAGTACAATTTTAACCATGAACCGCTTCACACCGAAAGAACGCGCCGAAATAGTGACGATGTACATTGAAAATAGTCGTTCAATTGTGCTAACTCAACGTGCATATCGTGCAAAATATCGTGGCAAAAAAGCGCCTACCGACAAAACAATTCGGGCGCTGGGTAAAAATTTCTTTGAGCACGGAACAGTAGGCAATCTAACCTATAATCATCCACGCCCAAGACGTTCCAATGAAATTATTGAAGCCGTGAGAGAGAGTGTTGCCGAGGACCCAAATGTCTCGTATCGCCACCGAACTCAGCGGTTGAAAATGAGTGGAACCACGTTGCGGTGCATTTTAAAGGACGATCTCCATTTGTTTCCTTACAAAATACAACTAACTCAAAGAATATTGGCAACAGACAAGTCGCGTCGTATAGAATACGGCAAATTAGTCGGCCGAATGTTGGAAACCATGCCGGACTTTTGGATGCAAGTTTTAATGACCGACGAGGCACATTTCACTCTCTCTGGCGGTGTTAATAAACAAAATTGCCGCATTTGGGCGACAGAAAATCCTCACGAGATTCATGAAATACCATTGCATGATCGAAAAGTGACTGTTTGGGCCGGCGTGTGCGCAAAAACCATCATTGGGCCATTTTTCTTCAATGAAGGTGAAACAGTTAATGGTAATCGATATCGGTGGATGTTGGCACATTTTGTGTGTCCGAAAATGCGTGAAAAAGGTCTGACTGACTTCTGGTTTCAGCAAGACGGGGCGCCATGCCACACAGCGGACCAAACAATACGGTTTTTGCAACAAAAATTCCCTAGACGTGTGATATCGAAAAGAGGCGATATTGACTGGCCACCAAGATCCCCTGATTTAACCCCCCCAGACTTCTTTTTGTGGGGTTATTTGAAGAGTAAAGTTTACGCCAGCAACCCGAAGACCATTGACGAGCTCAAGACCAATATTCGTGCCGAAATAGCTGCCATACCGACGGAGATGCTCGAAGAAGTGATGGAAAATGCCCGAAAAAGAGCACAGTTTGCGGTGGCCAATAAAGGTGGTCATTTGATCGATGTTGTTTTCAAAAAGTAGTCCACATAAATTGTAAAGGATTGAACTAAATAAAAAAACACCATTTTTTGCAATCTATTGTTTCTTTCAAAAGTTATTCAACATTCTCATACCGGAGGAATAGATGGCGCACCCTGTATATATATATATATATATAGGGGAGACTGGGGTGTTCTGGACCGCATTTTCATTTTGGCTAAAAACTCGCAAAAAAATAACTTTTTCTGAAAATTTCAAAGCTTGAATTTGTAGTACGATAAATAACCTCTCTTTGGGTCACAGCAGTTCGGTCAAATTGTATTAAATTATACAAGTTTTATCAGTTGGCGCAAAAATTGCGTTTTTGCGATTTTGAAAAATCTCGGGGTATTGTGGACCACTTTGTAAATCGATTAAAAATGGAAAAATGTGATAGACAAACTTTTTTTTTTTATTCATATATTTATTATATAACAGACAAAGTGAAATGAAGTGAAAAATTGCAATGAAAATCAGTCCGAAACGCAATGTTCGCAAGTCCAGTAACTTGCAGTCATTCCGGAGCATCCCAAGTGAACAGCTCGATCGCACACGTTGCAATGGATGGTATTTCGGCGGTTCATTTTTTTGGCATATTTTTCTTACAAATTATGCAGAAATCGATGTATTCTTCCATCTCACAATAGGTTGAAGATGGTTGTTTCTTCTGTGATGTCTTCGATTTGACACGATCTTTTTGCTTTTTCGATTATGGTTTATCACCTTTTCTCTGCAATCTCTTTCGCTTCATATCAGCCTTCTCACGAAGGTCATTTACATCCTCTGGCGATGTCAAAACGGCCGATTTAGAAACTAGCTTGTATACCCATCGTTGCCGGGTTAAGCTTTTTGTCTAAATTTTAGAATACGAAGAAAACCGGAAAGAACTTAAAAACTTTTTAATGGATCTATGTTGGTGCTGGACCCCCGACGAACATCTATGCCAAATTTCAGGCCAATCGGTTCAGTAGTTTCCCCGCGAAAGTGTAACATAGCGCAAAAACTAAGTTTCGAAATCACTTTACCCCCTCCCCTTACTCCCCCCACCCCTCGCGCTACTTTTCCATATGCCTATGTTGGAACCAGAACTACCACAGACACTCATGCCAAATTTCAAGTCAATCGGTTCAGCCGTTTTTGCGTGAAAGAGGAACAGACAGACAGGCAGACATACACCAACTCATTTTTATATATTAGTATGATTGCCGAAAATCTAATGCTGTGTTTTTGCATGAAATGCATGAATTGCATCAAATACACGAAGTTTGCTTGTCAAATGTCAAGAATTGAGTGGTCCATAATTCCCCGACAAAAGTGGTCCACAATTCCCCGAATGCTCTTTTTTACAATATGGCAGCTATTAGTAACACAATGCAAACTTCATGCAAAATTTCTTGGCAGTGTCGAATGCTTAAGGCTCCGCGAATATTATCAATATATTTACTTGAGTTGATTCTCGAAAAATGTGGTTAAATTTAAGCGAAACACAAAGTGAAAAAAAAAATTTCGAAGTATCACTTTTCTATTTGCTATCGAAGCGAGGTGATAGTGCGTATACACAAGTCGAGTAATGTTAGGAAAATCAGCTTAACATGAGGCAAACTGATTACAGTTATTTGCAGCTACCAACCACTACTAGGGGGAAAAAAATGACGCTGGTCCGCAATTCCCCGTGGTCCAGAATAGCCCAGTCTCCCCTATATATTAAACTGACTCATCAAGTCCTAGTCCAAATCCCTGGAGTTAGAAAACTGAATTTTTCACAGTGTTTAGGTAGACCGACAGACAGATGCACGGACACGTCCTCATAATTTTACCTGAAAAGGATTTCGTACTGATCAGAAAGTTTCTATACACCCCTGTTCTGGAGTCAGTCTCCGTCATGAATACAATCTCTATATAAAAGGCAACGTCTTTCTGTCTGTCTGTATGTCCGAAATTGACTCGAAAACCACGGGATCGATTTTGATGCGGTTTTTTTGCGGTTGACAAATATTCTTAACCCCTCTGACCCCCTCTTCTCCTATCTCCCAAACTACTGAATGGATTTTGATGCGGTTTTCACTATTGGGCAGTTCGTCATCAGGGAAAATTTTTACTAAGTAAATCCAAACTGTAAACCCTTTACTGTAAACCCTCTCTCCTGCTATTTGCTAAACAACTCAAAGGAGTTCGATACAGATTTCTTCAATACAGATGCCCCCTCCCCCCCCCCCCCCCCCCTCAAGGAAAACTGACATTAACTAAAATCTACTCGCTGCACACTCTTAAAACCACTCTCCGGCAATCTTCTGCAATTCAAGAAGAATTTCGATTCTGTTTTCAACGTTAGGGGGGTCAGCTTCGAAGGAAATTTCTCGCTCACTAAAATCTACTCCCACGATACGAACACCGCGAGATATCGATACGAACACCTCGATTTCAACCAGCGGCGCATTTAGGACGGAAGGGTTCTAACGTTTCCGCCCGCAGATCGACTGTTGTCCGTTATTCACTGACAAAAAAGATAATAAATTTAACTATTTTATCATGGGGAATCGTGAATGCTACTAAAATTGTTCATTTCAATTCCAAAAATAGTCAAAATCGACAATTTTTATAAGAAATTTAATATCTTACTAGTAAAATTTACTATTTTGTATTTAAATTGCCTATTTTTATACCCGTTTGGTGAAACCAAAGGGTATATTAACTTTGCTTTACCGTTTGTAACGCCAAGATCCCGTCATCACAGACAAAAATGAATTACACCAGTGTGTTTAGACTTATAGAAAAAAAGTGAATTTTGCATGTCCGTCCGTCCGTCCGTCTGTCTGTCAGTCTGTCCGTCTGTCCGTCTGTCCGTCTGTCTGTCAGTCTGTCCGTCTGTCCGTCTGTCTGTCAGTCTGTCCGTCCGTCTGTCAGTCTGTCAGTCTGCCAGTCTGTCTGTGGCGCGGATTGCGGGCGCACGGATTGAGCTACAGACTTGAAATTTTGCGCAGATCCGTTTTTCGTACAATGCGAGGCTAAGTTCGTTAATGGGCAAAAATGGACCATTAAGGGGGGCTACCCCAAGAACAAAAGTTATTTAGGATATGATTCTACATAAAACTCCCATACATCAAAATCTGATTGGAATAAATTTTAAAAAATATAATTGGAAAGTTTGACTTCAAAGTGGTATTGTTCGAATTTTGGCTTATATATGGATTAGAAAATTTAAAAAGAGTATGGATTAGAAATTTTTTTAATTTTATTTTTGGTTCAATTTAGTATTAAAATCTACAATTTTGATTAATTTGTAGACATTAATATTAAAATTATTTAAGTTCAATATATAATAAAAAATGATTAAAATATAAAGGCTAAAAAGACTAAAATATTTTCAATAATTTGCATGTATTAAATATAATTTTTGGATTGAAAAGTACTCCAGGATTTTTTGCCACGTACACAAAATTACACTTCGTTATCTTTCAAAATGTACTTTCATTTCATCACGCGATTATCCGGGTTTTTCTA
Organism: Chrysopilus asiliformis; assembly: GCA_964034945.1. Taxonomy (NCBI): domain Eukaryota; kingdom Metazoa; phylum Arthropoda; class Insecta; order Diptera; family Rhagionidae; genus Chrysopilus; species Chrysopilus asiliformis. The sequence continues at coordinate 46,542,262 of OZ035963.1, read as the reverse complement.
TTATTTGAGGTAACTCCCGTCCACAATAATTAAACAACAGCTCACATCTGTGGTTTTGGGTTCAGCGATATTGAGTCTTATTTTGAATCTTGGCCCGCAGCTATTTAATATAAAAATAATGTTTAAAGAAAATATAACAAATTTATATACTAAGAATAGACATCGAATTAAGAAATTTCGAATTTGATTGAATTTAGTCATGTTCCTCTAGTCGAAAGATACAGTTTCAAACCAGTATAGGAACACATAAGTCATAAAATTTTTTGTCGCATAGTCTCGCAGAATCATTTTCGTTATTTCGAAATGAATTTATAAATCACCCAAGCGGATCCCATTAGCGTTCATCACATCACTTGGCGGTGTCGTTATTCGTCCCATATCCATGCAGCATAATTTTTAGTTTTCCACCTCTAATTCATGAAAGCAATCAACTCATTCAACCGCAATTGCCCTTGGAGACATCCGAAATGCTTGTGTGTCCCCTGAAAAGCACCGGGCGATACCCGAAAATAATGCATCGTTCGTAAAACGGAGTTTCACGCATGAAACAAATAAATCTTCTAAATTGATCTGAAGACGTTCACATCAAAACATAACCTGATCCCATCCAACTTTATGAACATCTTATGTCGTAGGTGCGCTTGCTCTTGGCGCAATTAAAAACAGCTCAGTTCAGGTCGGCTCTTCTAAAGTCAGACACCCTCTATAGAAAAGATTTTTTTTCCGGAATCCAAAACATATTCACAAAACACTGTGGCAAATCAAAGAGGTTGGCAGAAAAAATTGGGGCCAAGAGCCTCCTCTTAGGTCCCTAAGACTTTGACTTCAACGAGCAGTTTTATGACTCGACTTTTCTATTTCATGCTAGCGTCCACTGTCTTAAGACTCCGAATTAACTTCTTCTTCGTCGTCTTCAGCCGTCTGGTATAAAAGCTAAGAATTTCGCATGCCATTTACTTTCAGGCTTCACTTGAATCCCAAGTAATTACCGATGGTGTACACACGTCGACGTTGGTCTGATTCGGGTGGAATCACCACTTCTTCTTAATTCCGGCGGCTGGCCGGCGCTTTAATTAATTTTTCTCATTAAAAGAATTCCTCTCAAGTTCTTCCCAGCTTTTGGATTCTTATTCTGGCTTTTCGCCACCAGTTTTTTTTTTTTTTTTTATTTTTTTTTATCTCAGCAGTGTTTACCGTGACTGTTTTCTTCACTGGGGTCGTTGGTTTCTAAAAGTCGGATTACCGGGGAGGATTTCGCGGAAGCATAACTAAATTATGACCGGTACATGAACCCAAACATAATTCTACATATCTAAGTTTTCAGTAGTAAAAAACATGTTTTCTTTTAGATTTTGACCCAGAGATACTTAGTGTAATTCTACGACATTTGTGGCGTATTTATTTCAATTATACCTCAAAAATACTAAAAAAAAAAAATTTTGTCGTAGGTAATTTAATTTTGCGGTCATTACATGGAGCGAGCGGAATTATGTAAAATTGTGGTGTCGTCTTAATTTTAACGTTTTGTATACCATAATCAAAATTTCATGAACAGTTTTCAAAGTCTAATGGCGTTCTTCTCAAGTCTCTTCACACTTCTCCTCCATTGTCTTATAGTTAAGTATCTTCTGATGATTTAAAAAGTTTATGTGTGAAGGTTGATGACTCGAAATGTGATTTTTATCATAATTCTTAAGTAGTTAGCATTATCAACTATAATTGTTAGCTGCTGCATTAGAAGCGTAGTTGAAGTAAATTGTTGTTAATTACGATTGCTGGCTAAACTGTAAAACAGGGCCATTAGCAAATAAAGGTATAAACAACCCAAATTTTAAACGAAAAGAGAAAGAAATACAAATTAATGTCTATACTGAAAGCTTTTTCATGGACAATTTATTCATTTAATTTGCCTTTAAGCATCTTTTACTTTTTTCTGTGAAGATTCTCAAGGATGTTTTAGATTATTTTAGGGTCTACACGAGTTCAAGACTTTTAATTCAATTTAAGAATATCTTTAGACTCTCACGCCTTATTAAATTGAATTCGATTGGATTAATTAGGATTAGAGCATTTATGATTTTTCTTTCAGCTAATTTGAGTAAATCTTTTTAAATGTTTAAGAAACTTGCATTTAAGCTCGAGAATTGAAGAAAAATGAAATCATTAGGATTCAGAAAAAAAAATAGATTCTCAGCAAATAAATTTCTTTGATGTACGAGAAATAATTTACTTTCGTTTTAAATATAAATCAATTAACTGGCGTTGAGAAATTCTAATAGGGGGAATGTACTCTAATTGAATTTTTACTTTTTTATACGTAGTATAATAAAGTATTGCATTCATGAAATATTTCGACCTCTTAATTTTGCCTAAAAAATATTTCCCGAGCACCCCTGAATCGATTGGAGCCTTATTACAAAATATTTAAAAAAAAAGCTTTTATTTTAAAAAAATGTACTAAAAAATCCACTAAAAAGGAAAAAATAATTGTTTGGGTGCTGTGTATCACAACTGGAGGACATCGGCACGCGACCGGGACCTCTGGCGAGAGACATTGCGGCAGGCCAAGACCGGAAACCGGTTGTAGCCCGAAAGAGAGAGAGAATCACAAATAAAAGCGAGATAAATATTTGTTTTATTTTATTTTTATGATTTATCTCGCTTTTATTTGTGATTCTCTCTCTCTTTCGGGCTACAACCGGTTTCCGGTCTTGGCCTGCCGCAATGTCTCTCGCCAGAGGTTCCGGTCGCGTGCCGATGTCCTCCAATTGTGATACACAGCACCCAGAAAATTATTTTTTCCTTTTTAGTGCATTTTCAGTACATTTTTTTAAAATAAAAGCTTTTTTTTTAAAAATATATTTTTTTTAAATTTTTTTTTATTTTATCATTTTTAGTCATTTTTTTATTACTTCCTTTAATTACCTTAATTATTTATTTGTCAAGCGTACTTGTTCAGGTAAATCCGAATGTGAAATTAAAGTAGGGTAATAGATTTAATTAGCGTGCACTGGAATTAAATTTTCTGTCTTAGAGGACTTTCCGTTATCCTGACAGACTTTTTATTGCCAGAATCTGATTCAACGATCCCAAAAACCCCCAGGTAAGATTTTTTTCCGGAAAATTTGAGGAAAAGGATAATCACGCTATCCTTACAGGACCTTCCGTTATCCTTACAAGGACGAAGTAGTGAAAATATTGTATTGTCATCGGACCTACGTCTGCGTGCAAAATTTCAAGTGAATCGGATGAGTGGAAGTGGGTCAAAATTTGATTGCAAGATTTGACCCCGACAGACAGACAAACAAGATAGTGAGCTAAATAAAAGCTTTTAAAATGTCTTTCTGTCTCGTAGTCTGTGTACAAGATTTCTCACCATGAAATTTAACGGGTGATGGAAATCCGTTAACCGGAAGTAATCAAAATGACGGCTTTTTAAAAATCTCAATTTGGTTTTTTGTTATTTACTCTAAAACTACGCGTTTTTCAGTAGTCCTTTGTATGACAATAAAATTTCCCACATTTTTGACTTTTATCTCAAGCCGTTATCGAGATATACCGTTATTTCAAAAAAGTCAGTTTTGCTTTTTGACAAGTCAATGTATGAAATGAATTGAATAGAATAGCACTCCCGGCCATTTTGTCTTTTTCCGTTATACAAATAAGTTTCTGCCGTTTTTTATCAAAAATTGCGCATTTTTTGTGAAAGAATGGTACATTATGTTCTATTCGAAGTATTGTCCATCGCTTTTTCACATCTTTCGGGCAGCATACGGATACCGCATCGAAAAAACTGCCCGTCTCTTCAGGCGATCAACAAATCGATCCAATTTTTTGGTCTCTCCGTAACCTCTCGAGCCCAATGAACGCAACGCGAACGCAACTCTAACGCTGTGAACTGTCACGCAGCGCAACATTTCAGCGGCAGAGCCCAATGGCATCTTGTTAAGTAGTACAAGTGGTATAAAGTTGGCAAAATTACAAAAATGGATAATTTCGAAGCGATAATTTGCTTTGTTAGTCTTTATTTTTGTTATTTGTATATTATTGAACTAAGGCTATCAATTTTTCCTCGAACAACATTTCCCCAATCTCACTTTATGAACTGTCAACGCAGAATTGCTGCGGCAAAGTTAGAAGTTTGCAAACTTTTGCGTTGTAGTTGCGTTCACTACGTTCGCTGTGCTCACTTCAAATGATTTCTATGGAACAAACTTGTAAGTGACAGTTTCTGCGTTCGCGTTGCGTTCATTGGGCTCCAGGCACAAGAGCGGAATTGCTGCTCAGCCAGGCCATGTGTCATCGATCTGAGCAAGTGGTCGTCGGAAGAGGCGATGTCTGGAGAATACGGCGGGTGGGGTTGGACGTCCCATTTTAGTGTTTCCAGGTAGGTTATGACCGACGACGCAACATGTGGACGAGCATTTTCATGCAGGAGAATAACTTTGTCGTGTCTAGAGTCGTAGTGGGCGCGCTTTTCCTTGAGTGCTCAACTCAATCTCATCAATTGTGTTCAGTAGACAGCCCCAGTAATGGTTTCGTTCGGTTTGAGCAACTCATAATACACGACACCAACTTGATCCCGCAAATGACGCTTATTCGGCTCAAATCTCGACATTTTCGCACACAAAAGGATAAAAATTCAGTAATTTTTCAAGGTTATGTTGTCGACAGATGTCAAACTTTACGATAATGACGTTTGACATCTGACAATTTTAACCATAACTTGGTGACAATTTTAACCATAATTTGTACACCCAATAATATTTTATTCGTCAGGTAAATCGTGCAGAAACGTAGATTTTGTATAAGAAAGTCATGTGCTGTTCACGTCAGATATTTTCCAAAAATGGAAATTTGTTCAAAGAAACATATTTTATTTTAAATCATGTTTTACACACTCAGGGTATTCACAGTCGTCTTTTAAATTGCGGGTAAATTTACCGCTCGGTAATTCAGTCAAATTTAACAGATTTTTACCGAGACGGTAATTTGGTTCATGTAAAAATGAATTACCGGATTCGGTAATTGTAGACATGCCTTGAGTCGTGTTTTCCGGCCCGGTTATTCGGTATCAAGAATCAACCGCAGGTAGCGCTAGTAATGTTTTTAGTTGTCAAATTTTCTCGCTGGTTATCTCATCGGGCTGCAATTTTTTTCAATTTTGATAGCCGTTGCCACAATAGAAATTCAAAATAATACATCAAATATGGATTTAAAGGTATGTGACATATTTTACAATCAAATTCGCAGTTCATGATTTGGTCATGTATCAAATAAAAGCACTGTTGTCAAATCTGTGCTGTGGGATGTTCACAGCAGAATATTTTCAGTCTTTTAATATTACCGAAAATACCGAATACCGAAAATTAAAAGAGGATTGTGAATACCCTCACTGTTTTAGTTCTTCTCACTTTACCAATGCAGAACGGCATGGGACGATGGCGCTCATATTTGCCTGAAATCTCGCCTACAGATAGCGTCTGAGGTTTTATCAGAAAAACTGTAAATTTTCTTTCTTCAATCAACTGTGTCTGAATTAATTTGAATTATAGTTAATTTTCTTAGCTACAATATAGGACAAGTACCAAAAAGATTAAAATTTAACCTAAAAAATTTTACCGTGTAAAAGAAAAAAAATCCCACAACATATTCGACGGTGTGTTTAGAAAATTCCACAAAACACCGACTGACGAGATTGACTTCTACAAGAAAGCTCCAACCAATTTTGACGCATTTGAAAGTTGTATCGCAATTTTGAAAAAATATATACAAGCCGGGGCCGGGGCTGGAAAACTTCTCTATACAAGCCGGGGCTGGAAAACTTCGGTCCACACTACGGTTCCTTCCCCTACTCTTTCATAAATGACTAAATATAACAAAATAAAAATCTGTACTTACATTACCTAAAAGTATACAATGTATGCTTTTTTCGCCTGAAAATTTTATACAAAGAATTATAGTCGAGCCGAAAATACTTTTCCCTTTAAATTCAGAATTTTTTTGCGATATCATATGTTATAAACAAAAATGCTCAACCAACATCATAGTAAGCTACAACTATAATGAACCATGTGTCATAGAAAGCACTAGAAGAAGAAATAAAACAAACATAATCCAACGGAAAATTTTTTAAAAAATATACGTTTTTTTATCGGAATTAGCTTCCGTTCCGTCAAAAAAAAGTTAACTTTCTAAATTGGTATGTGAATTTTAGATTACAATATTATGAGTTGAAACGCAAGTCTGTATATTCTGATATCACTATTATCAATATCTATTCCGAGAAAGTAAAGATTAAAGTCATTCTGCCATACAAAATATGTTAATTTTCACTCACTGATAACGGGTGTTCCAATGCCTTGGACCGATGGCAACAGAAAATAAAACAATGGTCAAATCGCAAAAAACGCGTCAAATTGCACGAGAGATGATGCGACCTGATAACTTCTCATTCAATAAAACCATTGTGGCATTGGCTGTGTGGCATGTGGCGCCGTCCTGTTGAAACCACAAATCATCGACATCCATAGCATCCAATTCAGGCCAAAAAAGTTGGTTATTATGCTGCCCAAAAAATCACGAAATGCACGAAATGCATTTTTGTTTGAACGCCCATTTTCGTAATAGGCTACAATAACTTTAACACTATCGATTGTTAATCTTTCCATGGTTGAAATTGCCAAAGACTGAACTTGTCAAACCTGAAAACAGATGTCAAAAATCCAGTGGCGGCTTTATAGGGGAAGCAACGGAGGCATTGCCTCCTCATAACATTTTATATAAATGTTTTTCAAACGTATGACTTTAATTTTTTATACCATAATAGACTGAATAAAAATCTGTATGTTCAGAAAATAATAATTTAAAAGAAAATCCTATTCTCTAATGTCGAATTCTCTAAAACATAAACTACAAATTCTCTTCATAGAGGCTAGCCTCCGATTCGTACAAATACTTTCATCCAGCTTTTTCTAAGAACAAGATAACCGTATGAAAATAAATATAGCCGTCTCGTTTAAACCGTGAGCTGGGTGTTGGCGCCTAAAGTTAGTTTTTGACGCCTAAAGTTAGTCTCAAACTTGTGAAATTTGAATTTCGCGGCAAACGAAATTTGAATTTCGCGACCTTATACAGTTCAGTGAATGCGTTCAAGTACGATAAAGAGGGAAATATTTTTGGGACCATTTTTCAGCAGAGCTTTGTATGGTGACAATTGTTCTATGTTATATAGTTCTGTGGTCGTATCATAAAAAATTTTATAGAACTAAAAAAAACTTTGCCTCCTCATTTCAAATATGTATACACGAGCCGCCACTGCAAAAAGTCTAATGATTTCAATCACATTTCACATTAGTTCAAGCAATTGGAACACCCGATACAAAGAATGTAATGTAGTAATAAAATATTGTAATTATGAAAAATTTCGATCTCTTCATTTTGCCTTAAAAAACATTTGCCAGGCACTTTCGAGTCGATTGGAGTTATATTTATTACAAAAATATATTTCTGTCTTCTAGTCGGTGTACATGATTTCTCAAAAAACGACTTCAGCTAGAAAATTTTCAAACATTAGCTGCGTTCCCGACCCATGTAAAAACTACTGCGCAGTACTTGCCAGTAATTTTTGTCGGGAACGCACTTTTGGATGATTGCAAGTAAATCCTAAGATTCGGAATGAGAAGATGTGTAGATGCGAGCGTTCCGCAGTACTCCGCAGTAGGGTTTTCATGGATCGGGAACGCAGCTATTATATCAGAAACTAAAGGGTTTTCCGGTAGTTCAACGTATGAGATGAATTAAAGAGAATAACATTTCCCACAATTTTGCTATTTGTTATTATCAGCGATTTTTTTTTATCGGTAACAACAAATTTCTATTAACACGTTGAACGCCCCGTGCCCACCGGTGCGGTGGTCATTCTTTGAATTACACAGTAGACCGCGTGCTTACGAGCGGGTATTCCTTGGGTGACATTTTCGGACCAACATTTTTTTATACCCGTATGGTGAAACCAAAGGGTATATTAACTTTGCCTTACCGTTTGTAACGCCCGTCATCACACAAAAAAATGAATTACACCAGTGTGTTTAGAATGATAAAAATAATTAATTTTTGCATGTCCGTCCGTCTGTGGCGCGGATTGCGGGCGCACGGATTGAGCTACAGACTTGAAATTTTACGCAGATTCGTTTTTCGTAAAATGCGAGGCTAAGTTCGTTCATGGGCAAAAATGGACCATTAGGGGGGGTACCCCCTACCCCGAACGAAAACATTTTCGGCGAATATCTCAAAAACGGTGCATCTTATCAAAAAAGTGCAAGAATAAAAGTTTTTTAGGATATGATTCTACATAAAACTCCCAAACATCAAAATCCGATTGGAATAAATTTTAAAAAGTCCACGGGTGGTCACGTTGTCCCACCATCAATATCCAATAATGCCCACCGGTGGTCACTTGGTCCTCTTTTGGGAAATTAAAATGCTCACCGGTGGGCACGTGGCACTCAACGCGTTAAAATGTGAAAAATTGTTCGCAAATTCCTTGCAAACTAATGATTTTTCGAAAAAAAAGTTTGAAAAAAAATTAAAGATCTTAAAGTTTTCTAAATTTGTGCTTTTTTTTGCTACGATTTTATGAAAGTTTTATATACTTTTAATTTCAATTGCGAATTCCAGATAAATTGCATTTCAATCAAAATTTGATCTAAAATTTGAAATTTTAGTTTTTCTAATAGTTTTATTTGACGATTTGGTATACTAAATATATTATTCTAGAAAACACGCAATATCCAAAAATGTCATTCACTTTAACATAGAATTTTCTTAAAAGAAATTCTCTCAATATTTTTTATAAAGAAATATATTTTCCCGTGCGCAGAATGGTTATGAAAACTATAGTTATTCAATTAAATTTTGCATAAAGCAAAGTGTAAGAAAATCTTTAAAATCCCATTTATATCAATGGAAAATAAATTGACCCAGATTTATCAAAATGATATTATACAATTTTGGATTGTTGAACATTTTCTTATTCGATGTCGACAGACGAAGTGAATTTGATACGAAACTGTATCGCTAAAATATTTGGGGAAAAATTGTAAATTGAATAAACAGAAGTCCATATTTTTCGCCATGTGCCAACATAAAATGTGCCAGCATCAAAACATTTACATAAGTATGTGAAGAAAAGTTTTTTTTATTATAATCAAAGTACCTACATAATCGTACAGAGCCAATTTCGTCTAGACGAATTTCTGGATACTCATCGAGTGGTAAAACAATAAGAAAATGAAACGGAAAAAATTCATTTAAGAAATGTGGAAATCAAATATGTGAAAAAAATTATTCCCCTTCGATATATGAATTATAAAAGAAACACACGCGAAAGTATCTTTAGTATATAAAATACAAAACAAAAACGAAAAAAAAATCGGATAAGGAAACATCAATCTATCAGAACTCTTGGTAGAGATTTCCCTTTCGCCGGGCCATAATGATGGTATAAGAGATACAAAACTTAAGAAAACTTAACACATATAGATCTTCTCTCTGCAAAGCATAAATCAAAAACTGTCAAAATGATTTGACAACTCCAATCGAAAGACGAAAGCCAAAGTGGAACGAAGATGAGCCAGGGGGGCTATGGCCAAATGATGCCGGTAATGATAGTTATACGTGCATGAAGTTTGAAATCTTGGAAGAAGACGAAAGCAATCTTAAGAAAATGAAAAGGAAATGGAAGATTATCTTTGGAGAAATGTCATCAGATCCATATTATTATCAAGTTTTTTTTCCAAATCGCATGGAAGACGAACCAAATTGTGTTTGATATGAATTCAAATTTATTCAAGAATGGAATCGTAAGGAAGTCAAAAAAGCAATAACTTACCTGTGCTGCTTTTACTTTCATTTGATTTGTTTACTCGAAGTCGTCATCTGATCATCGTCCATATAGAGGACCGTATTTCAATTTGAATATAACATTGTTGCTTTCATTCAAACACGTAATATCCAACACTTTTGGTTTTTATACCCTTTATGGTGAAACCATAAACAGAATGCAATAGATTTGATATACTATTCGTAATGTATAGAATTGATCGTCGGGCAAAAAATAAATTACACCAGTGTGTTTGTCCGTGGACACAATAACTTAATAAAGTTTTAAAAAAATAGAAACTTGAAATTTTTCGTTTTTTGCGATTTTCTCGAAAACGGCTTATAAATTAAAAAGTTTATTCAGACAAAATGTGCTAAAAATATTACATAAGCCTCACAGAGCTTCTATAGAACAGAGGTTAAAATTGACACTGAGCGACAAAAATATGGCGTGAAATATGGGACTTTATCATTAGCACAAGCAGAAAAAAGCTTTCGTAAAGCTTTCGAGCTAATGATAAAATCCCATATTTCACGCCATATTTTTGTCGCTCAGTGTGATTTTAACCTCTGTTCTATAGAAGCTCTGTGTAAGCCTTCTTTACATTAAAATTCAATCGAACCACTCCTTAACCCTCTAACCGGAATGCCCGCCTTAAGGCGGGCTTCAGGGAATTCGCTTGTTTATAACGGGTAACAATTTTAATCGCCGGAAATCGCCGGAACGTCTTACACTGACTTTTGTAAGTTATCGCTTTACATGCTGGAAAAAATTTAGCCCTGTACGTTGTCTTGGTTACGGTCTGTCGCAAGTTGAAAGTCATATTTTAGTGAATTTTTCTCGGAAATATTCCGGTTAGAGGGTTAAAGCGGTCCCTACACGTTCAATCTTGCAGTCAATCATCGCATGCTGTGACAGCATTTTGAACGTCTATGGTGATGCTGTCATGCAAATTCCATGATTGACAGCATGCTGGCCAATATCAAAATCATTTTGATATTTTTTAAGGGAGCTTTGTGAATGACAGCATGCTTGAACGTGTATGGCGAAGCTGTCAATCAATTCGTCATTTCAGTGTAATTTTTTGTAGTGAAAAGGTGTCGCATATAAAATATAAAGTATTTTGGGAATCCTTTTTCGAGTTATATCGACAAAGAAGTGAGTTGTGGATGACGAAAAGTGAAAAATATAAGGACAAAAATTGTTTAACCCTTTCAGACCCAAAAATTTTTTTCTTCCGATTACTACAAAAATTGCTATACTATTATATTTCAATACCAGAATAACAAAAAAAAATTAAAAAAAAAATTTTTGGGTCTGAAAGGGATAGAAGCTTTTGACAAAATGTAACACGATCACTGCTTTTGGGATTTTGAGCGAAATTTTGAGTCTGAGCCGAAATATAAACGTATTACGTCACCTAACACAATCATATACAGTGGGTCTGAATGGGTTAAATTCATATTTGTGCTGTGTGCTGTCGATTTGGCTGTTTCGAATTAACTGATGCTTGATTGACACGATTGACTGCAAGATTGAACGTGTAGGGGCCGCTTTACTCCTCTCCTTATAAAAATTTAAAAAAAGCTTTTATTAAAAAAAATGTACTAAAAAGGAAAAAAAATCTATAAATTATCAGTTATGATCAGTGGCGGCTTTATAGGGGAGGCAACGGAGGCATTGCCTCCTCATAACATTTTATATAAATGTTTTTCAAACGTATGCCTTTAATTTTTTATACCATAATGGACTGAATAAAAATCTGTATGTTCAGAAAATAATAATTTAAAAGAAAATCCTATTCTCTAATGTCGAATTCTCTAAAACATAAACTACAAATTCTCTTCATAGAGGCTCCGATTCGTACAAATACTTTCATACATCTTTTGCTAAGCACAAGCATAACCGCATATAGAATACGAACACCAATCTCCGTAAAAAAATCTCTTCATAGAGGCTAGCCTCCGATGCTTGTGCTTAGCAAAAGCTGTATGAAAGTGTTTGTACGAATCGGAGGCTAGCCTCTATGAAGAGATTTTTTTTACGGCGCCTAAAGTTAGTTAAAACTAAAGTTAGTTTTTGACGCCTAAAGTTAGTCTCAAACTTGTGAAATTTGAATTTCGCGGCAAACGAAATTTGAATTTCGCGACCTTATACAGTTCAGTGAAAGCGTTCAAGTACGATAAAGAGGGAAATATTTTTGGGACCATTTTTCAGCAGAGCTTTGTATGGTGACAATTGTTCTATGTTATATAGTTCTGTGGTCGTATCATAAGAAAAATTATAGAACTAAAAAAAACTTTGCCTCCTCATTTCAAATATATACGAGCCGCCACTGGTTATGATCAACACAAAACCTCTGCAATGTTTAGTTTCGGGAAAATTTTGTAAAAAAAAAATATTTTTTCAAATATCTTGAGAACCGTTAAAGATACTGAAAACCCGATTCAGGAAAAATGCAGGAAATTTGAATTTCCTAATTTGATTCTATGCATTTTTTCATAACAGCGCATAGTTTCCGAGAAATTTTCAAAAAAAAAAACTTTTTATTTTAAATATTTTGAGAACCGTTAGAGATACGTATAAGCCGTTAAGCAAAAAATGTTTTCATAAAAGTCCATACTTTTCCAAAAGTTGATAGAAAACTACGATTTTGTTAGTACTCATTTACAAAACATAAGAAAAGCTACAATCGTCAAATACTGTAAAAGATAACACACAAAATGTTTTTTTTATAAATCATTTGTATAGGAAAGGGGCAAAGCAGTGGTCCGATTCGATTTTGATGTACGGAAAAGTTATGTAAAATCATATTCTAAACAGATTTTATCTTAATAATTTGTTCAATACGAGTCACCATTTTCGAGAAAATGGAAAAAAAGTATTTAATTTGTATGGGAAAGGGGAAAAGGAGTGCTCCAACTGGATTTTGATGTAGAGATAAATTATGTAAAACTATATTCTAAATAACATTTCATCTATATAAATTTTTCGATACGGTGCACAGTTTTCGAGAAAACAGAACAAAAAACGTATTCTGTTTGTATGGCAGAGGGAGGAAGCAATGATCCGATTCAATTTTTGTGTGAAATTTTATTCTAAACACATTTTACCTTAATAAATTTTTCAATATGACTCACCGTTTTCGAGAAAATTTTTCAATATGACTCTCCGTTTTCTGTTTCGTTTGTATGAGGGAGGGGGAAGGAATGTTCTAATTTTGCCCGTCCAATAACTTTCCCTAGACATTTACTAAAAATGCAACTGTACAAAATTTCAAGTCTCTAGCTTAATTCTTTCGAGAGTTATGGTGTTCACGGACAGACGCACGGACATGCAGAAATCAAAATCTTTTGTCAAAACAGGGGGATGTATAGATAGATGACAGGAATTTTGCCCGAAACGGATTTGGTACTGATCAGAAATTTTCTATCTGCCACCGTTCTCGAGTCAGTCTCCGTCATGAATACAATAATTTCCCTTTATAGAAGAGGAAAATAAAATAATTATTTCAACGAAATGACATTATTATTAACAATAAATTGTTAAAAAAAACCTAATATTAGTTGATATTCAAGAAAAACGAATTTTCACTCCGGTATTTTGTGCATTGTGGCTTATGTCGCTTAATTCTTCTACCTAAATTCAGGCGCGCACCGCGTTGGCAAGCATGTAGAGTGGTGCCAAAGTAGCAATTTCAGTTTTGAAACCCCTTTAACTAATATTTTAGTGTTCATTCAGATAGATTTAAGGAAGTGTAAATGAGTGGTAACTAAGTGAGTAGAATATACTTTGATTGCAGTTCCCATAATGATTTTTAAACGTTTCAAATTGCCACTTTATTGCCATTCTACATTGCCAAGGCGGTGCGCGCCTGCCCTAGGATCACTTTGATTGCACACCTTTAAATAAAAGACTATAACCAAATATGGAAACAATGAGCCATTTGAAGTGAATTCCAAACAGGAAATCGTATAGGCGATACCAAGCTCAAAAATAAATATGCAACGAGATACGTTTCGAATGACACGCTAATTACCATAAATAATTTTTTTTAATTCAATTTTTCCCGCCATCAATCAAAAACTCAAGCGGATGAACAGGAATAAAAATAGATTTGATTTAATTTTTGCTACCTACTCGTGAATTTGTCGTCTTTTCACTTTTCTTCGGTGTTTTTCATTCGCTTTTCAAATTCATTTTTATTGTTTCCCCTTTTTGTGTGGTAATTAGCACATTAATGGCGTCTGTCTAAAGACCTCACTTAATGACCCGCTGATGTAAGAATATTTGTAGCACTAAACGGCTGGCCATTGTGTGATTATGTAAAGGTTTATGTCAAGGATACATTCATACCGGAGCAACGCCTGTGGTGATTCAAAAAAACATTGCTTACAATTTAATGGAATCATCATCTAAATAAAAATCCAAGGAGAAGGGAAGCATTTATACTGTTGTTTATACTCTATATGATATATCATATATAAGTATATTAGATTTGGTACACCGTTTGAAATTCATCGAACCAATCATCGGACACAAAAATGAATTACACCAGGGTGTTTGGGATTATAAAAGATTTTGATTTCCGCATGTCCGTCCGTCTTGAATGTACAAAATCAGGAAAGTTCTTAAACGGGCAAAATCAAACCATTCCTTCCCCCTCCCCCATACAAACGAAACAGTTTTTTTCTATTTTCTCGAAAACGGTGAGTCGTATTAAAAAATTTATTAAAGTAAAAACTGTTGATTTTATATGACCGTTCCATACATCAAAACCGCATCGTGCCACTCCCTTCCTCCTCTTCTATACAAATAAATATTTCTAAATAAACATTTTATCTGTCATCATATAGAGTATTTACCGATAGTCTCTTGGCATTTGTAGCTTTTCTTATATTTTTAAAGACATTTCAAAGACTTTTTTTATTACTTCGCTTAAGCTAAGTGCACTTTTTTTTGAGTTCGACTAATGCATTTTGTGAATAAAACATTTACTTCACTCCAAACAAGTAACTTAAAACGGTCAGAGTGAAAGGTATTGAAAAATAGAGCAATATTTCTTCAATTTCTTGATGTGCTTAATTATAGTCCATCTAGGCAAAAATACATTTTGGATTTCTTAAGACTTAGTTTGATTACCTGCCAATCAAATCACTTCCTATTAATGCTGAAAGAGCCTTTTTTGGCGATTATTATTGAAATAAATTTCATTCAAATCAAACATTTCAAAATATGAATTTTGTTACTCTATTTTTTGGTCTATTAAAATAATCAAACATATGGGATTTCCCCTAGCGCGGAACACTTGAAATTTTTCACAAGTTAAATCAAACACGCAGTAATTTTTCTGTGAATTTCTAGTTAAAGATATAAAGAGTATTTGGTATGACAAGAGATTTTTATTTATGCGTGTCAGTCTGTGCGCCCGTGAACACCATAACTTTTGAAAGGATTGAGTTAGAGACTTGAAACTTCTCACTATTTCTCATAAATAGCAAGTCTAAGTTCTTGAACGGGCAAAATTAGATTATTCCTTCCCCCCTCCATCATACAAACGATGATGGATTTTCGTGAAAGTGGTGAGTCATGTTGAAAAATTAATATCGATAAAATTTGTTTAGAATAGGATTTCACATAACTAATCCATAGGTCAAAATCCAGTTGAACCAGTTCTTCTTCCCTCCTCCATACAAATTGGATACTTTTTTTTTATTTTCTCGAAAACGGAGAGTCGTATTGAAAAACTTATTAAGGTAAAATCTGTTTAGAATATGATTTTACATAACCGTTCCATGCATCAAAATCCAAGCGCTCTTTCCACTCCACTCTTTCTCTCTATCCCACACAAATGGATTTTTTAAATAAAACTATTACCTGTCCTCATCTAGTATTTGACGACTGGAACCTAGCAATTGTAGCTTTTCTCATGTTTAATATAATTTTCAAAGCCACATAGATTGTTTGCTGTTATTTTTTCATAAAAAGAAAATTTTGAATACCGGAAAACGAATTTACAAAAGAAAATAATAAATAATTAATTAATTTTTAATAATTTTTACTTCAAATTTTGATATCCGATTTAAAGCTAAGAAAAAAATCAATAGTACCGGTCACACTTTACTTTTAATTAAAAATTAATTTGAACTATATTTCCGATCCGGCCCGTGACGTCCAAGCTTGACCAGTAGAAAAAATTTAAAATAAATCGAATTATTACCACATTATTTTTTATTATTTTTTACCGGTCAAGTACTATCGTTACTAGTGGCAAAAATTTTGGTTCTGCGTCGTTGTTATGTTGGGCGGACGGGACAGCAAAAACTGAAGTTCTAAATTTATTTGCTGCGGCCCGCGATATACCCTCAAATTTCACATTTGGCCCGCCAAAAGTTTTCAACTAGCAATAATCGCACCTCGGTTGTACCTCATTGGTTACGATATCGCCTCTGCGCAAAGCTTGGGGCAGAATCAACCGTGTGGAATTCAACGCATCTAAAACCCAATCAATGTTGTTATCGATGAAATGCGAAAATCCCCCGAAACAGTCGAATTTATGAGTGAGTCCATTACACAGAAAATAAAAAGTATGTAAATATTACGAAAACGTTTGTTAATATAACGAAACCATTTGTCCCCCATGGGACGACAACATATTTTGTTAATGGTACGATGTCAATTTTGTTAAGTTTTTGTATTTTTGTATTTCGTTTTCACAAAAATTTTGTAAATATTACAAATATTTTGTAAATATTACAAATATTTTGTAAATATTACAAAAACAAATCTCTCTTGTTGATATGGAATCTCTTTCTGTTTCTTGCTTAGTGTGTGTTCATAGAATTTAATATATGCAACTAATGAGCGGAAATTGTTTTAGTGTGATGACTTCAAAAATTAAGAGATGCTTGTTTGTTTCTGATAGTTTCTATATTGAATATTCGTATGGAGGAAATGTTTTATGACGGCCAATATGATGCGAAATGAAAATAATTTATTTTGAATGATTTTTCTTACAAAAACTTCGAACGAATGAATTCTCTCGGCGAACGTTGTTGTGTTATCTCGAAAAAATACTATTCGCGTTTAGTATTTTTCGAAAATGGGAAAAAATTATCGAAATCTGAAAAAAATGGGCATACAAAATATTTCAAAAAAGCATTCCAACTAATGTCTAAACTAAGAAATGCTTTCCAAAAACTGATTTTTTGCATCAGTTTTATGAAAAATTATTGGAATCGCTTTAAAATCGAGTTTTTAGAACTGGCAAATCGACTAACAAAATCGTCGCCATTTTTTCGTAATCCGCAGTTCTACTAGTAGTCTAATTACCTGCTGCAGGCATCCAAACATTAACAGCAGGGAATTGGATGCTTACAGCGGCTAATGAGACCACTAATAGAAAAGCTTGTGTATCGTAATGACGCCATGATGCAAATCAGATTTGACAAAATGTAGGTACTTCGTAATAATCATGCTTATTCACAAAAGCTATTATTGCTTGTTAATACCCATAACAATTGTTTAAATAGAAATCGGTATTCACATTTCACTTTGCTTGCTATGAACTTTCGATAATATTGTTAAGCTAAAAATTGTCAAATAAAACCGTATTCAGAGTGCGCTATTGCTTGTTAGAAATGGTTAAAAGTGTTGTTACGATAACAAAAATAAATTTTAGTTGTTTGGGAAGAAATATATTTTTTTTTCAATCAAAAAAATTGATTTTAGTAAAACACACTTAAATGCAAGACGCTTAAATGTAAAACTCGTGTAATTGGACGCCATATTTGTGCCTGGAGGATTTTAAAGTATTTTTCATATAAATATATACGGATAAATTAAACACGCTTAATTGCAATACTTGCTTAAATGCAACCATTTTCATACCCCAAAAGTATAAATTACATGAAATTTTACACGCTTAAATGCACATGTGCAAAAATAAAATGTAATCACAACAAAAAAATGTGATTTTTGTTATTTTTATGTGATAAAAAGAATTAAATTGATTCTTTGTTTTTGTGTAGCCTAATTGAATTTAAATGTTTATTACAGGAATATTAAAGTTGCATGTTTATCTTTGACTCGCGTGTATTTCTCCGTGCTACGGATAAATGAAAAAAAACACGGATAAATGCACATGAAATTCTGCGAAGTTCGATGTGCATTTAAGCGTGTTCTACTGTGTTGCTTTTTTAAAGACATATCGTCGGTGATAGTGCAATACCGCGTATGAGCAGTTTGTAAATACCGCGTATCTACATTTTGAATGTTTTACGGGGGAAGAAAAAGTTTGATATTTCTAACCCTTTAAAGAGATTTTCTCGTCTAAGTTTTTTGGGACCTCATTATGACAGTCATATAATGAGGTCCCAAAAAATCTTAGATGAGAAAATCTCTTTAAAGGGTTAGAAATATCAAACTTTTTCTTCCCCCCGTAAAACATTCAAAATGTAGATACGCGGTATTTACAAACTGCTCACACGCGGTATTGCACTATCACCGACGATATGTTGGATTACCACGTGGATTACCAAGTCAACTTCTTCGCGATACCAGCGATCCGTTTTCCATAGAAGAAAACAGTTTTAAAAAATATTTATCGTCTCCCCGCAATGCAATACAACAATCCGCGAATGCAATACAACAATCCCCGAATGCAATACAACTGCAACTATTATAATAATTCACAAAATTGTTGCCATAACAACACAACGAACATTTTTAACGAAACTTTTTAACAAGCGAAATTGTGATTACCATTTTCTTTATGGATTGCTATGAAATTTATTGTTACTTAACAATATTGTTAACTAACAATAAATTTGTGAATAAGCATGATTAACAAATTTTAGTAACTACACGCAAAGAAAAACTTAGGTGAAAATAACCAAAATCCTGGTATAGTTTACCCAAGATCTTGGTTTATTTCCAGCCTACCAAGATTTTTGGTGTTTTACCCAAAATTCTTTGGTATAAAATGAGATTTGGCAAAATAACCAAGGGTTTTGTAATTTAACCCATAAAACAAATCTCTCTTGTTGATATGGAATCTCTTTCTGTTTCTTGCTTAGTGTGTGTTCATAGAATTTAATATATGTAACTAATGAGCGGAAATTGTTTTAGTGTGATGACTTTAAAAATTAAGAGATGCGTGTTTGTTTCTGATAGTTTCTATATTGAATATTCGTATGGAGGAAATGTTTTATGACGGCCAATATGATGCGAAATGAAAATAATTTATTTTGAATTATTTTTCTTACAAAAACTTCAAACGAATGAATTCTCTCGACGAATGTTGTTGTGTTACCTCGAAAAAATACTATTCGCGTTTAGTATTTTTCGAAAATGGGAAAAAATTATCGAAATCTTTTTTTCAGGGCATAAAAAATATTTCAAAAAACCATTTCAACTAATGTCTAAACTAAGAAATGCTTTCCCAAAACTGATTTTTTGCATCAGTTTTATGAAAAATTATTGGAATCGCTTTAAAATCGAGTTTTTAGAACTGACGAATCGACTAACAAAATCGTCGCCATTTTTTCGTCATGCACAAGTGTGGCGCAGTTCTACTAGTAGTCTAATTACCTGCTGCAGGCATCCAAACATAATTTACCTAAGGCACTGTTCATTATAACCCTGGCCTTGGGTAAATTTTGGGAAATAGTTTGCACAAAATCTTGGATGAATCTACCAATGTTTTTTAGTTATTTTACCAAATTTTTTACGCAGGTATTTCAACCAATTTTTTCGATAATTTAACCAAAAAAAATTAGATAACCAAAATTTCATACAAAACTCATTTACCAAAGACGCCTTGGGTAATATCCCTATGTATATTTTTTTCCGTGTATACGAAAAAATATTGGTTAATTTTTTCGTAGTATATACAAAACTTCAGTAATATTTACGAATTTTTTTTTTGTTAGGCTTAACAAAACCCATTTTGTAAATAATACAAAATTATTTCTTTCTGTGTAGTGACTCAAAAAACATCAGAATGTTGGGCATCGAAATAAATGAGAAGCTTCAATGGAGTGATCATATTTTCAAAATAGCAAAGAAAGCATCACAGTGCCTAGGCTTCCTGGGACGATGCAAAAAATATTTCGCACCAGTCGACGTCCTTAACATTTACAAGAGCTGCATTCGACTGAGACTCGAGTACAATTCGCACATTTGGGCTGGAGCCCCAAAAACTGTCCTGCAACTGCTGGACCGAATTCAAAAACGTACAATCCGACTGATTGGAGACAAATGTTTGACAAATTCATTACCATCTCTCGAGCATCGTCGCTCTGTTGGGGTACTTAGCATATTCTATAGATATTTCCATGGGAAATGTTCCACCGAAATTTCCCAACTTATTCCTCCACGGTATATTTTCCCTAGACCCTCTCGTTCAGCTGCACGCGCGCACGACTTCTTCCTTGAGCCTCCCCGCTTTCGTACAGTAAAGTTTAGGAGTTCCTACATTCCGCGAACAACAAGACTTTGGAACGATCTACCATCCGAAGTGTTTCCCCCGGACTATAACCCGCAGAAGTTCAACGAGAATATAAACCGACATATCCTTTCGTTCTTCCGACCATCCTGAGCTGTGCTTCGGCATTAAAGGGTCTTCCCCTAAGCTCTGGCTGGAACTATAAAAAAAAAATCTAGTTGCGTATCTCTGCTCTACAGTCTCGCCAGAAATCCAGGGACAAATAACACCGCTACAAATAACACCGCTAAGATTTAACACCGAATTTCGACTTTCGTTGAAAAATGATTGACTCCCTCAAAGCTCCGTTTTGGTGCATGATTGACTCCGTTTTTTTCGGTAGTATACATGGTAGAAAAAATATTGGACAAAAAATTGGAGACACAACAATTTTGTGTTCATTAAACCAAAAAACATAACATAGACGAGAATCATGAAATCAGGCCGAAAGAAATGATTAAATATGCGCCGCAGGGGAAAATTAAATATGCGCCGCAGGGGAAGATTGCGGTTGAACAACTAAAATCCAGGCTTAAATAATTTCAAATTTGCTGCATTTTTCGGATTTTTCAGGTTTTTTAAATAAATGTAACCGAAATTGTGACAACATTCATAAGAGAAATGCGAAGCAGAAAAATACGTTGAAAGAATGCTTTTAGGCGGGAAATTTGTGTGGAATCGACAAGTCGGAGTCGGAATCGGGACAAAATTATTGCTTTAGAAGTCAGAGTCGATCAATTTTCACAAGATATTTTCGGAATCGACGAGTCGGAGTCGGAATCGGGACAAAATTATTGCTTTAGAAGTCAGAGTCGATCAATTTTCACAAGAGAGTTTAAGAGTCGGAAGAAATTTGTCGACTCCAACTTCGACCTAGTTATTTTTTACCTCCATTGGCCACTCTCTAGTTTGTTGTCCCTCTAGTTTAAGTCAACCTTCAATGATTTGCAACTAAACACAATATTTGATTTGGGGTTTGAGGTGATTTTTTTTTCACCGAAGTAGTCGGGATCGGAGTCAGACCTTCTAGACTTTCAGGAATCGGTGTCGGATATTTTAAGACTTCCGGAGTTGGACTCGAAATCGGATATTCTAAAATCCCCGAAGTCGGAGTAATTTTGACCTGACAAAATTATATAAAAATTAATAAATCAGTTTTCGTCGGATGTTCTTTTCTAAACTATTTCTTTCTCAATCAAAACAGACAAGAAAATGGAATTGGGAATACAATATGATTGGGAATAAAAATAAGAAATGGTTCTGTTTCTTTCAAATAATAATATTAGCTCTCAACATCTTTACCAATAACTTCTCATAACTGTCTAAAAAAGTATGATTTCACATCTAATGACCCGAAGAAAAGACATCTCGAATATTTCTCATCAATATCACCCCGAAAAATTTCGATTTCGTCAGCTTATTTCAAAAACAACCAAAATACTTCTTTATGTGTATTTTGAAAGGTGTTTTAGTTCTAAAATTCCTCCCCAAAAGAATGTCACCAAATATTTATACCACATTACGTTCTCCCTCGTAAAATTAATACGTCTGCAGAGTCTTTCACGGAATGTAATTAAAAACGTGTGAATTCCATTTCTTTGAGGGGAAAAAAACTTTTACAATACCGCGATGGAAAAAAAATGAAAATGATTTTTATTTCTTTGTTGATTCTACGTAAAATGATTAATGAACACGATGATTCATTGAGGAGATAGACCTAAAGTTGAAGTTTAATGTTGTAGAACAAGGTTTTGCCAGGAAAAAAAACCCCAATAAAACTAAGACCTTCTTAATGGTAAATTCATAGATGGTGTTCTTTGCGTTCTTCATGAAATTTAAAAAAAAAATGTTTTCCATTTTTAATAGAAGAAAAAACTCATACTGAATTTGGTTTTCTTGTTTCCGTTTTATAAAATTATGTTTGCTTATGTAGCTTCTTTATGTTTAGCAATGACCTAGAGATGACTGTGAATTTGTTACGAAAATTTACCCCACAGTAAATATTTACTAATTTCTACACAATTAAAAATTATGCACGAAGTACAGTAATTAGATGTAAGATAAAAATCGATCTTATAATTACAGGTTCCATATATATATATATCTTGTATTTAAAATTTACACGCTGATGATGTCAAAAATTTGTGCCAATCATGTTGATGTCATTAATTTAAGGTAGATATCATAGAATTTTGACTACGCCTATCAGAAAGGCTGCTTTCCGTCATCATAAATCACTTGGTTTAAATTATGGGCAATTATTCGTCTATTTTCACAAGATATTCATGCACACAGTGTAAACTTACTTGAAAAAGAAGACGATTTGCAAATCAATGCTTTTGTGAAAGATAAACTTTTCGACTTATGCAACATTTCTGGCAATTTTCCTGAAGGTCGTTCATCATAAACTGAATGAAACTATCACGAAATCAGTTGAAAGAAATCATTTAGGTAGTGATGATCACCTTTTTTTGATCTTAACCTTAAGGGATAAACGTTTGGCTTAATCGAATTTAATGCGATTATTAAGTTGAAGATTTGAATCAAAGCGCAAGTAAATTGTTAAGGTTGACTGGAGGAGGTACTGGCGACCTGCTTCTTCATAAAATAGACCTCATGACAATTGAGTAGTGGTCAAAGATTTCGATTCACCTTTCACATACGCGAATTCGCCCATTTTCACATGGCAGGTAATTGCAAGCATTCTTTTATACGCAAAAAGACCATAGAGGGATAAGAGAACAAAAAGAGCCCCCAGAGATATAGCTTGATTTTTTTTTTCGTAAGTGTCTTCATTACAATAAATATTTTCCCAAAATTTTAGTACAAGAAATAAGTAGTTTTGAAGAAAAAAAAAACAAAATATAATTTCAAAAAATGAGGGGAATCGCATTACATTCCTACATAATAGCAGGGCTAAGTCAGACCTTTTAGACACCAAAAAAACATATGCGAACCGTTCCACCAAAATTGCATGCTCCAGTCCCATATTTATGGGAAAAAACGGCATAGTGCCCAAATATGAGAGTCATTCCTATAAAAAAATTGTGACGGGTCCCAAATTTTTTAGTGCACATTCCAACAAAAAAAGTTATATTCTTTTTTTTTGTGTAATCATTCCCATAATTATGGGAGGGATTATTGTATATGTTAGACATATTACATTCCTTTTTGTAAGGGACTCAATCCTAAAATGAAAGGAAGGAATCCTATAAAACGTTGTAATGTCTCCATTGATTATTGGACTCTCTCCCATAGATATATGCGAGACATTCTGATTTGAAATAGGATTCGTTCCTATAATTATAGCACACCGAGTCCTATCCAAATAGGATTGACTAGGTACTATTTTTTATTGAATTCTGTCCAATTTAAAGGGGATGGACAAAAATTCGAGCTATCGAATATACGAAATAGAGAAGTTCGAGGGGTTTGAAAATATGCGAGATATCAAAAAAATACATCGAATGTATTTTTAAATAAAAGTCGTGAAGGCAAATGGCGATATGATAATGTCATTTTAAAGAACTTCTGACAAAAAGTGTCAGAAAAAACGGGTCATTTGACCCGGTCGTGATAGGTTTAGTGTTAAACAAGAAAGATTGTGAAATAATGTCAGATGATAGAATCAGTCATTTAACCCTTTGTGGACCAGGAAGTGAACAACAATAATTCAATAACCATGACTTTTTTTCATTGAAAATGGCTCCACAAAGCATTTAAAAAAAGACATGAACTAATTTTATGGGGGGATGGTATTTACGCCTGTGGTATATTAGAGTATATAGAATGTTGATACTATTGGATAAGCAAAAAATATTAGGATTTTAAGTTGGTGGTAAAGGGTCTTTCAACAAGGACATAACAATTTTGTATTTTAATAAAACACAGAATAATTGAGATATCGGGCTGAAGTTTATTCCAGGTGTAGTGGACATGTTACATTTAAGTATGAAATTCGATGTCGTTCATATGGCCACCGCGAGCACGTTTGCACTGATTGATTCCTTGGAGCCAATTTTCCACCATTCTTCCACATACATATATCGGCCGGAACGTTGGCAATTTCGCGTTCGATATTATTCCTGAGCTCCTCTAACGTTGTTGGCTTGTTGGCATAAACCAACGACCTAACATAACCCCAAAAAAAGAAATTCAACGCCGTTAAATCGCATGAGCGCGGTGGCCATTCGACCGGACCATTTCTCGAGATTACACGATTACCGAACTTCTCCTTCAATAGATAAATTGTTTGACCAGCTGTGTAGCATTGCTCGTTCGTGAACTTCACCATGATAAAAATGTAAACCTTGACTGACGTTTTAGCATTGCCGGATCATAAAAAAAAGTTTTAGGGTGCGTTTTTATTGTTATGTCCTTGTTGAAAGACCCGATACTTAAATGTACCGACTGTCAACAAAGCGCTAAAAAAATCTTGTACAAAAAACTTTTCGTCCTCCCAAACGCCTTGGGAGTAGTTCATTTTTTGTCCGACAATGTGCGACCATTATGTCAAACGGAAATATTCTGATATGTAAACTGTCGAAATGGGCCATCATGTGGAATATTATTAAAAATTAGAAAACTATTCTAGTTCAAAAAGTCGTACTTGGTCTAGGTATTAAGCGCTATTTTTAATAACTTTCATCGCACTGTGGACTTGAGTCCATCGAAAATGTTTTTCTATTAGATTCAATGGATTACACAATCTGAAGTTATTAAGGTTAATTAAAACTATCTCAATATGTTAGGTTCCATCGGTCGGGTTAAAAAAGTAAAAAGCTTCATTTCAGTCTAAAGAAATCAAATTATATTAATGTTTGTGAATCGAACATATTTTAAATCAATCATGATTTATTGAGATGTTCCATTGTAAGACAAATTGTTACCTCACTCTATATTATTTTCAAATCGCATGTTCCAAATTTTTGAATCTAGCCTCGTTTGTTATTAAGTGAATCAATTTACTTTCTTTAATTTGAAACTCATTTATTATACACTCAAGCGCTAGAGTTTTCCATCACTTTTTTGGAAAGGCTTCGACCATTGGATCAATCACCTGTAAAATTTCATTAAAATTCAATTAAGATGTTTGCGAAATAATTGAATTGTTAAAATTGTCAATTTATCCCCAAGACGTAGCTAAAGCAAGGAGCTGCACTTTAAAAAATTTCTTTTTATTTATTTTTTGTAAATCGTTTGCTTTCTTGATTTAAATTAGACTGCAAGAAAATTTTTTGTTGATCTGTAGATTTGGCGAGGGAATTCGTTTAAAGGTTCTATATTTTTTATTGTGAACTAGCTTGCAAACCCGTCGTTGCCGGGTTAAGTTTTAAAAAAAAATTTTTTTTTTTGATTGTTTTTGTTGGAGCTAAACTTCAGGCCAATCGGCTCGGTAGTTTCCCCGCGAAAGGGTAACATTTTTACTCTCCCACCTCCCCTTACTCTCCCACCTCTCGGGCTACTTTTTAATGGGTCTATGTTAGGGCTGGACCCCCGACGAACATCTATGCCAAATTTCAGGCCAATCGGTTCAGTAGTTTTCCCGCGAAAGAGTAACATAGCGCAAAAACTAAGTTTCGAAATCACTTTACCCCCTCCCCTTACTCCACCCACCTCTCGCGCTACTTTTCCGTATGCCTATGTTGGAACTAGAACCAGAGAACAAATAATCTAGAGAATAAACTCTTTTAGAGAAAATTTTTCCACTGTGAGATGAAGCAAGAGGATCTGATTGAACACGGAAAAAATTATCCATTCGATTCCTCCATCTCATTGAATAGATACGACGAGAAATGTTCTCTCTGCTTCGTGCTCCCTAGTCTAAAAGTAATTAACTTTTAGGCCGTAGCTAGTGAATGATAGGGACCTTTTTCCCCCCTTCGAAGGGGAAATTTGTCAAAAATTTGTTCTAAGAGTTTATTCTCTAGATTATTTGTTCTCTGCCAGAACTACCACAGACACTCATGCCAAATTTCAAGTCAATCGGTTCAGCCGTTTTTGCGTGAAAGAGGAACAGACAGACAGACAGACACAAACTCATTTTTATATATTAGTATGATGATAGAAAGTGTCTATTTTATATACCGGGCTTCTGCCATGTTGCTTGCAGGTCAATCAAAAACGGCAGGTTTTGATGAAAAAATAAGAAAACTGTATTTCTCTGTTCCTTATGAAAATGACGCTAGTTATAGTTTTACGGTAATTCGAATAGTTTTTGAATGACCATAAAACTATATAACGAGCCCCATTTTTTAAAAGGAACATCCCGGTTGAAAAAATAATGACTAACAAATTGCATGCGCCTTTACTAATAGACCAGCGGCTAGTTATCTTTTGCGGCAGTCACACGACGCTGTTTTGCCAGCGCTGCTAGATATTGGGTTAGTAGCGCTGGCAAATAGCAACAGCAGGCAGCGTACTGAGAGGGTTCACACGATTTATAACTTAGTAGCGCTGGCAAACAGCAAAACTGTCGTTTGACATTTGAATTTGGGCGATTTTTTAAATAATAAACGTAACACACAAATTTAAATGAATAAACGTAAAATAACAACTTAAAATAAACAAACTTTTCCACTTATCAGACTTTTGACAGCTCAGTAACCATGCGACAGGGTCACGTGATCCCTAGTAGCGCTGGCAAAGTAGAACGGTCTCTACTTCACTAGCGCTGCTTAAATCATCGCGCTGCTGCTGTTAGTAGCAACCTACTAGGGTTCACACGGTGCTGCTGAAACGGCTGCTAACAGCCAAACAGCTAGCAGCGCTGGCAAAACAGCGTCGTGTGACTGTCGCAGTTCTAATGAGATCTTCCTTTAAAAAAATGAAAGATGATAGTAAGTCGGCTTCAGATTTTGTTGAATCTGCTTAAAATTTTTATTCATGGCGACAAAGCATTCTACGCAATTATGATCAATATTGTCACATTTTAAATTGTGCCTGATAAAAGCATATGCGTGGCATCAAACCGCGGAAGAAAAATGGGGGATTTCTAATAGTGAGACGCTTCATTTGTTCAGTAGTATTTCTGGTGTCGATGCCAGCGATTGTGTGCCGTTTTTTCCTTTTGTCATGACGTAAATATTTGTGAGGAATAAACATTTACGTCATGAACTGAGACTCTTTCACTTACTACTGAACGAATGAAACGTCTCACCAATAGAATCCCTCATTTTTCTTGCCCTGTTTGATACCCCGCATAAGCTTTTAGGAGGCACTACTTAAAATGTGACAATATTGATCATAAATGCGTAAAATGCTTTGTCGCTGTGGATAAAAATTTCTCACACGGTTCTCAAAATTTGAAGTATTTTGAGGAAAAATACAATACGTATAATGAAATTCAAAGAAACAAAATTTTCTGCATTTTTTAATTTATCGGGTTTGACGTATCTAACGGTTCTTGAGTTTTTTTTTTTTTTTTTTTTTTTTTTGAAAAAAATATAATTTTTTACATATTTTTTCCGAAATTAAATATTGCAGAAGAAATTTTGTGTTGATCACAACTAATAAAGGGTCTTTCAACAAGGACATAACAATTTTTTATTTTAATAAAAACGCACCCTAAAACTTTTTTTATGATCTGGCAATGCTAAAACGTCAGTCAAGGTTTACATTTTTATCATGGTGAAGTTCACGAACGAGCAACGTTTGGAAATGATTAAAACTTACTACCGAAACTCTGAGTCGGTGGTCGCGATCGTGTAATCTCGAGAAATGGTCCGGTCGAATGGCCACCTCGCTTATGCGATTTAACGCTATTGGATTTCTTTTTATGGGGTTATGTTAAGTCGTTGGTTTTAGCCAACAAGCCAACAACGTTAGAGGAGCTCAGGAACAATATCGAACGCGAAATTGCCAACG
Source organism: Chrysopilus asiliformis (assembly GCA_964034945.1). NCBI lineage: Eukaryota > Metazoa > Arthropoda > Insecta > Diptera > Rhagionidae > Chrysopilus > Chrysopilus asiliformis. The sequence goes on along the minus strand of OZ035963.1, from coordinate 46,514,027 downwards.
TTCCGGCCGATATGTGTGGAAGAATGGTGGAAAATTGGCTCCAAAGAATTAATCAGTGGCCATATGAACGACATCGAATTTCATACTTAAATGTAACATGTCCACGTCCACTACACCTGGAATAAATTTCAGCCCGATATCTCAATTATTCTGTGTTTTATTTAAATACAAAATTGTTATGTCCTTGTTGAAAGACCCGATATTTATTTTCAATAATGAAACGCTCATACCCTGATTCAGATTGGGAAAATTCTTTTTGAGGCATTGTAGACAATAATGGAAATTTGCAGTGTTTGTGATGTGACTACACTTTTGGAAAAAAAAAATTGTTGAGTGCCATTATAATGCTTTGCCCTTCTATTACAAAGCTCTGGAAGGCTAAGAGTTCTTCTCTTTCAGTATCATTAAATCAATAAAAAAGAAATGAATAAATATGCATCGTGAGGGCATTTTTTTTTGGGATGAAAAAGTAAAAAATAAAAATGTCGAAAGTTTATTAGAATTCACAATTTTGTGCTCCACTGTGTTAATAGGATTTCAGCTTGCCACTGAGAACGTGAATACTCTCCGGTTTCCGGTCTTGATCTACCGCAATGTCTCTCGCCAGAGGTCCCGGTCACGTTCCGATGTCCTCCAGTTTTGCATCCCAATTCTCTTCGCGTCCTGGTCAACGCCATCTTGCCATCTGAGGTTGAGTCTTCTTCGTCGCCTTGTTGTTAATAACAACACAGAAGGTCAAAAACACCAGCCGACAACAACCTAAATAGGGTATTTTTGACCCTAAGTAGTTGAAGCTTTGTGCAACTTCAAGGTTGTGATTTCCTACCAGTATACTTTGACCATTATCCGATGGTTGATTTGACGCTGACGATGCCACCATATAAATGCTTAGTTTTGCTTTCGTTTACGTGCAGTCGCAGAACAATTTGAAAGCTTCTTCTACAGCTCCAGTTGATCTGCCCATGATGTCAATGTCGTTTGCGTATGCCAGAAGTTGTATCGACTTGTAGAGGATAGCTCCTCTTGTCGCGATTTCCGAGTCCCGGATCACCTCCAATGCCAGGTTGAAGAGGATGCAGGCCAAATTATACCCTTGTCGGAGCCCGTTGTGGAAAACGTCAATACGCTTAATTTTATTTCTATATGCAATAAGAGAACAAAATATTCCGAATAGTATAAACTGAACATCACTATTCTAAAATCCTCAAAATTAAAATATCCTTTCCCTGACACAAAAAATAGAATCTAAATTTATATGTAATGCAAAATTGTTTTATTAAAGTTAGGTAGAATGGCGGGGTCAACAAGGGAATTTTAAAAAAAATAGTTAGACTCTAGTTACACTTACTTGCACAATTAAAACTTAAATAATATTCTTCCAGAAAAAACTAACAAACATTAATTACCGTTTTTTTTATTTACAGATTTATAAAACGAACAAATCAAAACTGAAATTTATGTACGATCAAAGTGGCCGCAAGAAGCTCTTTATTAACATTAAACAGCATCAGTCTCCATACTACGTCACCGTAACATAATATTAGCAAAATGCCAAAGTCAAAAATCATCCTTAAGTTCCTGTTTGCGTTGAGTGTCTGGTCCTTTGTCCTTATTGGGCTATTTAAATTGCATGGTAATCATGTAGTGCTGCAAGAGCATATCTCAGCCCCATTAAATGGACGCCTGCTACTCCAGAAGGATAACAAATATTTGGATGCGACATCAACGACTACTGACCGCTATGTACCAGATGTCCTAGTTGACAATCGAGCTGGTAAGTGATTTAAACAAATAGACGTCAAATTGATCCCTTTTTCTGATTCTGAATGCATTTTACTTCATTTAATATAGACATATACTTACATAATATCACCAAGTTTGAGTGATTAGAGTAACCATCATAAGATGAATATGTGGAAGCGTAGCACCGCTTCAACCTTTAATTTATTTATCTCGAAATTTGAATTGAACTATTTTGGTGGCATGTAATTTGCTTTCGTTGTACTCGTATTTACTCAGTAGAATTATGTCAATATTAATAAGGGATTTTGTAACTTTCTGTTGTGTGTGTGTAACTATTAAAATATTTACCACCAGTATTGACATAGTTCTACAGATTAATCTTACCTTTGTATCAAACCGCACCATTAATCCATATTTACGCAAGAAAATATAAAGTAATATTTCGAGTGTGCCGCGATGAAAGCCTATCTAAACAAATTTTCTTTTGTATTTTGACACGAATTTTGTATGGTTTTTGGTTTTAATACATAGTAGAATATGTATTGACTTAGAGACGTTGTAGTGAGAAGGAGTAAAGTTCATGTTGCGAACTCATTGAACTGAGTCAATGCGTCAATTGGTTTACCCCGAAATAAAAAAAGATCTTTTAAAAACACAAAATAAAAATTTTGAAAAACCCCCGACTAAAGAAAAACCCAAAAAAATTGAAAAACTCCTGAATAAAGAAATCCTTTAAAAAGGATAAAATAATCATTACAGTAAATGTAAAATTTGTGTGCGTCGGGAAACCCTATTGGTTGTTGAATTTGTGGAGCAAAGTTGTCCTGATGCAAACCAATTTTCAATTTACTTCAATGATTATATTTTTTTTTATTATTAGGGTTGACCTCAGTAATTCAAATATCTCGAAAGTTATGCCCCACACAGATGAGGCGTCAACGTCGGCGTTATGACACCAGCATGTGTGTATAGAGCCCATAATATAGAGAGTAGACATCCGGACTAGAGTGACTAAACATGAGTTTTTTTACTTATATTAAGCGATTTCCGTTATTTTGATAATGTGACAAAGAACGACATTTTTAAAGCTTTCCTCGCTCATTTTTCAGCTCGGCGGCCATTTGTACAAGTCCGGATGTCCACTCTATATTATAGGCTCTCTACACACATGATGGAGTGTCAACAACTACAACTTTTCAAATTTGGATATGAGTTTTTTTTTATTGATATTGACCGATTTCAGTTATTTTACTAATTATTTGTGGCAAAGGATTAAATTTTTAAAGCTCTTCTTACTAATTTTTCAGCTCGGCGGCCATTTTTACACGTCCCATTGTTTATTCTCTAGATCAGGGGCCATCAAAGTAACTGTCGCTACCTTTACAATCAAAATTTATAACCATTACAAATAAAAATACAGTTCAATGAAACACAACCTTCCACGGCACACGAACTGATTTAAAATGAAATGAATCATGCTAATAATGCACCGATTCCAACTCAAATCACGATTCGTTTTATTCCTGCGACCCGAAGCCGCACACACAGCATTACAGCGCACAATAAAAGGTCAATTATAGTGGCTACGCTGTTAAAGCCAATCTGTGTGATGAGCCAGCCGAGGCACTAGCTGATGACGCCTGCTCTAGATTATAGTCCAAATCCACACAAATTCAACGACCAATAGGCTTTCCCGACGCACACAAATTTTTAATTTACTGTAATGAGGAGTTTTTCAATTTTTTAGGGGTTTTCTTTAGTCGGGGGTTTTTCAAAATTTTAATTTTGTGTTTTTAAAAGATCTTTTTTTATACCCGTATGGTGAAACCAAAGGGTATATTAACTTTGCCTTACCGTTTGTAACGCCAAGATCTCGTCATCGCACACAAAAATGAATTACACCCAAGGTGTATCAACTAGAGAGGTGGAGTACTCCCGTCCACTACTATCAAATATTGCATGTGTGACGTCACAACCGCAAACAGAAACGATGCGTTATGGGAGATTTATCCGATTACTTAGATTTGTGATGTTAATATATTTTTTTTTGTTTAGATGTTTTAATATAACGTACAAATATATCGAATTAAAGAGTATATACAATATGTATATATTAAAATAGAGTTAGTTTGAATGCAAAGTATTTTTTATTTGTATTTTTTTTAGTACATTATTGATTAAGTTTCCTTAATTTAGATTGACGAAAATCTTCGTCCGCTCTACGCTTTCTTTTCAGTATTTTATGTTCCTTAGGTTTTTGATTCAATTGCTTGCATCGAATGTTAACACGAAGTTTAGCATATCTATTAACCAGGACAAAATCAAAGAAAAAATGAGAAAAATAGCTCCATTGAGAACAACAGTTTCGATTGAGTGCACTTATTTCAATAAATGAAATAAAATATACTTAATTCCTCGTATTAGAATTTATTTCATTTTTTTTTTTGTTCAAAAGCGTCAATTTTAACTAATTTTCAAAAGCACTGCTATCAAAGTGCAGTAAGCATAACGCTAAACGTGCGTTATCTTTTGTAATTGAAATTGAGTAAAATCGTAACCATTTTTTCCTTAACTCCTTATTTTTAGGAAACTGGTGGAAAGTTTTTTTTGCTGGATATTTATTTCCCCTAACGCTTTGACATTTTGGCAAAGCACACTTTCTACCCACCATCGAAATCGTTTGGTGTTTGATACTGCCGAGATAAACTTATATTCATCGGTGCACTCAGAGCGCGGTTGTTACGTCACAGCACACTCACACTGGCGCTTGGTGTGTACGATACAAACGGGAGTACTCCACCTCTCTAGTTGATACACCTTGAATTACACCAGTGTGTTTAGAATGATGAAAAAAATTGAATTTTGCATGTCCGTCCGTCCGTCCGTCTGTGGCGCGGATTGCGGGCGCACGGATTGAGCTAGAGACTTGAAATTTTGCACAGATCCGTTTTTTTGTAAAATGCGAGACTAAGTTCGTTAATGGGCAAAAATGGACCATTAGAGGGGGTACCCCCCATACGAACGAAAACGTTTTTTGTAAATATCGCAAAAACGGTGCATCTCATCAAAAAAGTTCAAGAACAAAAGTTATTTAGGATATGATTCTACATAAAACTCCCATACATCAAAATCCGATTGGAATAAATTTTAAAAATCTTATTGGAAAGTTTGACTTCAAGTGGAATTTTGGTATAACTGTTCGAATTTCGATACGAATATCACCATACGGGTTTTCAATAATTGCCATATTGACAATTATAGCTTTTGTTATGTTTAAAGATAACAGTGAACAAACTTTTTATGTCCGATTGAATTTAAAGTTTTTTGGTAACCATTTTGTATTGTAATAATTATTTAAAGATTAACAATTTTTTCAAGTAATGTCCCTCGAATGCCGAAGCGAGATCGAAAACGGTTCAGTGAATCAAAATACACAGGGAGAGGAGAGGTAACGTTAAGGGGAGAGTGAATTCTTACACACTAAAATATTTCTTTCATTATTTACAAGCAAATGGCGGAAGCGGGATCGAAATCGGTTCAGTGGATCAGAAGATACAAGGAGAGGGGGTTTAAATTGAGGGGGAGGGGGAACTCTTGTACACTAAAATATTAATTTCAATATTTACAAGGAAATGGCGGAAGATATAAGGAGGCGGGGTTTAGAGTTAGGGGGTAAGGATTTATTCTTGTACTTTTCACTCATTCCTGAAACATTCTTTTTTTATAAAACTTTCTTCCCGCAATATTCAGCCAAGTGCCAAAAGCAGGACCGAAATTGGTTGATGAATCAAAAGTTATAAGAAAAGGACAAACAAAACTCTCATTCCAAGTTGTCCGTTCCGCCGCGCCGGGTGTAAAAACGGGCGTGTCCGCAAAAATTCGAAAATGAAATAAATATTTGATTTGATTCATTTTTCAAGACTTTTTCAAGAAAACTTATTATGATATCTCGAAAATAAAAATGTTTTGACTCAAGAAAAAATCATAATCGTTGATGGTTTCAAAAACAGACATATCCACCATTGAGTTAGTTTCTAACACGGACGTGCCCATATCGGGAAAACTATTTTGGAGAAACTGCTTAAGTGTGGATGCATCCGTTTTATATGTTCTGGGAGCATCCGGAGCACCGTTATTGTTTCGCAGTGGGGAAGCTACGGCATAGACAGCCTAAATAGGGTCTAGTCAATTTTAAACCCATTGAGATAAACAATCCAGTAAAATCTTTATCAACAATTTTTTTTTTTAATTCTATAAAATTTGTTACACTTAAAAAAATGATTGAAATGTATTGCCTGTTCTTAGGCGTTTAACGTGTTTACCCCTGAAGATAAGCAAAAGTTACTCTTCAAAACAATGAAATGAGCTTTTGCGCTTTGAAAGCTACCGAGACACGCTTTTTCCTTTCTAAAATTTTCATGGTGACGAACGAAGGGAGTTCAGATTTTTTTTTGTTGTGGTTTTTAAGGAACTCACTAGATAGAATGAGTTTCCGTCTAGGCTGAAGCGACTTGATAACCAGAGTGTGGGAATTTGAAATTATCTTTTGGCATAATTTTTTAAAATGGTGCCTTATAGTCCCAGATCTTAAGAATAACAACTGTATTCTTTTAATTTAGAAATATTCCTTATTGTTTGATGGTGACAACAATTTAAATCATGAAAGTGAAAAATACCTTACCATACATACTAAATCGAACAGTCCATATTCGAAAAAGAGTGAGGATTGTCCACACTCTGGTTATAAAGTCGTTGTAGTTATTAAGGCTATGCATTTAAGAAAAATATCGCTTTAAATAGAGATATTCAAGAGATATATGTATTATTGTTTGTTCATTGTAAATTCAGTAAAGCTTTTTGCTTCATTTCATTTTTCAATGGCTGTAAGGCCCCGTTCACAAATTTAATTCAGAATTTATTCTGCGAATCTTTTTCCTATACCGCGCAATAAATTCTGATGGCAAGACTTATCAAAATTTGAATTTATTCAGTCGGTTTTATATTGAAAATTTAAGTTCTACCCTTTACCAGTTACTTTAATCATTCTCATCTAGCAATGGCTGAATTAGAAAGTTTAATTTTTTTCTCGTTGCATAAAATTTTATAAAAAAAAAATAAAAAAAAAAATTAAAAAAAAATTTAAAAAAAAGCTTTTATTAAAAAAAATGTAATAAAAAGAAAAAAATAATTTTCTGGACGCTGTGTATCACAAATATAAAAGCTTTTAAAAAACGAGATAAATGTTTATTTTATTGTTTTATGCTTTATCTCGCTTTTTAAAAGCTTTTATATTTGTGATACACAGCGTCTAGAAAATTATTTTTTTCTTTTTAGTACATTTTTTTTAATAAAAGCTTTTTTAAAAAAAATTTTTTTTTTTGTTCTTTTTACATTTGAGATGTCCTTACAGGCTTTTTAACTTGAGAATCGTATTCAGCGAACCCAAAACCCGCAGAATATATTTTTTCCCGGAACAATTGAGAAAAAGGATAATCACGTTATCCTTATAGGACCCTCCGTTGTCCTTACAGACTTTTTAATGACAGATTCGGATTCAGCGACCCCAAAAACACCCAGAATAGATTTTTTTTCCGGAAAATTTGGAGAAAAGGATAATCACGTTACCCTCACAGGACCTTCCCTTATCCTTACAAGGACGAAGTAGAGAAAATATTGTATTGTCATCGGACTTATATAAGTGTACAAAATTTCAAGTGAATCGGATGAGTGGAAGTGGGTCAAAATTTGATTGCAAGATTTGATCTGACAGACAGACAAACAGACAGACACGAAGGCAAGCTAAATAAAAGCTTTTAAAAGTAGCAGATTTTTGCTGACAAGAAAATCTAAGAAGCACTTAAAGCCCTAGTAGGTCACTACAATCTATAATTAATAAAACGACAAGTTTGGTTTGATTTTTGCCTCTCGGAAAACAGCCTAAATTAATTTCCCAAAGAAGTTCAAAGAAAAAAATAATGGCTTTGTTCGGAGGCTCAGCTTACCAGCAGCTGAAATGAGAAAACTTTAAATCAGTACTTTGATTTATCTTAATAATAAATGGAGTTGTTTCAAACAATCCTGGTAGAAGCTAAAAAAAATTTAAACAATGAAATAATATGTCGAGTAATTTTAGCTATGAACCCTGTTAATTATAGCAGGCTTCGACACTAGAAAAAAAATGCTCCATATGTCCATTCGTTTCACTCTCAGCTCCTTCAATTGTAAACGGACTATGTATAGCTGGTGAACGAATTGAGCCTCAGATTCAGAGGCCCTATCACCGAACTCGATACGATTGGTTCGAGTTGTAAATTCAATGTTGCTGTTGGTTAAAACACTAACAACAACATTGAATTTGAATTTACAATAACAATAACAAACATTAATGGTATTATAACACATTATCAACAACATTGAATTTACGATTCGAACCAATCGTATCGTGTTCGGTGATAGGGCCTCAGAACTTTTTATAAAAGTGTTTTTTTTTTGTTTAAACAATGAATTCTGAAAGTCAAGCAGTTTTCTTCATTTCGGGCAAAACATGTGACTGATGAAACAAATGTGTTACATTAACTTTCAAAAACATTGTACATGTTCTGTAGATAATTTTTTCTTGTATTTTTTACCTTAAATTTTATGAAAACTGAGTATTAATGGATGAATATGTTTTTAGGAATGGACGACGAACAAATAGTCCGAGACGTGGAATCTCGCCTTCCGTCACTTCCGATTGCCTACTGGACAAAGAACAAGAATTTCTCACAACAGAAGTCATCAACATGTGCTAAATATCCATCAATATTCGAATTGGAGTTTAACAACATCTACTGGCAGACAATGCGAACATCGAATGGAACATTCCAGCTGTTCGGCGCCTACTACGATATACGGAATCATTCCCGAATCGGACCCACCGTCCGCATCCTTGGCATGATTGATCGAATCGAACCGAAAGTCAAGACATTCTGTCAATTTTGGTTCGATGGACAGAAGGAGCCATTCATTGTGAAAACATTCGAATACAAATACATTTGGTACAATAAATGGGGCAACTATAAACAGGGCATTTATCAGCCCTATCTTATTGCCTGCCAGATACCGAAACCCTTCCATGGAATTGTCCCGTCCTCAGTGTCGATGGTGGAGAAGGAATGCGACACGGCGACCAACAACCTAAGGGTGCTCTACAATCGCCCCCAGGATGATAAAAAGAAGGGATTCGCTGTATGCGTTAAGGGACTGGATTTTCTGTATGATGACCTTTCGGTTCGCCTGGTCGAATGGATTGAACTGTTGAATATGCTTGGGGCTGACAAAGTATTCTTCTATGAACTTCAGGTCCATCCGAATATATCAAAAGTCCTCCGGCATTACGAGCAATTGGAAAAGGTCCAGGTGACGCCATTAACATTGCCTGGTGGCCAACCGAATGTCCCGGGATTCCAGCATTTGTATCTCACGAAGAAAACAAATCACAAGCGACAGAATGAAGTGATTCCGTACAACGATTGTCTGTACAAAAATCTGTATCTGTATGACTATATCGCCTTGCTGGATATTGACGAGGTCATAATGCCGAAGGGTGAGGATATGACCTGGGGTGATCTCATGAAGCGTGTCCTTCCGAAGGCCAAGAAGCTAAAAGCGGAAGGCTATCCGAGCTACAATGTGAGGAACGTCTACTTTCTTGATGACCACCAGCACGACCACGGCTGGTATAAGGATATTCCCAAATACATGCATATGCTGCAGCACGTCTATAGGGCAGCGAATTACACCAAGCCAAATCAGTACGTCAAGTGTTTCCATGATCCCGAGCGAGTTCTCACTCTACACAATCACTTTCCATTGGCGTGCTTGGGCGGCGTCTGCAAATCCTATCCCATCGATACCGAAGATGCCCAACTGCAACACTACCGTGCCGATTGCGTTAAGACGCTGAAGAAATCCTGCGAGGAGTACAGGGAACACTCTCTCGAGGACAGAACCATTTGGAAGTTCAAGGACGAGCTCGTGAAACGATCAATGAAGACCCTGGACACGTTGGGGTTCTTCAAGAAAACCCCAGTCACCGTCGATAGTAGTCGTTCGATGGGCACTGGCCCCGCGACCGGGGAACGGTGATTCTTGCTCAATTGGTGGCATGATGGCAATCAATTTATGAATGAATTCTTGTGACTGATTATTTTTCATAGTTTTCACGAATGTAAATTTTTATCAATTCGCTATTCTGCTGGAGGACTTTCTCCATTTAGGCTGGAATTTTATAATGAATTCCATGCAAAAAAATGTATGAAATGGTTAACTACAATCAGTTCTAAGTGATTAATATTTTAATTATTTTTATTATGATTTTGCAATTTTATTTTGTTGACAATTATTTATTATATTAAATTTTATCGATTGATTTTTTTTTCCTGAAACAAATTACAAAATTAAAAATCATGAAAATAATTTAAGCTAAAAAATTCTCATAAATTCGAATTGTTTCGGTATTCCAGTTGTTTGATTACACATACCAGCACGCAATTTGATGCACTTGACATTAGAGGCCCTATTCCAGGATCCGATACGAATGATTCGGATCGTAAACTCAATGTTGTTGTTAGTGTTTTATACCAACAACAACATTGAGTTTACGATCCGAATCATTCGTATCGGATCCTGGAATAGGGTCTTAGATTTCTACTTTGGGTAATTTGGTGTCAGAAACTCGGAATTCGGGATTGGTTTTTCTTAACCAGCTCTGCTTTTCGAGATATGAGCGATGGTTCATAACTAGGTTTAAATTTTCGGGGTATTTTTGGGTAACTCCTAATATCGAAAAAGTTATACCTAATACAGCCAAACTAACACCCAATTCGGAGATCACGATCCAACTTTACCAACAAAAAAAAAACTCCAAAATCGTGTGCTTAAAAAATATCTGGTTTTGTTGCTCTGTAGAAATGCAAACAAAAACTAAGCAGAAACAAAAGAGAAGCCTATTTTTATTATTTTTATTTTAAACATTAAAAGTTAATCTGAAATACTTGAAATTGTATGTTAATGAGAGCATAAAGTAGCATCCAGCTAAGTTTTCGCCACGATATCAAACAGAGAATGATTATAGTTAAGGTCGTTAAACTAGATTGCCAAAGGTCAGTCTCAAGCCGAACGTAGCTCAACTTACGCGAATCACAGCAGATCACTGCAAATGCTGCCACAGCGTCGCATTCGTCGTGAATTGTTTACATTCGTCAAAAGTTTGAATGTAGGATTAAATAATGGTATGTTGCTTTCGTGAACCATCTAACAACTAGAAAACCAAACATTCGAATTTCTTATAACACACAGTGAAGAATAGTTTCCGACACAACTAGTTCATAAGTTTGTTTCCGGCAACTCTATTAAGCGGATTCGAATTAAAATAATTTTTATCCACCCATAATTTTGTCACCTTAAACCCTACTAGCATTTTTGGAGTGTAGCACGTATCTGCCACTAGGAGTGCTTCTTATTTAGTGACAGGTGCGTACCGCACATACCATACACCAAAGATCCTAGTAGGGTGGAAATAAATAAGCGATTTTCAGAAGAATGAATTTATGTTTGGGATGAAAATTATGTCTGGGTAAAATAAATATTAGTGCTAAATGTCGGAAATAAGCACTGTGTATACTATTTTGAGAAATTTTTGTTTTTTGTAAAACTTAATATTAAATATAGAAAATGTGCCTTTTATTAAAGATAAGCAAAAAAAACGTGTAATAAAAAAATAATTTTAATAGCAAATGATAAAATCCTATAAAAATGAAAATTTGTATTATTATCCATTCCTCAGTTAAATGCAACATGAACGAAATCATTGTATTATTTTTATAATTGTTCACTCAACTAAAATCTTGTATTTCATATATTCTAAAGCACCCCAAAAATTAAGTAAATATTGTTGTCTAATTTGTTTTTTTTATCATTTAAAATTCAATAATAAACATGCATGTAATCATTAACAATGTATAAAGTCACAATTAGTACTTAAGAAAATTATTTAAAAAAAAAAGATTTTAATGTACGTTACAAGAACATTGTTACATACTACATAGCCGATAAGATCAAAAATATTTGTTTTGAACAAAGATTTACTAAAATCAAGAAATTTATTGAAATGCAACGAACGAACAAAGATTTTCTGGTTTAAAATTGTGAAAATAAATCAATTTCCTATAATGCGATGCATTCGGGGAAAATTGTTTAAATCAACTTGCATAAATAAACAAAAGGTTCCGTGGCTGATAGGTGATGTATTAAGAAATCGCCCTCAGACACGTAGGCGACGCAACAATATTATGGTATATTTAGACTGTTTGTAAACTACAGAAGAGTAGAAATAATTTTATACCCTGATATTGAATAATTCCAGACAATTCTGAATCGTTCGCCATACAAGATCTCTCTGGTAGCCGAATACTGCCCTAATAGTGAAAAGTACTGACAAACCAAACCGCCAGTATCAAATATTTTTCAAGAAATATTTGCCGTTGTTTATGTGTAAGCGGTACCAGAGGATGCACAGTAATGTAAAGTTAAGTGCACACGATATGATCACTGTTCATATTTTTGAGCAAAAAAGTGTCCCAAACGTGTTCATATCGTCTGAACACCATATTTTTGTGTTCATACGTATGAACACAAGGCATATGAACACATTTGAACATACCGTGAGCAAACGTATGAACACGACCTGTTCATACCGTGTGAACACTATTTTGGGACCGTATGAGTCCAGTTTGTAAAATTCGGACGTATGATCACAGATATGAACACACTGTAACATTTGAACATGGGCTAAGTTTTCTACATGTTCAAATGTAAAATTTTGAGTCAAATTTGTAAGTAAATTCATGTTTTCTGGTTTTTATTTGGGTCTAGTAGGTTTTAGATTTGTCGCGTGGATGGCTCAGTCAGCTTAGTGCTTGCCTCGTAATCCAATGAGCAGTGGTTCAAATCCCACTCAGGGTAAAATAATTCGATTCGAATCTAGAACTTTTCTGCTCATGAACTTTAAAACACGGACCAGTTTGGTCTTTGCCTCCAAGCTCCTGGCATATAATATAAAAAAGTTTTCGACAGTTTTGTTTTAATTTGTTGTGTTGTGTGCTCAAATGTTCTTAAAAATTGTTCATATCTGTCATTTGAACAAAACGTTCATATCGTCTGAACAGTGTTCATACGCGCAGAAAAAATATGAACACAATGCATTTGAACACACCGAAAAATTTGAAGTTTTGGGACGAAACGCTCATACCGTCTGAACACCTTTCATATGTCGTATGACCATATCAGCATATAAGGCTAAAAAGTATCATATTTATATGTGCATAAAACTGAGCACTGATCATATCGTTTGTACTTACCTGAACACGATTGCATAACCGTTTCGTTTGTTCATCTCGCTCTATTCTCTTTCGTATACCCGCTTATAGTGCAGGGCACGTAGCTGCCACGATAAATATATCGTTGGGATCAGCAAAAATCAAGTCAAACGTTGTTTTCGAGAAAATCGAGTTTGAGCAATAAATATTTGTAATTTTGTAATAAGTTCCAAAAGAAAAAAAATATTGCGGTGCAGGACTTCGGGGGTTTCTGCAAAAAAAACAAAAAAAAAGCTCGTTCACGTAGTTATAATAACTGAAAACAGTCACATAGATGTCTGCTGTAATCCGCTAATGTATTATTTAACCATTGTCATAAACAAATTATAAGAAGACTGTTTTTTTCTAACAACTCGAAACTTGACCGAAAATGAATTTCAGCACTGAAAAATAATCCCCCAAAGCAGGAGATATGCATGGGGTCGGCATAAGAATTCAACGAGAATAAAACTTAGTTTTAACAAAGGGCGAACGTAAGCAGCGACATATATAGGCGATCACCACGGCTGCTCGTGTGTACTGCCGACTAGTCGGCAGCTCTTACGTCACGATGAGGGATTATTTTGAATTTCGGTTTTGCACTAATTTGAGTTATTAGAAAAAAATGATCTCTATAATACATAATTTTTGCCCGTGTAGACCCGAAACCATTTAAGTCAGAATTCTATGAAATTTCCGGTAAAAATATAAGTATATACGCTTAAAAACCATCAGAAAACTAAAAAAAATTTAACATACAACGGTTGTTAAGAACCACACGTAGACACACACATACTCAAAAAAAAAATTGAGTTAAGAAATTTTTATAAATGCACTGTCCGGTGCCAATGGGTAGGTCCAATTGGGTTAATGGCAAATACGTGCTCCGTACACAAAAAATTGTAATATAAAAATAATAAGTCAGTTTGCCACCCCATGAGCCTGTTGACATTGGTTGAAATAGTCCGCCTAATTCTGACAGAAACTGGCAACATGAAGGCAAGGTGAGGAAGTGAGACTGCTGATAGGGCAGTCCCACTTCCTCACCTTGCCTTCACGTTGCCAGTTTCTTTCAGAATTAGGCGGACTATTTCAACCAATGTGAACAGGCTCCATGAAAGTTAAAACGTTTTAAACTCTCAATTTAAATTTTTCAAATCATAACGCCAACAGCCATGGAACCATTTTGTAACATAAAAATATCATACAAAAAATAGCATAAAAAACTGTGTATAAATTTTAATTTTAACTCAAATATATATATACATATATATATAATTTTAAAAAAATGTGGTGATTTAAAAATAAATTTAATTTATAATAAATATAATAGAATAAACATAAACATTGCATAGATATCATTAAAACAATTATTAAGAGTAATAGAATGAAAAATTTTAAAGGTAATGAAATTTTTATTAAAGACTGATGTCGATAAATTAGAAAAAAAATTATGTAAAGAAAATGATTATATAAATTGGAATTATTGAATAAATTCTATTTATCTGTTTCTTCTTGTAAAAATATTTAGATTTTTTATACCTAACCAAAAAACAAATGATTGAAAACGAGACATTTTGTTTTCCTATAAAAATTCTATTCTTCTTAAAGAAAGTCGTGAATATTGGCTACAAGAAAGTGGTATTCGAGTGATTTAAATTTTTAAAAAACTTTTATATAAAAAATTAAATTAATGAATTTAAAGCTAATCTAATACTTTTAAATTTTGGGTTTTATTGAAATGTTTTTTTTACGATTTGTATATTGCATATATCATTTATAGAGAGGATTGGTTCTCTTACTTTATTTTTACTTGATATTTCTGCCAATGAAATGTAGTCATGTTTAAAGAAATAGAAAATTAAAATATTCATTATTATTTTTCAAAATAAAAATGTGTTATAAAAATTATTATATGAAGTTTTTTTTGTCTTCTCCCCCTTCAAAAAAAAATAAAATTTGACGACCGTAGCAAAGATAAAAAATCTGCTATTGATTTTTTTTTTGTAGCGATGCGGTATCAAATCCAATGTAAAAATCCAAAATCGATTTCCATATAATTCTATAGGACGATAACAGCTTTCGAATGCAAAATTCCTCGTCAAAATTTGGTAAAATTTTACAAATTTCGTTACATAATTTGTCCTAGGCCAAACTAGTTCATCCTAAGCGTGCTATGAGCAACCAGTTTATCCCAGGCCAAACTAGTTCTAATACAAAAACGCAGGATAAACTGTCGGCTCACCAAATTAATATACAGTGAAAAAAAATCCACTTGTTTATTTTCCTTTGTTGAATTTGAATTAATATAATATTGCAATGCAGCTAACTATTGAATTGTTAACGTTTCTTAGATACCGTTTGATTGTACTGAATTCATTATCTTTTTTATATCAGTTAGTCTTCTACTAACCGCTGACGAATAAACTACTTTTAGTCTAACTCTGTTTGCGTTTCATTTTTGGCCACAAACAACATCCTTTAAAAATGGAAAGTTAGGGGGGGGGAGAGAAAAGTGTGATGAGTAGAAGGGGTGTGGGTCGTTGGGAGAAGGGGGTGTGCTTATACGTTAATTCACTATGGCCCCAATCACAGAAAACGCCGTATCCAAAGTGAGTGCGTTTCTCGCGTTTCTCGATCATTGAAAACGTTCGAAGGGAGTTGTGAATCATTCACGTTTGACGTTTCAAATACGCGCCACTTTCATTGCGTATCTGTGAGGGACAAAAGGCAAAAATGTAAGTTTAAAGGATTTTATTGAATAATTAATACATTTTTAACTTATTATTATAGGAAAAGAACAACAAACCTAACTTTTTTAGCTGTCAAAATTAGCAAAAACACAAAAAAAAACTTGACGAAAGTTTCGTTAAACGCCGTATTCAATGATACCGCGTCAAGTGAAAGTGAATCGAATGGGTGAAGGGAATCTCAGATACGCCGTATTCCATGATAGGCACCTATATGTTTGTTTACTTTACTGAATTTTTAATTAATAAAAAAAAAGTAAGCAAAAATTTTCCTGATCGGAGAGGTCGGGGTGAAAGGAAAAAAATTGAAAAGGAGTCAATTTGGTTTGAGTCGTCAAAAAGTTGAGACGAATTATAAAAATTTACTAATTTTTACATTTATTATGAGTAGATGGTTTCTTTAAAAAGGATTGCGAGAACCTCTAAATATTTATTATAAATCTTGATGTCGTTGATAAATCCATTGATAAATGGTACGTTTGATAAGATCAGACGGATGTTAGAAAATCTATAATTTTCTTTGGAATTGGAGTATTTTCTTCAGAAGTAATTTTGAAAAGAAGAATACGATTTTTGTTGGGAATTTTGAAAGAAAAATAGTATTTAAGAAAGAAGAATTGGCGGGCGAAGAAATTTAAGAAAAGAGCACAAGAGGATTTCAGTATTGTCAAAGTTATAGAAAAAAGATTTGAAGAAAAAAAAATTGAAGAAGTATCATATTTTTTTTGTGCTTTGAAAGGAAGCTGTTTTTTCATTATTTCGGATTTATACTTTTTCAACTTTTCAAGATTTTAAACATCGGAAATTTTGTAATTAACGACCTCAAATAGATAGAAAAAAAAATTCAGGGAAGTAATCTTTCTATGATGAAAAAGTTTTTAATAACTCTTAAACGTATGCATAATTTTTTTTAAAGTTTTTTAGATATATACTTTAAACAACCGAGAGGTGTGCACATCAACGGCTGAATTCAAATTAATTAAATCCACGATATAAAATTACAGGAAAAGAGTGAGTAATTTTTATGTTATTATAAATTTATGCATATAAAGAATTATTTATGGTATAGTTTAATTGTTACTAAAATTATTCTAAATTATTTGAGAGTCGGTGATGTTAGAATATAATATATTGTGACTTTGACTTATAATTATTGAGTTTATAAAAGTTAATCTACGAATATGAAATTTGGTATAAAGGACGTTATATCAATTATAATTATTTGGTGTTATGGAATAAATAATACAATTATGTGGTAAACCGTTTTTAATGGGAGATTGAATGATGGAGGGGGAAATGGGCCGTTATACATAAGTCAACAAAAAGGGTTATTTTGGATTTAATATTTTATTCGGAGATGGTTAAATAGTAGAAAATTCGATAGTCGGACGGACAGACGGACATGAGTACGGATAGACGAACGGACAGTACGATTGACGGACAGATGGACAAATAGACAGAAAATATAAGGATTTTTGGCATGTACAAATAAATTCTGAAGATGTTCTTCACACGCTCAGCAACAAGAACTCCGCGAATCCGCTAAGCTTAGCCAGGCATAAAGCTAGCATGCCAAGTTGCTGAGTGTGTGGGCAGAGGTCGGGGCACTCACTGGCAGGTGATTAGCATGCCCCAATCATCTGTTTGCTGTCTCAAAAAACACAGCAAGGACATCATAACACATCCGAACAGAAACTGTGTTATAAGATCCGGCCTACATTAAAGCATTGTTTAGGGTATTTTGTTATGTTAAACTATGTTCAATTATTTTTGTAAAAATCAAAATCTAAATTTTCACTGCCGCTGTTATGCTGTGTTTGCTGTATACTTTTTTTATACTTTTTATATTTTATAGATTTATACTCTTTTTATGCTTTATTTGTGTGCATTCTTTTATGCTTTCTCTTTCGTTCTTTAATTTTGAGCTCCGCGGTACTGTTCGTAGGAGTCGGCACGGTCGATGCACATTTTTCGTTCTTCCTTAAGAAGTTGAGAACGAAATTGTTTCTATTTAAGTTTTCGCTTCTTGTTCAAAGCGGTTTGTGAGACTCGCCACAGAATAACAGAAAGGAATCGAGGAACAAATATTTTTTATGTGCGAAGAACTTTCCGAGCCTTATCTAGATATCTCAATTCCCTTGTAAGCACACGAATTGCTTTTGTATGTGACCAGAAATGCTGGATGAAATTCCAGAGGGTTGCCAGAATTAAAATATTGGATGTGTTGATGCACATAATTTTATTCCGCTAAAATCACAAAATGGAAATTCGCGGAAATTTAATTTAATTCATATCCCTAATAACAATTAGTATGTATGAATTAATTACGTTGATTTTTTGAAAGAAGCGTTAATGCTCGTCACTCAGATTCTAGTAAAAACTTTTCTTTATTAAAAAGTTAATGTAATCGCCATTACTCCAATACCCTATTCTGAGACTAAACATACCACTTTCGAAATGGACACTACAAACTCGATTAATTCCCATACCTTCTTTTTGCAAAAAATCTTCCCTGTCGATTGCATTTAACCAAATTGATTTCCTGAGACAAATAATTCCTTGAGAACTTAAAACCCTTACAAATCCAAAAGATGAAATTCAAAGTTCAGAAATTTATTGAAATTCAAATCTACGCGCCTTTTGCAATTTCTGAATCACGAAACCTTGAATCAGGTAATACGAAACGTCAAACCGAACAAAAAAACAAATCGAAATAAATGTCAGAAACGTTTTGGATTTATGCCGATTTATTGTGTAAAATCGAGCATGTTGTGAAGTGTTTATCGTTATGTGATACGCGGAGAAGCGGCGGATAACGTAATTCTTTTTAAAAAAATGGATTTCGTCGGAATTATGAGAAAATTTTAGTGTTTCCTAAATTTTCCCCTTTTTTTGTGTCTAATCGAAAAAGTTTACCGAAAGCACCAGAAAGCTTTCGGTACCCTAAAAAACTTTCTGTCGGGATATTTTAAGCTGTCCGCGGAACATTGCTTGACGAGGCATTTTAAAAATTCAAATTTTGCCATAATAAATATTTGTTGCAACCTTTCTCGAAACCACTGGTGTGAAAACAGCAGCCAAGCCAGCAGTCAAAATCTAAACCGATCGCCGCTACTCGCCACCACGTCAGAGTGGCGCTAGTATATAAGCGAAAGGTTTGTTTTGACCGGTGTGAAAACCGCAGCCAAGCCAGCAGCCAAAATCCAAACCAATCGCCGCTACTCGCCACCACCCCCGAGTGGCGCTAGTGTATACGCGAAAGGTTTGTTTTGACGTTTCACTTTTAATTTTAAGTTATTTAAAAATTTTAATTTCTCGCGAGTTTAATCGTTTTAAAAACATTTCCGTCGTTGCCGCGATTACTGTGAACTGTTTATATAAAAATCTTTTCGGAGTTTTCGACAAATCGCGAGTTTCTGGCAGAACGAAAACTTGTGTTTCGGACCGGATGCTGACGGAACCGGAAGTTCGTCTAAAATTCCGCCGACGGGACGTTAAAGCCCAGGCAATTTCGCGTCTTTTGGCGGTACTCCCGACCGGAAGTCAGTAAAAATAAGGGAGCTATGAATTTTTTTTCCAAAATACGTTTCTTGAAAAAAATTCAAAGTCGCCACTTCTTACCAAACGGAGCCGGAACCGGAAGTTCGTCCAAAATTCCGCCTGTGAGACGTAACCCATATGGAATGAGTTGTCAACCAATTATCATTCTTGAAAGACTCAAAGTCTTCAGAATAAATAACATGTTCACCACTAACACAAACTGAATAGTCCCCTTGCAATTTTACATAATAATCAGGATCTAAAATCAATGAGTTTTTCCCCATTTTTTGTGTGAAATTAGTAGGCGTTAACTCTTGTTTGTTTGCCTCAGACGAAACTGGTTGTGAAGAAGAAAATAAGGTTTTGCGAGAAGATAATGGTGTGGTGTTAAGACGTTTAAGACCTCTTGGGGAAAACAGTGTGCGTGGGGTGTTGTGGCTTTGAGACCATATAAAGGGTGGTTTAATTTTAAGGGCCGATGTTGAATGTGAACCACACCTAAACTAGGCTTGCCAGACGTCACTATAAAAGTGACAATTGTCACTTTTCGACCAATTTCTTTCTTTTTCTTTCTTTTTTTGTTCTTAGTCACTTTTTCCACTTTTTTCATTTCGCATTTACAGCATTTTCAACAAAACAAGTTTATTGTGTTAAATTTTGTAATTAACATAAAGAACTTTCTAAATATAGGGTTTCCCAATAACCCCACCTATTTATTGAAATTTTGCTAACAAAATATAATTTTAAAGACTTAAATTGTATGCAGTTTTATGAATTCGTTCAAAAAGAAAAGGAAATTTAAAAAAAAATAAGGATTCTAGAAAAATACTATGTACATATAAAAGTTTAATTATGGGACCAAAGTGTAATGTAAAACTGAAATAAACCACATATTATATTTTTTTTACCTTTTAATATATATGTCACTTTTTGTTATCACTTTTTGATTTGTAAAAGTCACTTTTTTGTACGCAATAATCACTTTTATTCTCTCCAAAGACACTTCTTCGGTTTTGACGTCTGGTAACCCTACCTAAACGTCAAGTTTTTTTCTGCATTTCATTTGACATTTCTCAATTTCAGACTAACTCAATTTGAACCATGGAAAGATACACAATCGAGCAACGCGTTAAAGTTATTCAGGCTTATTATGAAAATGTGCCTCATCACTGAAGATGATTTTCTTCGAAAATTGATCATCCACTGTTGCCATTTCTTGCCACCATTCTGACCATTGACGACGCTTGAAATGGTCAAGAGGCTTTAGTTCTTGAGTCAATTGCACCTTGTAAGCGTGTAAATGCAAGTCTTTATGCATAATGTTCATCAACGACGAGCGTGGGAGGTGCAATTGTTGGGCACGACGACGAGTTGAGGTGGACGGCTCTTCAGCCACACTATCGCGAACAGCAGCAATATTTTCTGCAGTACGAGCATGCACTGGTGTTTTCACATCTCCTACAGACCCGGTTTGCTCAAATTTTTGCACGATTTTTCCGATTGTACGCACATTTGGACGATTAAATTGACCGAAAAAATCACGAAGTGCACGATATGCATTTTGATTTGAACGCCCATTTTCATAATAAGCCTGAATAACTTTAACGCGTTGCTCGATTGTGTATCTTTCCATGGTTCAAATTGAGTTAGTCTGAAATTGAGAAATGTCAAATGCAATGCAGAAAAAAACTTGACGTTGAGGTGTGGTTCACATTCAACATCGGCCCTTAAAATTTAACCACCCTTTATTTGAAATGAGGAGGCAAAGTTTTTTTTAGTTCTATAAAATTTTTTATTATGTAGGAAGACCGATGTGAAGTTACCGACCAAGTTAGCGACCAACTTTTTTCGGTTAGTCGCCGCTAGGGGCGCTGCTGGTCTAGCCAATGAAATTCCTACAAATACAACATAACGACCAACAACAACAACTTAGCGACCAAAATCTGCGGATTATTTAATAATATTAAATCACTTGTTCCGATGGGAAAATAAATATATATTGAATATTTATGAATTGTTTCATTTGGAAAAATCCTCGATCAGCTTTTCTTCCGTACTGATCGAGTAAAAAAGACTTTTTTTTCAGGTATTAAATATGGAATATTTAAATCACATTGACATTTCTCGAAAACAAGAAATAATACCAGTTTTAAATTTTCACAGTTTTTAGTCCTCCTCAAGGGCTTTCTATCGACACTACCCCCATATCCGGGGGACTGGGAATAAGGGAGCAATTTTCCTTTTTGTGTGACACAATACAGATTTGTATGGAAACAACGAAATTTTCAATCAAATATTTCTCGAAAACAAGAAATATTACCAATTTGAAATTTTTACAGTTTGTAGTCCTCCTCAAGGACTTTCTATCGACACCACTCGCATACCCGGGGGACTGGGAATAAGGGAGAAATTAACCTTTTAAGCGGCCTATTTTGTGAATAAAAATGGTCGAAAAATGAAAAATGTTTAAGCAAATATTTCTCGTAACCAAGAAATATTACCAATTTGAAATTTTTACAGTTTGTAGTCCTCCTCAAGGACTTTCTATCGACACTAACCCCATATCCGGGGGAGTGGGAATAAGGGAGAAATTAATATTTTAAGCGGCCTATTTTGTGAATAAAAATGGTCGGAAAATGAAAAATGTTGAAGCAAATATTTCTTGAAAACAAGAAATATTACCAATTTGAAATTTTTACAGTTTGTAGTCCTCCTCAAGGACTTTCTATCGACACTGCCCCCATACCCGGGGGACTGGGAATAAGGGAGAAATTAACCTTTTAAGCGGCCTATTTTGTGAATAAAAATGGTCGAAAAATGAAAAATGTTTAAGCAAATATTTCTCGTAAACAAGAAATATTACCAATTTGAAATTTTTACAGTTTGTAGTCCTCCTCAAGGACTTTCTATCGACACTAACCCCATATCCGGGGGACTGGGAATAAGGGAGAAATTAATATTTTAAGCGGCCTATTTTGTGAAAAAAAATGGTCGAAAAATGAAAAATACTCAAGCAAATATTTCTCGAAAATAAGAAATATTACCAATTTGAAATTTTTACAGTTTGTAGTCCTCCTCAAGGACTTTCTATCGACACTACCCCCATACCCGGGGGACTGGGAATAAGGGCGACATCGACCCTTTTGTTTGTTAAAAAATACTTGGTATAAGAATTAATTTCTCGCTGGCATTCGGCGAATCTTTTGCATTTGACTTGTTTAGGGTTCAGGTATTTGCTAACCCGCGTTGCATGGAATTTTTGACACAAACCATTTTTGATTTGAGTGACGTTTGACATATAGAAATTCCCGCCAAAATGAAAATAAATTAAATTTGCAATTTTCCTAATTTCTAAAAGAGGAAAATGCTTCGTTTTTATGCGTATCTATTTTGCAGGTATTTTCCCGTAAAACAGGTAAAAATCTGTGAAGAAAACAGCCCGGGAAGGACGAAAATCAGGGAAAATCTGACGGTGCATATAGAAAGGGGAAATTCATTTTTTAATTTTTCTATTTTCTTCCCATTTAATGGATAAAATTGAATAGAAATTGGCATTTTCAAAGCGAATTTGCATTTTCTAATCAAATCCCACAATTCGTATTAAAAATCTTTCGAAAAACTATGAAAACTTTTTGAATCAAATCAAGTTTACATTCGATGTTCATTTGCTTATCTTTCCATGTGAAAATTTCTTCGATTTTTTTAACGAAATTTTTCGATTTTCCAAACGACTTATGCTAGAGATTTGAAATTTTGCACAAATGCGAGTTTCGTAAAAAGAAAGAATTGGTGAAAAAATGGGAAAAATCGGATAACTCCTTCCCCCCTTACCGCTGAAAATTGATGTATTTGGCGATTTTCTCGAAAACGGTTTACCACATCAAAAAAGTTTCAAAGAAAAAAGTGTTTAGAATACAATTCTACATAATTTACCCATATATCATAAATTCGACCGACCGATATTTATGATGTTTTATGTCGCTCAAAGATTTTCGATTTTCTTCGAAGATTTTTTCCATGGCAGATTTACCTGAAATCAATTTTTTCCAAAAATTCATATCTTTTGATCTGTTCATCGTAGATACAGACTATTTACACCAAAATGTAGGGAAATTGTCTGAAATTTTCAAAAAAAGTATCATAAGAAAAAAATTTCATGCAAATTTTTTCAGGGCGAGGGAAAGTTTCGGTAAATTCGAAAAAACTCATTTGTTTGGTTACTTATTTCAATGATTTTTTTTACTATTAGATACTAAATATAATTCTCTACAACTTCTTTAAAGACATAAAGGTGGTATTTCAAACTGTTTTGGTGTTATGAACCGAAAACTGACCCGTAGTGGCAGAAATTTTATTGAAAAATTTAAAAAGGGGGGAAAGAGTGGTCAGTTTGAATTTTGGTATATGGGTAAATTATGTAGAATTGTATTCTAAACACTTTTTTCTTTGAAACTTTTTTGATGTGGTAAACCGTTTTCGAGAAAATCGCCAAATACATCAATTTTCAGCGGTAAGGGGGGAAGGAGTTATCCGATTTTTCCCATTTTTTCACCAATTCTTTCTTTTTACGAAACTCGCATTTGTGCAAAATTTCAAATCTCTAGCATAAGTCGTTTGGAAAATCGAAAAATTTCGTTAAAAAAATCGAAGAAATTTTCACATGGAAAGATAAGCAAATGAACATCGAATGTAAACTTGATTTGATTCAAAAAGTTTTCATAGTTTTTCGAAAGATTTTTAATACAAATTGTGGGATTTGATTAGAAAATGCAAATTCGCTTTGAAAATGCCAATTTCTATTCAATTTTATCCATTAAATGGGAAGAAAATAGAAAAATTAAAAAATGAATTTCCCCTTTCTATATGCACCGTCAGATTTTCCCTGATTTTCGTCCTTCCCGGGCTGTTTTCTTCACAGATTTTTACCTGTTTTACGGGAAAATACCTGCAAAATAGATACGCATAAAAACGAAGCATTTTCCTCTTTTAGAAATTAGGAAAATTGCAAATTTAATTTATTTTCATTTTGGCGGGAATTTCTATATGTCAAACGTCACTCAAATCAAAAATGGTTTGTGTCAAAAATTCCATGCAACGCGGGTTAGCAAATACCTGAACCCTAAACAAGTCAAATGCAAAAGATTCGCCGAATGCCAGCGAGAAATTAATTCTTATACCAAGTATTTTTTAACAAACAAAAGGGTCGATGTCGCCCTTATTCCCAGTCCCCCGGGTATGGGGGTAGTGTCGATAGAAAGTCCTTGAGGAGGACTACAAACTGTAAAAATTTCAAATTGGTAATATTTCTTATTTTCGAGAAATATTTGCTTGAGTATTTTTCATTTTTCGACCATTTTTTTTCACAAAATAGGCCGCTTAAAATATTAATTTCTCCCTTATTCCCAGTCCCCCGGGTATGGGGGCAGTGTCGATAGAAAGTCCTTGAGGAGGACTACAAACTGTAAAAATTTCAAATTGGTAATATTTCTTGTTTTCAAGAAATATTTGCTTCAACATTTTTCATTTTCCGACCATTTTTATTCACAAAATAGGCCGCTTAAAATATTAATTTCTCCCTTATTCCCACTCCCCCGGATATGGGGTTAGTGTCGATAGAAAGTCCTTGAGGAGGACTACAAACTGTAAAAATTTCAAATTGGTAATATTTCTTGTTTACGAGAAATATTTGCTTAAACATTTTTCATTTTTCGACCATTTTTATTCACAAAATAGGCCGCTTAAAAGGTTAATTTCTCCCTTATTCCCAGTCCCCCGGGTATGCGAGTGGTGTCGATAGAAAGTCCTTGAGGAGGACTACAAACTGTAAAAATTTCAAATTGGTAATATTTCTTGTTTTCGAGAAATATTTGCTTGAGTATTTTTCATTTTTCGACCATTTTTATTCACAAAATAGGCCGCTTAAAATATTAATTTCTCCCTTATTCCCAGTCCCCCGGATATGGGGGCAGTGTCGATAGAAAGTCCTTGAGGAGGACTACAAACTGTAAAAATTTCAAATTGGTAATATTTCTTGTTTACGAGAAATATTTGCTTAAACATTTTTCATTTTTCGACCATTTTTATTCACAAAATAGGCCGCTTAAAAGGTTAATTTCTCCCTTATTCCCAGTCCCCCGGGTATGGGGGCAGTGTCGATAGAAAGTCCTTGAGGAGGACTACAAACTGTAAAAATTTCAAATTGGTAATATTTCTTGTTTACGAGAAATATTTGCTTAAACATTTTTCATTTTTCGACCATTTTTATTCACAAAATAGGCCGCTTAAAAGGTTAATTTCTCCCTTATTCCCAGTCCCCCGGGTATGGGGGCAGTGTCGATAGAAAGTCCTTGAGGAGGACTACAAACTGTAAAAATTTCAAATTGGTAATATTTCTTGTTTTCAAGAAATATTTGCTTCAACATTTTTCATTTTCCGACCATTTTTATTCACAAAATAGGCCGCTTAAAATATTAATTTCTCCCTTATTCCCACTCCCCCGGATATGGGGTTAGTGTCGATAGAAAGTCCTTGAGGAGGACTACAAACTGTAAAAATTTCAAATTGGTAATATTTCTTGTTTTCGAGAAATATTTGATTGAAAATTTCGTTGTTTCCATACAAATCTGTATAGTGTCACACAAAAAGGAAAATTGCTCCCTTATTCCCAGTCCCCCGGATATGGGGGTAGTGTCGATAGAAAGCCCTTGAGGAGGACTAAAAACTGTGAAAATTTAAAACTGGTATTATTTCTTGTTTTCGAGAAATGTCAATGTGATTTAAATATTCCATATTTAATACCTGAAAAAAAAGTCTTTTTTACTCGATCAGTACGGAAGAAAAGCTGATCGAGGATTTTTTCAAATGAAACAATTCATAAATATTCAATATATATTTATTTTCCCATCGGAACAAGTGATTTAATATTATTAAATAATCCGCAGATTTTGGTCGCTAAGTTGTTGTTGTTGGTCGTTATGTTGTATTTGTAGGAATTTCATTGGCTAGACCAGCAGCGCCCCTAGCGGCGACTAACCGAAAAAAGTTGGTCGCTAACTTGGTCGGTAACTTCACATCGGTGTAGGAAGACGTATTCCGAATTTTGTAGGAAGACGTATTCCGAATTATGTAGGAAGACCTATTCTTCTGGAGGAGAAAAGTGAAACAGAGATTGGTGTTCGTATTCTATATGTGGCTATGCTCGTTCTTAGCAAAAGCTGTATGAAAGTATTTGTACGAATCGGAGGCTAGCCACTATGAAGAGAATTTGTAGTTTATGTTTTAGAGAATTCGACATTAGAGAATAGGATTTTCTTTTAAATTATTATTTTCTGAACATACAGATTTTTATACAGTCCATTATGGTATAAAAAATTAAAGGCATACGTTAGAAAAACATTTTTACAAAATGTTATGAGGAGGCAATGCCTCCGTTGCCTCCCCTATAAAGCCGCCACTGATTCCACGTTTCTTCAACATTCAAGAATAACTGATCTTCTTGCGAGTCAAAAAGATTAGTTTTTGACTCGTTTGATGTTGGAGAATGTTCCTCCAGCTTTATCAATTTAGTTGCAGGCTGTTCCTGTATTTCGATGGATTTCATGAGGCATGTTTTTTTTAGGGATCGAGGGATCGGGCTCGTATGAAACGACTTGAAATAATTTTATTTGATCCGGCGTCAAGGGAGTTCCCTAATCGAATATTTTTAACTTGGCCAAACCAATTCTCAATTCTAAAATTAGAATACCGTGTTCCTGTTGAAGTTAGCACAGAAGTCCACAATGGAATATACTGTAGCAGAAAACTATCTAAGAACTTCGGATTAAAAAATTGATTCTTTTCCGCTCCGGTGGAGTCGAAGTTTTTGATGTCTGCTTGTACAGTCAAATAGATTTGCATAAAATCTTGATAAAAAGGACTATCTTTATATAAACATTTTAACTTAACGTTGCATTCATTAGGGAATTCATTGATTGACTTAGTATATTTAATCTCTTCCTGGCAAATTTCTTTTGAAATAGAATCTTTTTTAAATAATCTGAAGCCAAAGTTAATTCAATACTTTTAAATTCACTTAAAAGTACAATTGATAGGTTTTTAAACCACGATCTAAGAACATCGTAATTGTTGATCAAATATGCAGCAGCCAATATCTCTTTGATTAGAATTCGAATGTTTGAAAGATTTTGTTCAAAACACTCGTCAACCAATCTCGTGAGATTTTTTTGCATATGCGCGCGGCATAGCATAAGTATAACGTGCTGCTTTCGGAAGTGATCCACAGCATTAGATTTAATGGCGCTATTGGTCGCAACCAAATAATGCAGAATAGTCATATTGTTGAACCCCGAAAGAACACTATACATTAATGCATAACTGAAATCGGTAACGACAACATTAAATGGTAGGTCCTTATCACAAACTTGTACAAATAGTTGAAACTAATTTGTCAACGTAACAGTATCGTGTTTAGAGGAAATCATCTCTGACAAAGGTATAATTCTATTATTCGGAGTACATTCTGTCGCTGCCGAATAATAAAGTATGCGTTTCTCGGCCTCCTTAATTTGCTTACTAATACCTCCAGTAGCATCTACATACAAAATGCCAGTGTGCAAATTTTTATTTCTGGCTATTTGTATTTGAAGATCTGAATGCATAATGACACAAAAAGGAACCGAAATTTTCCGGATGAAATCTGTATTATATTGCATTTTAAAAACATCCAAGAAAGAATTTCAGTCTTTAGATGAAATTTCTTCAGACCTAATTTTACGTAAGACATCGTCAGACACAAGTGGATCTAAATTTCCGTTTTCGCGTAGTTCAGGAACTGCCTCATTTAGTATATCCGTCCTATAATTACTAGGAAATTTATTCGCTAAATCTTTACGAAATTCTTTCCGTTCGTCGCCTTTAATGTATCGCGACCGATAACCAATGTGGTTGAAATCCCCTTTTACATAAATATTTAAAATAACACCAGTTCCATCGGAAGACATTTCTTTAAAAATAACAAGGAAAGTCCGACAATTCTAGTGAGTGCAGTATAAAGCACGACAAATACAATAAGAAAGGTATTTATTCCCTTTAGATTTAGTTGGACAATTGAATAGATGTTCCATCAAACGATGTAATAAATACAGCTTAGGCGTATATATTTTGCCATTTTTAAAAATTTCTTCGAACATTTGTTTTGGCATAATATGTGTTTTATAACCCACCCCCTCATTATTTTCAGATATTTTGTCATGAAGTTCTTGTACTTGATCTGTATTGGGGGTAGGAATCCTAGCAACAGATAGCTTCTCACAACAGTTTGTAATCTTTTCTATTACTTTCGACGATAAATGAGACATCTTAGTGTCTAATCCAGACAAAATATTTGTCAATTTGCCATCTACGTCAGACAAGAGTTGTGTTTGTTTGGCGTCTAATTGAGCGGGAAATTTTAGCATCTTGGTGTCAATATCAGATGAAAGCTTGGAAATATTACTGTCTACCTGAGAAGTAAGGTGTAACAGCGTATTGTTTATCTTAACAATTTTTTTAAAATAACATCAGTACTAGATTGCTGAATGCATGTTTCATATACGTTTGTCTCATTAGGGACATGTAGCGTAGGTGAAGTATTGTTATTAATATTTTCTTGTTCCATGTTGTTAGGACACTCTTCACAGAAATTTGTGTCAACAGGCGAATACGATTTGGATGAAATATTCAGGTTGTCATTGTTCAATGGAACGAATAATACCTGCTGCATTTCATCAACATCGTATTGCATAATTTGATTGTCCTCAACATTTTTGTGAATGACTACTTTATTCATTTTATAAAATCGAAGGACACGTTTCCAATTGACCTCATTTAGAATCATGTCATGAAACCTTAAAATTTTATTTAACGAAGAGCTCTCATGTCTGTAGATTTTGTTGATGTTATCAAGATCTAAGCGGAAGTAGATGATAACATGAACAAAGGATTCCACAGACAAATTATATTGTTTATTTTTATTATTGTACAAAAAATTTGTACAGGTTTTAACCAAATCCTCCCTTGCCGCTTTGAAGTGATCTGTCCCACACACGGGTGACCCTTGTGCTCCACATCTTTCGTCTAGTGTAGCCTAAAGGGAGTAGAAATTGCAGTGTATAGGTTCCACATAAATGAAAATTACAATAAATGTTAAGGATGAATCGTACTGTAAAAATAATCAGTATTTTTCTAACTTTACAGAAAATTGAAAACGTTTCAACTGTAAAATTGAAAAAAATTTCTAATAATTTAAGTGCCAAAACGTGTTTTTGTCTACATTTATTTCTAAAGTATACCAGTAGGTTCCTCCAGGGACTAGTAATGAATAAATCGTGCCTGATCCTGCAAATAGACGTATATTTATCTTTTTCTGAAAATTGGGATGAGAACGGTATTTAAACTCACTAAGTGCATCGCTTTTCACGATAAAATTTGTAGTTCCAAAAAAATTTGAAAAATGTAATATCATTTTCTCTCGGACATCCTTGCAGAAACATCCTTTTTGATTTTGGAATCACGAAATATATGGAAAAATTCTTTTGCTAGTTGTAAAACAAGTATGAATTATCTAAAAAAAATAACTCATAACGACAAACTTTAAGATAAGCCTCTTTGCAGAATCAGCTAGGAAAGGGAAATTTTTTGCGTAGTAGTCCACGCAATACATATTAGAAAACCATATGTTAGATAATATTTATGATAGCTAACTAAAAGAAATTCCAATAGAGCTAAGTATAATGGAGAAGAATATAGTGTAGTTGCACGAAACAGTTCATAGATCACAAATCAAATAGTGGTTAATGCGTATAGTCATTTACGTGTAAAGTGCTGCGCGTGTCGTCCTAAATTGGGAAAATCGCTGCTGCTATTGGTATCCGTTATCGACATTCCGTTAAGTCTCCTTCGAGAGGTCTCGGTCACTCGTCGCTGTCCTCCAGTTTCGAATTCCTATTTCCTTCGTGTTGTTATGGACTCCATTCTTTAATTCAAAAATACACGTTTTAAGTTTTCTTTACGCTATCCTTATTCATATCCTTAATTAAAAGTATAGTTTAAGATAAATATAAATAATAACTAAAAAGTTAAGCGAGCATTTATGCAAATTTTATTAATGCTTTTTTATTGCATATTTTAGCTTCAACAGCCTGATGGTACGTTCCATTACGCGGAATTACGATCATCGCCGGCTCCTTTTTTAGGGGACCAAAAGAGAAAATCAGGAAGCAGCGAAGAAACGAAAGGAACAGTACAGTACTTCAATTTCCCGAGTCAACAAATACAGTAACAGAGGCGGTACTACAATATTGCAGAAGCATGCAACACATGAAGGTCGAAGGGGCCTAAATTTTTTTAATTTCCTTTTTATATTTTAACTAAAATTGTCACAAATATAAATTAGAATAAAAATCACCATATTCTTTGTTCACGTTTTACATAGAATTATTTTAGTAACCAATTTGAATTTAAATTTGAATGTAACTAGTGGTTTTTTGTCATACATAAGATGACAAGAGTTGGAAATAACGACATTTCCTACATTTTAGTATTTCGATGGAATTTCTTCATATCTCCAATCGTCTCAAGATAATTAAACAACGGTTTTTCAGTGGTAATATCGTGATATAAAATCACAAAAATGAAAATTCATACATATTTGTCTTTTGCCGTAATTTCCCATATCAATTGGTTTGCGTTACATTCTCATTATTATAGAGGAAATTGTTTATTGAGAAAGAACTATAAACGATTCAACGTTTTGAAGTTTCACCCCCGCTGCAGGATATTTTGTGCAGAGATGCAAACAAAAAGTTTTTTGAATATGGTTCGGTTTTGGTTTTGTTTCTAAAATCTTAAAACTGGGTTTTGGTTCACTGAATTTTTAATGGTTTGGACCTCAAATTTTTCAAGCAAAGCCACGGCGGACATTTGAATGACATTATATTCCATACTTAATGCCATAAAATAGTCTTTAAAAAAAATGGAGTGAATATCTCACACAAATCTAGTTTTATTTACATTGCAAAATCCAACTTCCTTATTGAAAGACCCTTGAAAATATACAAACGCACCAAACTTACCGTTTTCGCACTTTCCATTTCGAAAATCACTTTATTTAAATCACTTCTTTTTGAAAAATCACTTCCTCCTTGGTAGTTTTAATATTTTCGAATAACATGGAAAAAGTGTTGCCATGTGCTTTTGAAAGTTGTAACTACACTAATTCTAGTACGTTTTCATTTACCAATGTTTCAAGTTGGGTAATTCTTCTCATGCTATTTTTTTTAAATCTCATTCCAATAAAAATTAGTAAACTATTCGGATTTAAACGCAAGATAAATAATCTTTTCAGGATTGTCTACATCAGGGGTGTCCAACCTTTCAGCTTTCGTGGGCCACATTGGGAGAAGACGAGTTGTATTGGGCCACAAATAAAATATTCTAACCCTAAAGATAGCTGATTAGTAAAAAAACGTAGAATGTATACAGACTTAGTTAACAATTTTAAGTAATTTAAACTTCATTAATTCATCAAGATTGTAAATATATCAATTTTTGTTGGGCCTCATGCAAACATGTCTTGGGCCGCATGCGGCCCCTGGGCCGCAGGTTGGACAAGCCTGGTCTACATGTTAGTTTTTCGAGATTTATTCGATTTATTTCAGGGTACGGAGAATCATTCTTTTCTAATTCTTACTCGAATTTTATATTTGAATCGTTCGCGAATTTATCGCAAAGGAATGATTCGCGAATCAAATCACTGTATGAAGTATTTAAGCTCGAACAAAATTTGTCAAAAAATTTCTGAACAGTGAAACACTTTCTTATACTAACTACAACTTCACACAAAAATTTCAAAAATATGAAAATAAAAATTCACCTAGGGTTCTATATTTTGGGAATCGTAAAAAATAGCGATTTTCAGTGAAAGGCAAAAATTTCGATAACTATATGATCTTTAATTCTTCCATAATAATGATTTTCGAAAAACCGCTAGTTTGCAAGCAATTTGGCAAAATCCACTTTTCTACAATATCAGGTGTTTTTCTAAGGGCGCCCTCCATTGCTAGGATATTTTACTTGCGACTAAAATGTGCTACAAATAGAAAGAGACAGATAGCTGTAATTGTCAATGGGAAAGACATAATACGGGCACGAGTCTTTATAGAAAGTTTTATAGGATGAAATCATAGGAATTTAAACCGTATTCCATGTCCAAAACATTCTATTTGCGTCTCCGAATCACATATCTGTATGTCCTCTAATATCTCAAATTTCCTACCTGTAAATATGGTTATTATTATTATTATAGTCTGTATACCAAAACATGTAATAAATATAAATACCTTCGTTGTTATTCATTGTGTTGTAAGTTTTGAAACTGCATTTGTCAAAATCAGACAGATTTTGACTACTTTTGTAGTTTATTTTATAGGAAGCGTACGTCAGTTCAAATACATCTACCAAAGCGACACCTGGCGACGAACGCTTCCTATAAAATAAACTACAAAAGCGACATCTGGCGACGTACGCTTTTTTTTTGTTCTCTCTCTTTCTTACCAAGCCTTTGTTATATAAGTGTGTCCCTACATTTTATCGCAACTAAAATATCCTGGCAATGGAGAAAGCCCATAAGGTATTAAAAAAATTTGGGAACTCATAGTTGTTTTGATAAATTGTTTACAGGCTGTTCTAATCTGGAAAAAAAGCTGTTCTAATTGACCTAATAGACTTCTAATTTGAGTTAATAGACTGTCCTACTCATTAGCACAGTCTATTAAGGTAGCATGGCCACTCTCTAGGTTATAGGCTCTATTCACAACGAGCGGCACTACAGAAAGCAGATTCAGCTTCTGCCGCTACCGCTGCCGCTGCTTCTGCTTTATAGGAGTACTATAAATTTGGCAGTACTAAAACTCAACGAACACACGAAACAAGATTCAGCACCTGTGCGCAAGTTTTTGTCGATTTAGCTCAGATAATTTTAAACGCTAAGTGAATTCAAAACTTGTAAAAGTAAAATGTCAAGGTAAATATAGCGGCGCTCCCTTATCACGACGTGACAATATTTATTTGATTTTGTGATGAAAGGATGCAATTTTTCATCTGATTCGTCTTGGAAATTAAAAGCAAAGTCGATTTATAGGTGGCTTTTATACCCTCCATGAAAACCGTTCAGGATTTTTTCCCATTAGAAGTGTATGTAGCTTAGTAGCCATAAACCAAAAATGTTAGTAGGATTATTTTAGGGAACATTTTAGGCGAACTAAATTTATAAAATATGATAGAAATTGTACAAATATCCCTCCAAAAAAGCAAGGTGTCTGTCTCGTAGAGACGGTCAGAAGACGTGGATCCGCCTACAACGATCGCCAATAGATTTTTAAGTAAGAAATTTTAGTGAAAAGGAAACTAAAGAAAAAAGCATCTTGTACCTAAAACTCAAATTTCACTTGCAACACTACGAACAATGTTTAATAGGGCATTTTCATAAATGTACTCGGAACTTACGCAAATTGCACAAAACATTTTCTTCGTAAACTAAACGAATAACATAAACTGGGTTATTTATTAAGAAAAATCTTTTGTGTTATTTGCAGAACTTGAATTTATGAAAACGCCCATAGATAAAAAACAAATAAAAATAAAATAAAATTACACGATAAAAGCAACGAAGCAATTTCAATTTAGAGCAACTAAAAACAGTGTTCAAAACCATGGCCGAATTATACAAGGTCTGTTTGACAGCTCAGTTGCTTCTGGCTCTGACGTCATCGGCAAGAAATTCTTATACGATTCAATGGGAATTTTCCCTTTTTATATGAAATATTATTGAAATTAGCGCACACACAATCAACATTAGAAAGAATGCACCGATAATTCTTGCCAATGACGTAGCAAAATGGTGGCTGTTAAAAAGCAACCAGCGGACCTGTGTTTAATTCGGCCATGCGATCGATGCACATTTTTTCCTTCTCCCGCCAAGTTAAGATCGAAATTGTTTCTCTTTAAGTTTTCCGCTCTTGTTCAAAGCGGTTTGTATGCTTTGCATAAAAATGAATGAAAGGTTCGAGCGATGGCTGCTGTTGGATGATGCACACACACATATAAGTATGCATTTCATTAGTAAGAGAGCGATATCTCGGTCCCAGCATTAAAGTTGTGTTCTCAAAGCAAATTAAAACCATAATTTTTTCACGTTCTTTGGAGCGTTTTACTGAAATTCTGAATTTCGTTTTCTCGAGAGTGATTTTTATTTTCAATTTTTTTCAATTCCTCCAAAGCGAATTGAACCGAAATAATATGAATAGCCAGAATCAGAACAACCCATTTAGAGAAGAGAAACAATCAAGTTCTATATGAGATTCAATACACACAAAGAAAGCATAAAAAGAGTATACATGTGAAATCTGTACTGCAAGCAGCAGACACAGCATAACAGCGGAGTAAAAATTTTGATTTTGCTTTTTAAATACATAATTGAACATAGTTTAACATAACAAAATACCCTATACAATGCTTTAATGTAGCCCTCATCTTATAACACAGGTTTTGTTCAGATATCACCACAAACTATCGAGTTTCATCGATTGCAAATTTGTTATCATGGCAGCAAGCCGATTTTCTAATTTGTACCCCCATTACCAAAATCCAAGACGTATCCACGTCAAAACATTTTAGGCTAGAAAAATCAACACTGTTACGTTATTCAAAATGAATTTAAAATTTTCTAATCAAAAAACTGCATCTGGACCTGAAATTGCTATATTTAATCAAGAAGTTATCCGTTATATTTTACCGTTATTGAGATTAAAATATAAAAAAATATATTTTTGCAAATTACTTGCAAACTAACGATTTTTCGACAAATTAATTTAAGGAAGAATTGGAGATGTTAAAATTTTCTACCTTTTTGCCATTTACCGTAAATTGATATCTTTTACCGTTCTCAAGTTATCTCAAATTTTGTACGTTTTTGATATTTTTGAATAAACCAAGAATTTATTGGGAGGTCGTCTTAGGTTGACACTACGACAGGGCTATAACGTAAATTGCACAGGGTCGTAAATTTTGTAGAAGAAAGTTTTGTGTTGACCACAACTGATATTTTAATTTTGTTTTTTAATTATGGTTTTCTAATTTTTTTTAATACTTTTTAGGAACAACACCAAGCTGCTATTGCCATATGCCGGGAATTTAACAAAAAGATGGTCCAAAAGCTGGCAGCCAAAGAGCAGAGCGGCAAAGACCCCCAGCGCCATACCCAATGTTGGCCGGGCAGCAGCTTTCACCAAGGTTTCCTGGTTTGTCACACACATTTCAATTTCCGCCCCCACCAATAATGCTGCCACCACCTGTAGCTGGACCGCCCCGTCCGACACCACCAATGGGATCACCACCAACGGCACCGCCCCCTCCGACATCACTAACGGGACCGCCCCCTCCGACACAACTAACGGGACCGCCCCCTCCGACCACAAATTAAAATTATACTAAAATTATATCAAAAGCAATAAAAACAATATAAAAGATTAAATGTTTTTTGTATTTCATTTATTTTTGAATTTTTGAAGTTTTTTCCCTGGAATAGAAGTCTGACAGGTCGATTATCTTACACAGGGACTACATTGACTTTTATTTCTCGTATACCAGCTGGTAAGCCTTTTAATCTAAACAGACAGGCTAATCTAAACAGGCTCTAATAGTTGATTTGATAGCAGTGTATCATAGACAATGGGCCGTATGAATAATAAACACTCTACTCGAGTGCACTCAGTTTTTTGCGACTGCACTCAGTTTGGCATGAATAAAAAATCTCAACTCAGCTGTACTTTACTCAGTTCCCTCAGAAAAACATCGAATTTGTGAGTGGAGTGCCATATGCACTAATTTGGTATGAATAAAAACTGTTTTTGCTTGAGTGAAGCAAAGTAAAGTTCAGTCTGATTTGAGTGTACTGCTGGGCACCCTCAGCATTGTTTTTTTTTTAAATTTCCAAATTTTTTCGATTGTCAAGGAAATATTTGACACTTAACTTTTGTTTATCGTCGGTTGGGAGCGTAAAAAAGGTTTTAATTATAAAAAATATAAACTTTTATTTAAAAAAAAATTGAAAATGGAAAACCAGGATCTGATATATATCGAAGAAAACATTTAAATTTTTCATGCTTCGAGAGACTTCCGCCTCTGGATTCATCATATTCTTCCGGTAAGAACATTTCAACAATTCGGTTGAAATTATACACATCGAACCTATATAATTGACGAAAATTTTCTTCACAATCCAAATTTCTTTGCCTACACACTTTTCTTTTTCTCCGAGGTTCATTATTTTCATATTCAGAATCAGATAAATCGAAAACTAAACCATTCACAAACGAAAACATTTTTTATTTTTCGATTCGCTTCCAAATACATCAAATAAACGTCAAACTGCAATGAGTGTACTCAGAAAATACAAAACATCGCAAGAGTGTAGTCCATTGAGTAGAGTAAACTTTTATTCATACCAAATTTGAACTTTACTCAAGCAAGTCTACTCACTTAGAGTGCACTCACTTTACTCAGAAAGACGAATTTTTATTCATACGGCCCAATATATAACAATAGACGTCCAACTCTCGCTTATTGACTGCGACGTTTCAGTGCCTGAAATCGTAACTATTTTGGTTTGAGTATTGGGTAGTTCTCGCCTGTGCTAAACTTGGTTTGTGCCCTTGATGCATTTTTCTCGCTAGAAAATCCAATAAAAATTTGAAAAAACAATAAAAAACCAATATCTTTTAAATTTTTTTTTATTTTAAATTTCAATATATCTTTAAATAAATATCACATTTTGTTTTGTCATTTTTAAATCAATATCACATTACTGCAGAAGCAGTGAAGACGAGGGACAAGCTAAATGTGTCGAACCAAGCACCAGAGCCGTCCCAAAAGCAGTTTACAATCAAACGCAGCTACGATATAAGGAAGGCGATAGTGCCAGCAAAGCCCACCATAAAGCTTAAGTGGGGCTTGATTTTGCGGCAACTTTGCCTCCGTCTTCATGGAATGCTCGAGTGTCTCGAACGACTGGAAGAGGAATTACAATTTATTGCAGCAAAGTAAGACTATCCCGAGATCATTACCTCGACTTCCTCAGATCCCAAATAATCACGTCTCTGGCTGCAAAAGTATGCAGGTGTGGTCCTCACTGACTAAAGCTAAATATTCGCCCTCGGGCTCCCAAGAAACATCGTTAATGTAGTTTGTGTGACCTAGAAATACACCATGAAATTTTCTCAAAAATTGCAAATAAATGGAGATACCTTTCAGCAGTTAAATTGTGTCACTGTAGAAAATTCTTAAGCAGTGATGCGCCCCAACCGCACAGAATGTCACAACTTTGGGCAAAACCGACAGCGAAGTCTCAGGGGCGAAACTAATGGCTCACAACGGGTTTCAAGGTATGTACATACAACTGCTTCAATTCTACCCACTCAAACGAATCGTTCTCTGATTCTTCCTAAAATACCGGTGTTTTTAAGGATACTTGAAAAATTACCGGAATTAAAATGTGCCCCAAAATGAGGAAAAAAAACTAACGTCAAATCATGGTCAAGTCAGAAAAAACATGCCACACGCTCGTCATCATGCTTGAAAAGCGAAAAACACATGCGACATGTGGCGCCGTCGTTTTTTGAAATCGGAACTATACAATGAAATCGACTTTTTGTTCTAAGTTAACACACCGTGTTCTATATGACAATTTTTCTCCTCTTCATGCCTTTTCCGAAAAAAAATCCTAAAAATTTAAAAAAAAGCATTAGTACAACAATCAAACATTGTAATTAATTTAATTACGTTTGCGAAAATATTGAAAAAAGTCAAAAATGTTGGTTAAACTTCCGGCACTGTTCGGTAGAAAGTAGGGAACTTTGAATTTTTTTCGACAACTTTTTTTTTTTTGAAAAATTCATTGCCCCCTTATTCCTACTGACTTCCGGTCGAATGCAATTTGATCTATACCACCTTTATAGGTTTTAACTAAATTTGATACCCTAATTGATTAGAAAATTCTTAGTGCAATAAATTAAGAAATATGCAATGAAAACAGCAAGCATCAAAAGGTCGAAGAATAAAACTGTTGGTAGCTTTGAAAACACCAATATCTAATTAAAATTGTATTAATAAATAATATTATTCTCACTCAATATTGAAAATTAGTAAAAACAAACCGATGCAAATAAAATTTTACGTCGACGCAACAAAAGTCAAACAAGTAATGGAAATATTTTATGTCGCCAGTGGGTACTTTTAACAAGACCTATTTTGTTATTTAAGATTAGCTGGGAAGACCTTTTTCGTTATTTGCTAGGAAGACCTCCAATAAAAACGAGATAAATATTTATTTTATTTCTGATACACAGCCAGTGTTGGGCAAAACGGCGTAAAAAACAGTTTTTTACATTTTTCACGTAAAAAACGTAAAAAACTGGTAAAAAACGTAAAAAACCGTAAAAAACGTAAAAAATAGTAAAAAACCTAAAAAATGGGACATCGCAGTTCCTACAAAGTATGACAGTCTGTTTTAAAGTTTTTCTCAGCATTTTATTAGAGATCCTATAATATAGAGAGTGGACATCAGCACTTAATAGACTGTACTACTAAGTAGGACAGTCTATTAACTCGAATTAGAACAGTTGTTGGAATGGAATTTTTCCAGTTTTTAAAATTTCGTTTCCCTTTTTCCAGTTTTGTTTCAATTTCCGCCTTCGGAATGAGTCTCCTTGTGTTTAAAAACGATTTTTTTATGCAAACTTTAAAATTACGCTTGTTGCTGCAAGAACTAGTTTCTTTAACCCTTTCATGCATACATTTTTCTATGGAATTAATTTTCACGGTTTTTGGTATCCGAGGGTTTTTGGGGTCGCTGATTACGAATCTGAAGTCAAAACTTCAAAAATCAAAATGGCGGATCCAATATGGCGGTCAAAAAAGATAAAGTTCATTAGATTACGTTGAAAACTAGTACGTAATTTTATCTTTTTTGACCGCCATTTTGATATTTGAAGTTTTGACTTCAGATTCGTAATTAGCGACCCCAAAAACCTTTATAAAGCTAATTACCGATTTTTCAACTGTAATAGATTTGCCACAGTTACATTTAATCTGCAAAATAGCTACTTTTTTGCTCTTTATTTATTTATAAAATGCAGTAATTATAAAAAAAGCGCATATTACTTTTTTTTCATAACAATTGATGTCCTATGATACTTACGAAATTAATTTAGTCAATATAAGTGCATGAAATATATGTTATAATATTAAAAAACTGAATTAGAAAAGGTGTTGTTGTACAACAACACTGCAAGAAAGGGTTAAAATAGCTCATATGTCGCAAATCTCTCCACATTAATTAACGTTAAAATGAGTAGGCGGACGTAATGTAATGAAAGGATATAAACAGTTTTTGAACTCCGAGTTTAAAATCTTTTTCACTTTCAAGAGGAAATGTTTTTGAATACTTTTCTGTGTTTGCTGAAGACTAAAGACTATTAACCTTTTTATTGTTCTAAGATGATTTATTTACGAATAATTACTATATTTAGTGAATGGCTACTTATTAAAAAAAAATATTAAAAAATCGATGTTTTAGGTTTTTTACAGTTTTTTACGTTTTTTACGTTAAAATTGAGGTTTTTTACGCGTAATTTTTTACGCGTAAAAAACTAGGTAAATTACTTTACGTAAAAAACCGGCACAACACTGTACACAGCGCCCACAAATTTTTTTTATTGTACTTTTAACCCTAGACCCGTGTACTACATATAAAACTTCCATATATTGTGTACTTGGGCACTCAGATGTAATTCTAATAGAAAATGTATGGCTTGTTTGTTTAAAAATCATAAAAATGTGGTTTATTCGTTAAACAAGTAAGAAATACAATGGAAAAATATAACCCCAAAAAATCGTTCTGGGCACTCAGTGCCCAGTACACGGGTCTAGGGTTAAATCATTTTGTATTTGATTAGTATGACTAATAATCCAAAATGTCGCCTGATACTTACCACGCTTGTTTATACTTTTTAGTCTTCGAATATTTTGGGGAGAATAGGGATATTTGATATTTGCCACGATATTTTATACCATGAACTCATAAATTTTGGACAAAAACTTTTAATGTAAAAACGAAATGCTATAAAAGGATCAAGTCTCCATACATTGTGAGAGACTTGATTCCACTGCCTGGGAGACTAGATCCCGGGGAGATCAAACCTTCCTATGTAAATGAAGCCAAGAATAATTAAAGAAAAAAAACGGTTTATGCATTTTTAACAATTCAACAATCAGCCTTTCTTGAATATAAGAATATTGTTCTTAGGAAATATTTTTTAAAAACAGGGCACCAATCATGTATTCCGACGCGTCTCTGTCTTTCGACTTCGACGCAGCTTTTAACTCTTGACTTCGCCATATCAGCAGCTTCAAATTTCCTGGAGTGACAGTCAGAATCACGTTTCGATTCATAGTGACGATTCCGCGAAATTTCAAGCTGCAGATATGGCGAAGTCAAGAGTTAAAAGCTACGTCGAAGTCGAAAGACAGAGACGCGTCGGAATACATGATTGGTGCCCTGGTCAAGAGAAAGGAAAACTTATGCTACATTTACACGAATGACAAATTTGTCATTTTTTTCTTGTCATTATGTTAATTCCCGTGTAAATGGCATAATTTTTGTAATTTTTTCTGTCAGAAAATGTCAATCTCTCATAAAAGAATGAACTTGTCATTCGTACAAACGCAATATTAGTTATGACAAAAGTTGAATACTAAAGTTGTCATAACTAATATTGCGTTTGCACGAATGACAATCTGGCATAAAAGAATGGACAAGTTCATTCTTTTATGAGAGATTGACATTTTCTGACAGAAAAAATTACAAAAATTATGCCATTTACACGGGAATTAACATAATGACAAGAAAAAAATGACAAATTCGTGTAAATGTAGCATTAAAATAAAAATTCGAAAATCATAAAAAATGCCACATAACTGATATTCAAGACAAATTTACTTATTCGTAAATTTAATTGCATGCAAAGACTTATCGGAAATAAAACATCCCTGATGCCTAACGTAAGCTCTAAAAATTTGACAACTTTTTATGATTTGGTAGCGTGCTACTGTCTCTGTTCTTTTTCTGGTAATTTGAAAGTGTTATCGTCTCTCTATGTAGCAAATTTAATATTGAAAAAATTGTTGTTTTTTAATTCTTGTTTGGTTTTATTTTTTAATTGCCTTAAGTTATTGGGAGTACAAATGGAAAACCGCCGTTTTCCAATAGATGGAATGAAATCTTGGTAGGAATTCCGTAAGGCTACGGGCGTCTGTCGATTCGACCACATTTCAAGTCACTCGCATCACGTAAGGTGATCAACTTGAAAAGTCACATTACGGAATTCCTATCAAGATTGCATAAATCCGTCACATGACGGGCTTTAAATGTAGTATAAGTTAAATGCGAAACCCGCTTTAAAACACCTACCCAATGGCACAAACCGTATCAAAATTGCTTTTATGGTTCAGAAAATAGAAGGAGAGGGATTTACGAGTAATGGGGGAATTTGAGTGGAGAAAACGGAGCAAACCCTGTTAAAATTTCAGGAGAGGGGTTAAAAGTAGGAGAGGGGTTTACTGGCAAGAGGAATTGTGTTAAGATTGGAGACAATTTACGCAATGGTACATACTTCGTAAAAACTGCTCCAACCGTTCAGTAATTAACAATAGAGCTGTTCATAATTTCGTTCTTGTTCTTTGGGGGGTTTACTGAAATGCTGAATTTTTATTTTCCATTGATTTCAATTCCTCCTTGGGAGCAAAACGAAAGACTAGAAATGAGAGCGTTTTGGACACTGTATGTATGATATTTATTTCATACTTCTCTTATCATAAACCAATTATAAATAAAATTATTTTTAAATAAAAATTTGTTTCCTTAATTTCCTTTTCACTTAAATTTCTTACTTCAATATCTATTGGCGATCGTTGTAGGCGGATCCACGTCTTCTGGCCGTCTCTACGAGACAGACACCTTCTTTTTGCATTCGAAAGCGGTTATTGTTCCATAGAAACGCGATTTTGGAAAAAAAAACCGTTTTCGAGAAAAACGCAATTTTTCGATATTTTTGTATCAACATTATACTAATTATATTCATCATATGAAGTTTGAGGCTGAAATTTTATGATGATTTCCTTTTACAAAATCTACGTTCTAGCACTGGTGTAAATTTATATGAGTACAACCAATTGAAACCGATGGCTTTGCAACATAATCAAATCTTTTTCTCCATATTTTGCTAAATTTAATTTAACAAGCTAATTGACTTGACATTGAGGCTGGGTACTAGTACAAAAGCACTCACCCAGGGCATCATTTTTCTTAGGATAATTTTAAAAACAAAACATGTTTTTTTTAGGTCAATTTGAGGGTGTACTTCATGGCCGAATTATACAAGGTCTGCTGGTTATTTTTTTACAGCCACCATTTTGCTACGTCAGCGGCAAGAAATTCTTTGTAATGTTGATTGTGCGTACGGAGTTGTTTAGCTAGATGTTAGCTAGATTTGAGAATTGGGGAAAATTCCCATTGAGTCTTATAAGAATTTCTTGCTGATGACGTCAGAGCCAAGAGAGACTGAGCTGTCAAACAGACCTTGTATAATTCGGCCATGGGTGTACTTGATCTTGGAATTCAAAAATTTGGACCTGCGGCACAATTTTTTTCATGATTTAGGCCTTTAGCATATTTTTTAGATTAAAATTTTATCTCGCCACACTTTTTTAAATCAATTTCTTCTTAAAAAATAAAAAAAATTTTCCTGCGGTTTAACTAGATGCTCTTTTTCACAAACAAAAATTTGAGACAAACTTTATACTCTTTGATCAGTCATGATAAATTTTCAAGCTCTCAAAAATGTTTTTCACCAATTTTTTTAAAAAGGGAGGGACGCCAATTTCTGGTTACGCCTCGGGCGCTGCTTTATCTTGGCACAGAGTCGTGTCCTTTCGCGTGTTTTATGTTAGCAATATATAAAACGATATAATAAAATAATTTAAGAAAATTTTATACAGTTTATTCAAAAAAGTGATTAGCACATTATTAATTAATTTTATTTACAATCTTTCATCCGTCACCTGCTAATAACTGTATTTACGTTTTTCGAACCAACATTAAACAGACTTAACTTCATATTTTATGTACAGAAAAAATACTATGACGTCAAAAATGCGATTATTTTGGTATAATAACGACATTGAAAGTGAATTCAACTAATTTACAACAGTTTTAAAGCGTTTCATTCTAAATGCAAGTTACATATTCATAAAACTCGTTAAGGCCCTTAATTACATCAATTTTAATTAATTATAAAAAAATGATTTATTTAAGAATCGAATTTTTTTTATCACATATCATTTTTCTAGATTTAATAAATAGTAAAAAATAAGGATATTTATAGCGGTTTTCAGGAAACTTTTAATGACTAGCAATCATATCGAACTAGTGTTCCCATTTGCAACTATTTGGATGTCCTCTCTGATGAAACTAAATATTTACTGGTTTAAACTAAACTGTTAAAAAACTTATTCCGAAAAACCCAAACTTTTCTGAAATGCCATGAAGACCAAGGTTTGAGCTGACACGTTTCGAACCAACCACGGGTTTTTCAGAGTCATTAAACCTAACTGAGCACATTAAAGTACAAATTTGAAGAACTAAACACAAACCCAAAGGCTCTTAGTACGTCCTAACCATAGATTAACACTAAGATATTCTAAGCGCGAACTACAAAATGACACGTGGCCGAGAAAACTTTTAGTTGCAATCATTCTCAGTGTACAGCTTATGTTGGCATTAGTTACGCATAATCAAATGAGTGGTAAGATGACTTGACAGTAAAAAGAGATAGGCAACGAAGCGAAACGATGACGATTGCGAAGAGATACTTTCACGCTGTGCGTTATTGTAACGGAATTTTGATGAAAAAATTGGAAAATCGGTATTTCGCTACGTTATGATAACGTTTCCCATTCCTGTTATATACTACTGGACAAAGCATCCGAACCAAAAAAAAAAATGGCACGGCAGCAGATTTGTCTTGGAGATTCAGGTGCCCCCAACTTAATTGTACTCGTAAACATTTTGCGTAACATGTCAATTCTTGCAGTCATGTTCATATCAAAAGGAAATTCCACAGATAGTGTTTACTGGAAATCTAGTATGCACATCATTTGGCTCTTGAAAAATTCGAAAAACCAGTGCAAAACGCAAATGCTACACTTGAAA
This sequence comes from Chrysopilus asiliformis, assembly GCA_964034945.1. Taxonomy (NCBI): domain Eukaryota; kingdom Metazoa; phylum Arthropoda; class Insecta; order Diptera; family Rhagionidae; genus Chrysopilus; species Chrysopilus asiliformis. The sequence continues at coordinate 46,469,238 of OZ035963.1, read as the reverse complement.
ATTAAAGTTGAGAGCCCCTGCAGCAGCAGCCAGCTGTCATTTATGCCAAACATATATCTTGATCTTTCTTTATTTTACCGATCACTTTATCTGGCAGCACCGTCTCCCTAAGTTAGCCTTATTCCATCCTCTCTCGTGAATCCTCTTTTGCTTAGAGATGTTCAATTCCTGGTAAAAGTTTCGCAGTTAGAAGGAATTCTTTTGGTTTTAACTATTTAATTGAAATCCCAAACAAAACAATAAATTTAACCACATCTTTAACATTCTATAACAAAAATATTAAATTTGAAAATTAAATCGAATAAATCCTTCATACATTCTAACTGTACCAACTAAATCGACATTCAAACCCAATAGCATAAATCCTGAATTGATTCGAAATGCGTTAGTTTATTAGTCCTAGGCAGTAACGACTTTTCAATAACGGTTTGATTTTTAGGAATTAGTTTTTTGGGTTTACTTTTTACACAGTTTAGTTCAAACCAGTGAAAATTTAACTTCATCCGAAAATACTTTCTTCGCTCAATAATTCCATTTAGTGGTAGTTGAAAGTTTTGTGAAACACACTATTAGAAGTCAGTAATTTAAAATTTCACTCAAAATTTGATTCACACTCAGTTCAATGAAAAATTCCTTTTTTGGCCGCGCGCGGCGCCACGTTCAATAAAACCTCACAATTCCGTCGGTATTGTTTTTTGAAGGAGCTTTCGTCTCGATGGCGGTGGGTGTCCTAGACTCAAGCTTAGTGCAGATTCGTATCCGGTTTGCGTCCGAGATTCAATGGCCGCGCCACAGTGTAGAGCATAGAAGTACCTCGTCACCTGGTGGGAAAAATTTTAAAAACATATTGAGTGTTTTTTTTTTCTAAATAATTTTTGAGATTCTGCTTTTATCGGTATTAAAAGAAAGCATTAGAAAAGCTATTTTTGAGTGGTATGACACTCTAAGAGACCCGGACCCCAGGAGTAACATCAAATTTTTTTTATATCAATATAATGAAAGAAATACAAAATCCGTTTGAAGGCTTCTATAGTACATGCCTTAGGCAGTACTGCCGTCCAACCAGTAGCAGCAAAATGTTCTGATTGGCTGCAAATCGACAACATGACGTCACATGCCGAGAGATATTTTTTGCTGCTCGTTCATCTTAAATTCTAATTTTAATGCACACGCACATGCGGCAAATTTATGTGAAGTTAGATTTTTACTAAAGAAGACGCAAAAATATTGAGTTAAAATAAATTGGGAAAAGTGATTGATTTTTGTAAAGGGTTTTTCAATAGGTGCGCTCCAACTTTTTTCCAATAGGGACGGCGAACGACGCCATATTTTTTTTCATTCTCTTGACATTTATAAACTTCATTAGTCTACATTTCATCATGCAGCGATACACACTTGAACAGCTTTTGCAAATTATCCAAATTTTCTATCTAGATAATCGTTCGATCGTTGCAACTTTAAGAGCATTACTCATCTTCAGCGACGAGGCTCATTTTTGGCTCAATGGCTTTGTCAACAAGCAAAATATGCGCTATTGGGCAGGCAGAAATCCACATATACTCCATGAGTCACCATTGCATCCCCAAAAAATAACTGCTTGGTGAGGACTTCATGTCGGCGGCGTCATTGGGCCATATTTTTTTGTTGATGATGCTAACCGTCACGTTACTGTTAATGGAAATCGCTATCGCAGCATGATAACTGATTATTTTTGGCATCAATTGAATGGTATGGACTTGGACGATATGTGGTTTCAACAGGACGGTGCCACAAGTCACACAGCACACATTACAATCGCTTTATTGAAGACCAAATTTGATGAGCGTGTTATTTCCAGAAATGGACCAGTTGAATGGCCGCCAAGATCGTGCGATTTGACACCTTTGGACTATTTTCTTTGGGGCCAAATTAAGTCATTGGTCTACACCAATAAGCCGACGACGTTAGAAGAGCTCAGAGCAAATATCGAACGCGAAATTGCTGCTGTATCGGTCGAATTATGCGAAAAAGTGGTCGAAAATTGGGTTCAGCGATTGGACTTCTGTAAGCGTGCCCGTGGTGGTCATGCGAAGGAAATTGAATTTCATACATAAATGTATATGTTTGAACAAAATAATAAAAAAAAATTAGTTGAAATCTCAAACCGTTTTTGTTTTATTTAAAAAAAAGTTGGAGCGCTCTTATTGAAAAACCCTTTATAACTTCCACATATGTTGCACTCTAAACCAGTGTTGTCCACCTTTGGCTCACCAAGCTCCTCAGATGCTTAAAATTTTTAACGATATTGGCAGAGTATTTTACGTAGGGTGAAAAATAAATTGTATCAAATATTTGTACTCCACTGTGTTCCATGTGTTATCAATTTCTTTCAGTATAATTTGGCAAATTGTGAAAATTAAAAAAAAATATGCACATTTTGCTGAAAATTTTGGTTGCTTATTAGAATTTCTCGATCATATGCATTTTTAATATGATTTGATAATATTATATTCATTTGATGTTTTTCAGTTGATCAGAGGATATACCTATTTTGTTTTGTATTTAAAAATTTAATTTTAACATATTTTTATACATAAAAAAAACTCAAAGACAAAAAAAAAACAATAAAATCCCAGGTTTAACTAAGATTATACTTTTGTATCATTTTTCAGGGACAACAACGAAGAAAATTCATTTAAACTCAAATTACAAACCACTTAAATAGTAATAAAACCCAATGTCAAAATTTTACTGCTACTGTATGTGTTACTCCGAGCAGAACTGCCACTTCACTGCTACTGCTGCTACTACTATCGGCCAATATGTCACGGCTCTTAAACCGCATAAAAAAATTATCCAGTTCAGTAAGATGTATAATAAAGTATTGTATTCATGAAAAATATCAGCTTACAAATATTTCCCGAGTACTCCTATTCTATGTAATTGTTTTAATGATTATTTTTTTTTTGTAACTGAAATCAATTTTCTAATTGTTTTTACTTCCCTCCGCTTAACTATGGAAGGAAAGTCTTTAATTCATGACGGTGACTGATTCGATAACGAGGGTAAATAGAAACGTTTTAATCAATACAAAATCCAGAAAAATTATGAAAATGTCCGTGTATCTGTCTGTATCCAACGTTAACTATAACGAGTACCTGCCATACAATTTTTCAAATTCTTTTTTTTTGAAAATTTCTCGAGAACTATATATTTTGAGACAAATTGCATACAACAATAAAATTTCCCACATTTTTTCCCCATAACAGTTTTTACGTTTTATTATTTTTTACATATTTTTTCGAAACTAAATATGTATTGCAGAGGAAGGTTTTGTGTTGATCACAAATGATATTTTTTTTTAAACAAAAATTCGACCGAAAACAGAAATATTACTTTACAGAGAATAAAATATGTTTAATAATTATTTAAATGATATTTTTAAAAAACACTGATATGCGATATTAAAATTTTTTTACCTGCTGTTTAAAAGACGCAGTTGTTAATGTGTACAAAACTGGATTAAGTGCAGAATTTACTGGCAACACTAAAACTGCTAGCCAAGCGTACAGAGATGGTGAAATCTTCAAACCTAAAAATATTTTCTTATATTAAATGAAATTAATATTATTTTAATAAAAAGTAAAATTCTTGAGCTCATTACATTTTTGAGGTGTAGTAATCCATTAATAGGTATAGTAAATTTTTTAAACGATATTATAACTTAATTTACGTTAAGAAAAAGCCTTTCAAACATATTATGACTTTTAGGAAGTTATAAAAGCTTTTTCTCGATACTACTCGACAGTTGATAATCAATCACGATCAACTAGCGTAGACTATTAAACTTAAACTCCTGTAAACTTAAACCCCGTTTATATGAAAATCCCACTTACATATATGAACTCAAGGTATTATAATTAATTCACATAAACGTTATTGTAATTATAACCGATTGTAATTATAAACGAATTACCTGCGAGGGCAGCGATTTTTACAAGAATTATGGGAAGCCAACAGGCACAATCAGTAGCCACAATTACAGCAAACCTAAAAAAGTAAGAAAAAATATGTACAACAATGTTAGAAATTTTAATGCAATAAAGCAAAATTAATTTATTTCGACAGAAAATTATTTTAGCGTTCATTTAAGAGAAAATCTGCTTCAATTTTCAATAATTCTAGAGTAACTGAATTTTAAAATTAGGTGAAAAATTATGTTTGATTCGCCTTTTTCAAGTCTCATATAATTTTATGGGCAGTAACGGATAAAATTCGTTACAGAGAGATTTAATTAAATTTCTTAATATAATTTTAGTCTGTTAAAGCCACAGAAGAAAAGTTTTTCAAAGAAATGTGTCAGATAGCGTAGGACGTTTTAATTTTACTTTTTACTTGCTGCGCTGATATTGAGGGCGAATCTTAATCTTATCTGTCGAACTTATTTTGATAAATCTATTAAGCAGATGAAATGTTAATCGCCCCTTCATTTACCTTCTGGCGACGATGTTTTCCCGACCACTCAGAGTACTTCGCATCGCTTCACCGGATCCACGAATCGCTCGCAGCATCCGCAGATACGAGACGATAATGAAAGCCAATGAGAAAGTGTTGATAACAATGAAAATTCCAGCTGAATATTCCCAGCCCTTTCTCGAAAAATCGCATTGTCGAAAATCACATTGACGTTGAGGGGATTAGGTGTTAATCATGAAACAATCAAAAATTATCCAAGCTCCGATTAGATTATTTTTCTTCTTTTCGACTTTAATTACATCTAATACTCTAATAAATTCTTACTTTTGCGTATGGCTCGTGGATGTGCAAGGACAGGCAAACTCCATTATTGCCATAGAAATGATCGCCAAAATACGAGAGGGATGAAAGTGGAGCAGCAGCTGCTGCTACAGAAGCACCCCATAGGAGAGATAGACGCAAAGCCACCCTAAAAGTAAGTCAGAACAACAGTTTAAAAAAAAATAGCAACAATTTGATTGGAAAATTTGAAACCAAGAGATGTCGGTTTACCTGGTTTTTCCGGTGGACCTGGGCTGCAGTGGCCTCGTCACTGATATCAGTCTGTCCCAGGTGACCAAGGTGAGAAGAAGGGTCGATGACTGGCAGCTTAGCGTGCTTAAGAAACCTACAAACGTAATAGAAATTTATTTTCAATTTAGAATTTCACTTTAGCAAGGGCTTCATAAAATATCACAATTACCACAGGTTGCGCATGCAACACTCTCCCTCCAGGATTCCTCGTGCTTTATATATTCACCTCGGAACATTATATCAGCGCTAGCTATAGTTGCAAGGTAAATTCCCATTAACAAGTCACTGGCAGCCAAGTGTCTTAGGTATATTGAATGCTCGACGTGACTTCTTGAGTTCTGAAAGAATCTCCCAAATAACACCACAATATTGCCGACGATTCCAATAGCTGCCATTATCCAGACGCTAAAATGACAACGAAAAGTTTGTTACCTTCACCTGTTCTGAATTGTGTTTAAGTGTCGTCTGATCGAAACTTTGTCGGGCGAACCGAATCAAAGGTTTGTACTTTAATCCTATCAAAAATTTAGGGAATACATTTTTATTGTGAGATTCGATAATTAAATCCGCTTTGGGACAATAAAAAAAGGTCAGTATATTAAATTTTAAGCTGACTTAGGAACCAGTAAATATAATATGAGTACTTGCATTTATTTTACGTCGATTTAAGTAAAACTTAATAAGTTAAATTAAAGGGATATTTTTGTACTATAATTTCAAGGGTTTCGAAAAATTGCCTCGAAAAATGTAAAAAATATGAAAAAAATAAACGTAATACTTTTTTCTATTAGTTTTTTGTGGCTCACAGATCATAATATTTGTTGGTGTTTTCACATCTGAAAGATTTCTCCTAATATCCCCAGGCAGAATTCATTCAGAGACAAAAAAAAGGCGTTCACACACCGAAATCGAGTCCATTCTTTTTAGGCGTTAACTTTTACTCGGCTCAAGATTTTAGAAATAGGTCCATTTGGATGTTAAATCCTTCGGCGTCAGCCAAAATGAGGTCAACCTAAAGTGAATTTTTAATTGTGCAAAAGCAAATGTTTAACTCCTTCAAACAAGAGTGTCAAAAAAAAAACTACCCGCTGCGGTGTTAAATTTTTACTGAACAACGTGAGGTATTTACTTTTAGCTATGTTTTGGGGCGGTGTCAGTTTTTTTCCCAACTGTCTCCTTTTTTCGAAAGTGTATTCAGTTCACAATTTGTGTCTGGAGATCTTCATCAGACGCTGCTTGCCCAGCTTCCGCATGTCCAACAAGTTTTTTTTTTAGTTAATGGTCGAGAAAACCAAAAAGAAAATCTGGATGAGCTCCACTGAAAGAAAGTGGCAAGAGACCGATAAGCTTAAAGAAGAGGCTTGGCCAACGTTATTCAACTATGACAATAATCAGGGTATTCACAGTCCTCTTTTAAATTGCGAGTAAATTTACCGCTCGGTAATTCAGTCAAATTTAACAGATTTTTACCGAGACGGTAACTTGGTTCATGTAAAAATGAATTACCGGATTCGGTAATTGTAGACATGCCTTGAGTCGTGTTTTTCGGCCCGGTTATTCGGTATCAAGAATCAACCGGGAGTGGCGCTAGTAATGTTTTTAGTTGTCAAATTTTCTCGCTGGTTATCTCATCGGGCTGCAAATTTTTTCAATTTTGATAACCGTTGCCACAATAGAAATTCAAAAGAATACATCAAACATGGATTTAAAGATATGTGACATATTTTACAATCAAATTCGCAGTTCATGATTTGGTCACGTATCCAATAAAAGCGCTGTTCTAAATCTGTGCTGTGGGATGTTCACAGCAGAATATTTTCAGTCTTTTAATATGACCGAAAACCCCGAATACCGAAAATTAAAAGAGGACTGTGAATACCCTGAATGTAAAAAAAACAATTTTTTTTAAAAATTATTTTTTTTTCTTAAAAAAAGTTTTTTTTTAAAATCTAAAGGTAAAAAAAAATTTTCGGCGCTGGGTGTCAATAATAAAAGCAAGATACAATTTTATTTTATTTTTTATGTATCGCTGTTATTTCTGATAACTGTGCAAAAAAAAAATTTTCTGCATATTTTTTTAAAATACAAGCTTTTTTTTAATTTTTCATTGTACGCTTTTTAATCATTTAGAGATATCCAAATGGACATTTTGATACTAGAATTGGATTTATCGACCCCTCAGATGAGATTTTTTCCCCATAATTTGAGGAAAAGGATAATCACGTTATCCTTTTCCATCCGTTATCCTTACTTTTCCATCCGTTATCCTTACTGAAAAATCCCCAGAAAGGATATTTTCAGGAAAACTTAATGGAAAATGTGATGACATTATCCTTACAGGACTTTTTCTTATCCTTACAAGTGCGGATGAGTGAAAGTGTGTCAAAATTATATTGCAAGATTTGACCCTGACAGATAGACTGACACACAAATAGGAAGACAGACAGATACTAAAGTATGCTAAATAAATAAAAAAAACATAACAAAAGCTATAATTGCCAATCTGGCAATCATTGGAGACCCGTATGGTGATATTCGTATCAAAATTCGAACAGTTGTATAAAAATTCCACTTTGAAGTCAAACTTTCCGACAAGATTTTTTAAAATTTATTCCAATCGGATTTTGATGTATGGAAGTTTTATGTAGAATCATATCCTAAATAACTTTTGTTCTTGGACTTTTTTTGATGAGATGCACCGTTTTTGCGATATTCACAAAAAACGTTTTCGTTCGTATGGGGGGTACCCCCCTAATAGTCCATTTTTGCCCATTAACGAACTTAGCCTCGCATTTTACAAAAAACGGATCTGTGCAAAATTTCAAGTCTCTAGCTCAATCCGGGCGCCCGCAATCCGCGCCACAGACGGACGAACGGACGGACAGACGGACGGACAGACGGACGGACATGCAGAAATTAATTATTTTTATCATTCTAAACACACTGGTGTAATTCATTTTTGTGTGTGATGACGGGATCTTGGCGTTACAAACGGTAAGGCAAAGTTAATATACCCTTTGGTTTCACCATACGTGTATAAACAACATCAGATATACTGCCACGGCTTACAGACAATAATATGGGTTGTAGGAAAATCTGTCAAATGATGCTATTTATCCATGCACCGAGAGAATTCCAAATAGGAATATACGTAACAGTGGACCCTTCTGCAATGATTACCCAAAACAGGGAGTTATTCCTATAACTACGAATAACTCCCTGTTTTAGGGAATCGTTGCAGAATCGTTGGTACATAATAATTTCAAACCATTCTGGGCTTTTGTTAAAAGTAGAAGAAAAACTTCGACATACCCTTCTACTATTACGTCCGGTGAATCTATTGAATCTGAACCTCAACAAATATGAGACCTTTTTGCTAAATTTTTCGAAACCACGTATCACACATCGACCGAAAATCTTAATTATAACTTTAATGTGAGTCAAAATACGAAAATTTCCGTCTTGCTTTTACGACTGACGATATATTGAATTCCATAGAAGCCTTTGATATAAATAAAAATGGTGGATCAGATGGTATACCCAACTTTTTCATTAAAAGACTTGGCTCTTCACTCTGTAAACCTTTAATTCTAATATTTAATAAATCCCTCAGTGAAGGCAAATTTCCAGATGTGTGGAACTTATCGAAAATTATTCCTATTCATTAAAAGGGAAGTATTAATGAAGCATTGAATTATCGCCCGATTAGTATCTTATCAGGATTCAGTAAGACCTTTGAACGCCTAATGTAGCAAAGCATTTACCATGAATTTTCTGTGCACTTGATGAAACAACAACACGGATTCATCAAGAGTAAATGGCTTGAATGTACAAATTATATTGCCAAATCACTAGAGTGCCATGGTCAAGCAGATACCATATATACGGACTTTTCCAAAGCATTTGACAGTGTAAATCACAATATTCTTGTAGCAAAAATATGGATTGTTGGTCGGCTTCTTTACTGGTTGAAATCTTACTTAAATAAAAGACAGACGCATGAAAAAGTTTTTCATGAATATAATACTTTATTATACTCCGTTAGAGAAAATATCATAATCATAATAACCGAACTCAATTATTTTAACTCATGCTGTCGAAATTTATAAAATACCTAAGAATTTATTTTAAAATGAACATTTCACATATTTGTCTGGAAATAAAATTTTTGTTTATTTTAAGATCGTATAAAATATTCATAAAATAATACAAGAAAATAAATTGCACAAAAAAAATCAATAGAACCACCGACCGCATGAATATCTTTTGAATTTTCCACAGTCTCGCAAATGAAAAGCTACACAAATAAATACATATATAATGTAGAAATAATACTTTTTTTGCATTAAAAATATATTTACATTAAATTCAAACTGTATGAAGCGAACAAGACGTTGGAATTCGGTCAGCAGGAATTTCGAGTAGACATAAAGAATATATTTTAGTTTGGCAAATACCTTTTTAAAAGCTTTTATTTAGCTCGCTATCTTGTTTGTTTGTCTGTTTGTCAGATCAAATCTTGCAACCCAATTTTGACCCACTTCCACTTGTCCGATTGACTTGAAATTTTGCACACTTATATAAGTCCGATGACAATACAATATTTTCACTACTTCGTCCTTATAAGGATAACGGAAGGTCCTGTAAGGATAACGTGATTATCCTTTTCTCCAAATTTTCCGGAAAAAAATCTATCCTGGGGGTTTTTGGCGTCGCTGAATCCGAATCTGTCATTAAAAAGTCAGTAAGGATAACGGAAGGTCCTGTAAGGATAACGTGATTATCCTTTTCTCCAAATTTTCCGGAAAAAAAATCTATCCTGGGGGTTTTTGGGGTCGCTGAATCCGAATCTGTCATTAAAAAGTCTGTAAGTATAACGGAAGGTCCTGTAAGGATAACGTGATTATCCTTTTCTCCAAATTTTCCGGAAAAAAATCTATTCTGGGGGTTTTTGGGGTCGCTGAATCCGAATCTGTCATTAAAAAGTCTGTAAGGATAACGGAAGGTCCTGTAAGGATAACGTGATTATCCTTTTCTCCAAATTTTCCGGAAAAAAATCTATTCTGGGGTTTTTGGGGTCGCTGAATCCGAATCTGTCATCAAAAACTCTGTAAGGATAACGGAAGGTCCTGTAAGGATAACGTGATTATCCTTTTCTCCAAATTTTCCGGAAAAAAATCTATCCTGGGGGTTTTTGGGGTCGCTGAATCCGAATCTATCATTAAAAAGTCTGTAAGGATAACGGAATGTCCTGTAAGGATAACGTGATTATCCTTTTTCTCAATTGTTCCGGGAAAAAATATATTCTGCGGGTTTTGGGGTTCGCTGAATACGATTCTCAAGTTAAAAAGCCTGTAAGGACATCTCAAATGTAAAGCTATATATTCGAAGACTAAAAAGAACAAAATAAAAAAAAATAAAAAAAAATTTTTTAAAAAAAGCTTTTATTAAAAAAAATGCACTAAAAAGAAAAAAATAATTTTCTGGACGCTGTGTATCACAAATATAAAAGCTTTTAAAAAGCGAGATAAAGCATAAAACAATAAAATAAACATTTATCTCGCTTTTTAAAAGCTTTTATATTTGTGATACACAGCGTCCAGAAAATTATTTTTTTCTTTTTAGTGCATTTTTTTTAATAAAAGCTTTTTTTAAAAAAATTTTTTTTATTTTTTTTACTTTTAAATAGGGAAGGTATTGAAAGTACGGAGACCGACTCGAGAACGGGGGTAGATAGAAAATTTCTGATCAGTACGAAATCCGCTTCAGGCAAAAGTATGAGGATGTCCGTCCATCTGTATGTCGGTCTGTCTGTGTGTCGGTTTGTCTGTTGGCCTGTCAGCCTGTCTATCGGTCTGTCTGTCTGTCAGTTTTACGTATCTTAAATAACTCGAGAACGCATTGAGCTGGCGACTTGAAATTTTTTCTAAATGAGTTTTATCAACTATTGTAAAAGAACCGTTAGGTTTTGCAAATTCTATTTATATCTCGAGAAAAAAATAGCTAATAATGGCAAAAGGCAACGTTTTAGGGTACCTCAAAATCCTTGAGTTCTAGTAAAGGTGAAAAGTGTAAAAGTGTACGAAAGAAGGACAGAACCAAGTGTTAGTCTTTGTAGGGAACTATGTAACCTTCAATTTGAAGACATAGTTGGCCCGTAAAGAATTTCGCCTGCAGCGCAATTCTGTTTAACAATTCTACGTGAAATCGTTTTTTTTTGCTAGAAAATTTCGCATGTGGCGCATTTATGTAACTCTTAAGGAGGATCTCCATTACCATGACTTCTGTAACTGCAAAAAAATGCAGAAAACTAGAGCAAGATAGACTTATATAGATCTAAAGAGGAATGACTGAATACAAGTATAAACGCTTTCCCTTCCAGTTTAACAATTTTATAGCAATCATATCAAACCTTATGCTATGAATATAAGGTTCAAATTAGCATAGAAATAAAGCTATACAGTGCATGTGTGTGTTTGAACTACATGAAAAATGACAGCTACGCTATAATAGCACTTTGCATGTGTCTGTGCTCACTATTCACTTACAGGGACAATGTGTGATTGTAGTAGAAATCGCTATAAAAAAGTTCAAGTCCGTCAACTGCAACCATAAAATCGCCATAAAAAAAGAGGGAAATTATTTTTGCAGTTGCCGACAAATTTTTGCAGTTGATTCTTATCTCCCTTTCTCGCCAAGGTATCTTCACATAAATGCGTCTCTATTTTTTTGCAGTTGGGAAAAGTCATGGTAATGGAGGGCCAACTTTATAGGGCTTATAAAGGGTGGTTAAATTTTAAGGGCCGATGTTGAATGTGAACCACACCTAAACGTCAAGTTTTTTTCTGCATTTCATTTGACATTTCTCAATTTCAGACTAACTCAATTTGAACCATGGAAAGATACACAATCGAGCAACGCGTTAAAGTTATTCAGGCTTATTATGAAAATGGGCGTTCAAATCAAAATGCATATCGTGCACTTCGTGAAATACGGCCCGATGATGCCGCCAGCCCATAAACCGCACCAAACAGTCACTGTTTGTGGGTGCATTGGTTTTTCGACAATCACTCTTGGATTATCATTCGCCCAAATGCGGCTGTTCTGCTTATTGACGAATCCACTGAGGTGAAAATGTGCCTCATCACTGAAGATGATTTTCTTCGAAAATTTTCATAATAAGCCTGAATAACTTTAACGCGTTGCTCGATTGTGTATCTTTCCATGGTTCAAATTGAGTTAGTCTGAAATTGAGAAATGTCAAATGAAATGCAGAAAAAAACTTGACGTTTGGGTGTGGTTCACATTCAACATCGGCCCTTAAAATTTAACCACCCTTTAGACGTTACAGCTTGTTTGCCAAACCTGTCATGCTGAAGACATCAAACTTGTTTTTAATGTTTGCCAAACGTTGTATGCTGTCTCTAGCGTTGTTTGCCAAACATTGAATATTTTTCATTTAGAAAGGTCTTCTACGAAGGATGATTGAGATCTGCTGCAATTTATGGGAGTGCAGTACCAACATTTGTAGTGTCTGTGGGGAAATGTGTAGCGTCCTAGAGGGGATCTAATCGCGATGTTGATTGGAAAGAAAAATTTCGCACGGGGTGATATCGACACGCTAGTTTCGGCATTGGTGGGGGAATGGGATTCGCGGACAATTTATCGTGAACAATTTGTCGTAAAACAATTTATCGTGAACAATTTATCGTAAAACAATTTATCGTAAGAACAATTCATCGTAAGAACAATTTATCGTAAGAACAATTTATCGTAAAACAATTTATCGTAAAACAATTTATCATAAGACAATTTATCGTAAGACAATTTATCGTAAGACAATTTATCGTAAGACAATTGATCGTAAACATTTTGTCGTAAGGAATATTATTTTTACAAATTCGGGCGCCCGAATAATATTCCTTACGACAAAATGTTTACGTTATATATATATATATATGTGTGTATTTGAAAAGTTTTTTATTATGTATCGAACTTAAGTACTTTTAACATTAATGTCTACAATTTAATCAAAATTTTAGACTTTAATACTGAATTAAACCAAAAATAAATTTATAAAAATTTCCAATCCATATTATTGGATTAGAATTTTCCATTGGATTACATATAGGCGTAATCCAGTTTTGATTGGAATTCACTCCAAGATTTTTTGCCGTGTTGAAGTGAAATATTCCAATGTAAAGTTTTTTCGGGTATTTTTTACCCATGTGCGAGTGCTCAAGGGTTAAGAAACCTCACAGGATAGGTCAAAAAAACTTATAATTCCTAATTACTAAAATAAAGAGTATTTAGCTTAATATCCTACAATATTTCTTTGACTACAGCGTAGATAACAGGAACCGAATGTTCCGTGAAAAGCGTTCTTCTCACTATAGCCTTTTGATCTTAGACGAGATCTTGGTCCCGGAAAATGGTGAGTATAAATGACTTAGGTCCGTTTGCACCAACAAAACTTAGCAACTTATGTACAACTTAAAAAATTTAAGTCGAAGAATTTCTACGGTTTAAGTAGGCTAAACTTAATTTTTTAAGAATAATACGCGCAAACGGGCCTTACTGTTTATCCTGAGGGGTTACCGAATTTCCTGGCCACTTTGTATGTGAATTATGATCTGCGACTTCTGTGCCTATTTCACCAACTTACAAATTTGTATTTACAAGTTTTTCTCAAGTGATTTTTAACAAAACTTGTAAATTGTTGGCTTGTTTTGCTTTTGTACAAATTTGTAATTGTGATTTGTAGTTTGGTGAAATAGGCCACAGGTTGTATTTGTCTCCGGTCCGGAACTTATTTGCCCGAGACTTGAAGGTCGATGGAGCCTTAAATGGTCGATGGAGTCTTAAATAGTCGTTGGAGTCTTAAATGGTCTCTGGTCCGAAACCTGTTTGCCCGTGACTTGAAGGTTGATGGAGCCTTTGGTCTGACACCACAAAAGTTCTCCCGGAAATGAGTTTAAGTTCGGTTGTTCGGATTTTTATAACTCTCCTCCCCTAAAATTCACTTCCTAATTTCCAGGTTGGAATACTAAAAATAACCACAAAAACGTGAAATTCACCTACCAGTGCCTTTGCGCTGGGGTAGTTCTCAAAAAAACTCGTGTGTAATTAAGAAAATCTTGGTTGCATTATAAGGTCTGGAAATCCACAAAATTTCTAGAAACGTGGTTTCTTTTACGAACTAAGAAAAACCCCATTTAGCCTCAATATTCTTTCTTTGATAAAAAAAAATACTTACAGCACGAAAAAATGTAAATTTTTATGAATAGTACTGAATATTTCAGTAACTTTCTCCAAAAAAAATTACTAAATAAAATATCTAGGGGAGGAGAAATCCCCAACACGTTCAGCGCCACCAGATCGGGAAAAAGAAGTAGAAAAAAAACTACACCACTCAATAAAGCTTAGACGGAAGAGGAACCATTTTTGGATCTACACCTATTTATTTCTAAGACTACTTTTATTGGAAAGAGAACCACGTAAAGTTCACAATGAAGTTTTAGTGAAAGGATTTATTCTAGGGAAAAAATAGCATTTAGAATAATATTCGCAAGTTTTTAATTATTTTAACGCTGATGTGAAATCATGGAGAACCAGGAATTCTACTTCATACGTCAAAATAAAATTGAAGTACCATTTGGAAATTGTAAGGCACTGTCGGTGCCATGTAATGTCAAAATAAACTACTAACTGGATGTACTCTAGTTCATAGGTGACTGCTACAAATGTCCAATCATTTATACAGCCAATTTATACAATAAGTTGCAAAGTCTGCTTTAAAAGCATTACATATTATGAACCATACACAACCTCTTTATACTGTATATGAGAGCCTGATATAAGCTTATTCGATTTAGTATACCGTTTGTAACCCAACTAGCTTTTATAATGCTCGGTCCGTATTGGTTACTAAAAATGACTCTAGCAAGTGACATTAACCTACGACAGGAACCCATAAGATACATTTGAGATGCTTGAGTTCCCTAAAATGGGGCACAGAAAAGGCACAGTATTTGTACGCCTCGAAAACTTCTTCGGCAACCTGGAAAATGCAGAAATACACCCAATTCTGTTTTTATACGACAGATACGTTTCCGAACATTACGTGTAAAAAAGGCGTGTAAACAATTACATTGTATCTATGGAAAAATAGTAGATTGGCTCGGGACCTAGATAGATTATATGTATGAAGCTGATGTGTACAGCCCATAAGCACTTAGACCACCAGTTGGGTCCATTGTGCTTATTTGGTGGAAGGAACTGGCTCCTGCTAATTTATTCAGACATGAATCTTTTGGATCCAATGATGAATCTATGAATACTAGTTGGGGAGATCTTACCGATGTCCAAGGCTCGGGACCTAAAAAACCACCAAAAATAATACAAGACTTTAAAATTCATGTTAAAATCTTATTATTTTTACGTGCTTGTACATTTTATTTCTTAAAAATTGCATATAAAATAAACATGTATCGTATAAAGGAAATTTTCATTTAAAAAGAGAAAAGATGTTACGAATTCAAGAACCCACAATGTCACAGAATTCGAAAATTATTTGACATTGTGTAGGGGTTGCCGAAAAATATTTCCGTTGAATTCATCAAAATAAAGATTTAACAATTATGAATAACTTACCATTTATTGGCTTTCGCCAAAATGTATAAATTTAGATGTGTACGAGTTTTATATTCGCATTTGTTTTTTAACATCAAAAATGTATTTTCACATCAAAATGCAGACTAAACTAATTCCATATTGAGGCTATATAATTCGGGGAATTCCCCAGAAATAGAAAAAATCTTAAATCAAAAGAACTCGTGGAAAAAGAGAATGACTTTTTTCAAATCGTGTTAAATCAAAATCGTGTATAAAAAGTTCGTGTAAAAACAGAATTAGGTGTAATTGAAATTCGGTCATATTTTTATACCCGTATGGTGAAACCAAAGGGTATATTAACTTTGCCTTACCGTTTGTAACGCCAAGATCCCGTCATCACACACAAAAATGAGTTACACCAGTGTGTTTAGAATTGAAAAAATAATTAATTTTTGCATGTTCGTCCGTCTATCTGTCCGTGTATCCGTCCGTCCGACTGTCCGTCCGTCTGTGGCGCGAATAGCAGGCGCACGGATTAAGCTACAGACTTGAAATTTTGCGCAGATCGCACTGAGAGAAAGAATCACTTGTCTGGTACTAAAACAATGACGTACTATGATTCTGTGGCACCTCACTATATTTCTTGTCAGAAGAGAAGCTTTTTTAAAAGCTTCTCACAATCGTTCTATGTCTGACACCATATTTTTTGCTAACCCTACAACATTTATAGTGGCGCGCTACAATATGACTAGTAGCGCGCTACAATATTTCTAGCGCGCGCTATAACCAGGGTTGGGACTTGAGGATGTGTAAAAGGTACTATTTTTGCCCAAAAAGGGTACTAGATTGAGATAATGTGGTACTAGATTTTTTTTAACTATCGTGCAAACAAAATCGTTTTTTATGCTTATTACATAGGAGTCAAGCAAAATCTAAATCTCGTAATTTTAGAAAAAAAATCCTTAACCCATATGGATTGACTTTTGCGCTGTAAATATAACCGTTCTCGGTCAAAAAATACTCCAAAAAACCAATAAAAGTTGTCTAGATGTATTTGTTTTAAATTTTCGCTTTTATTTAAATTTTAAATTTTTGTATAAACTCCATCTAAAAATTTCGAGACATATTTTGAGCTATTGCTAATATAAATCATATTTCCATGGCCTACGATTGATTTCCATATCTCCGTTAATAAGACGCATTCAGTAGTCTTTAATTAAAGAGTTGTGGCGGGATCATTTAAAAAAGTACTTTTTTTCTAATACATAGAAAAGTGATGGCCCATCGCCGCCGTGATTGGTAGTGAGAAGGGGGGGGGGGGCTGGCGGTCGGAGCACCGGGACCCCCAATATATAAAAATCATCCAAAACGGTTTTTATGAGTTCCTAAATCCAAAGAAATACCTTATATGACTTCTGAATGTCAAATTAACGCATTTCAGAGGGTGGGGGTTAGGGGGTCACTGACCCCAAAAATACAAAAGTGGCTCAAAATGCATTTTGAGAGTTCCGGAGTCCAAAAAAATACATTTTCGAGATTTTTTTTTTGTTTTCAGTGCCGTAGGCGTATTTTGTATTGGGTGGGGGCAAACAAAAACTTTTTGGAAAGAACTCTTTGAGGGACACCTTTTGGCGTTTATACTTTTAAAATCGGTCAAAAAACAAACAAATTATAGCCGTTTGTAGTTTTTGCGAAAAAACTTTGGGAGACTCCCGGCTCCCCCCTATGCCCGAGCGACTAAATTTTTTTTTATTTTTTAAATCCATTTCACCCCATAAAGCTAGGAAAAAATATGAAGATCCTAGTTAACCGCGCCTCTAAAGTAAAGTTTAGCCAAAATTTCGAGTGCAAACAACGTCCTGTGCTATTTCATGAAAAATCGAATTAAAATTTTCGTGATTAAATGGCGACGAATTGTATCGCCACAATAAAGTTGTGAATGCTACATCAGGGTTTCTGCAACTTGAAACAAAATTCCCAGAACGTAGCACAGGTACCTATTTAGTGCTCACAACATCAAATGTGAAATTCAATGTAAATGTGTTGTGTATGTAAGTACACAGAAAATAAAAAGTATGTAAATATCACGAAAACGTTTGTTAATATAACGAAATCATTTGTCCCCCATGGGCCGAAAAAAATATTTTGTTATCGGTACGACGTCAATTTTGTTAAATTTTTGTATTTCGTTTTTAAAAAATTTTGGGAATATTACAAATATTTTGTAAATATTACAAATATTTTGTAAATATTACAAAAACAAATCTCTCTTGTTGATATGGAATCTCTTTCTGTTTCTTGCTTAGTGTGTGTTCATAGAATTTAATATATGCAACTAATGAGCGGAAATTGTTTTAGTGTGATGACTTTAAAAATTAAGAGATGCTTGTTTGTTTCTGATAGTTTCTATATTGAATATTCGTATGGAGGAAATGTTTTATGACGGCCAATATGATGCGAAATGAAAATAATTTATTTTGAATGATTTTTCTTACAAAATCTTCAAACGAATGAATTCTCTCGACGAATGTTGTTGTGTTACCTCGAAAAAATACTATTCGCGTTTAGTATTTTTCGAAAATGGGAAAAAATTATCGAAATCTGAAAAAAATTGGCATAAAAAATATTTCAAAAAAGCATTCCAACTAATGTCTAAACTGAGAAATGCTTTCCAAAAACTGATTTTTTGCATCAGTTTTATGAAAAATTATTGGAATCGCTTTAAAATCGAGTTTTCAGAACTGGCGAATCGACTAACAAAATCGTCGCCATTTTTTCGTCATGCACAAGTGTGGCGCAGTTCTACTAGTAGTCTAATTACCTGCTGCAGACATCCAAACATTAACAGCAGGGAATTGGATGCTTACAGCGGCTAATGAGACCACTAATAGAAAAGCTTGTGTATCGTAATGACGCAAAGATGCAAATCAGATTTGACAAAATGTACTTCGTAATATTAACAAATTTTGGTAACTATACGAAAAAATATTGGTTAATTTTTTCGTAGTATATACAAAACTTCAGTAATATTTACGAATTTTTTTTTGTTAGGCTTAAGAAAACCCACTTTGTAAATAATACAAAATTATTTCTTTCTGTGTAGCTATTTGAACGTTTTCTTGACTATATACCGAAAATATTCGAATGAAAACATAAGTAAATGAATGGAAAAACAAACTCATATACGGAAGGATTTAGAACTTTATTGTTGATGACTTCGTAAAACGTGAAACTCGTATTGAAATGTCATTTCCCTATCGACCAACAATTTTGTGCTTTTTCGTAGAAATGTTTAGGTTTGTGCCAATTCTCATCTCGGTCAATTTATGCATCGTCGATTTATACTCTTCTGTACATAGAATTAATTGGAAAAAGGGTATATGAGTTTTGATTTCTTGCCATGTTTGTAAGCAATGGAAGGCATGAAAACTGCTGTCAGCAGGATTAAAGAGAAAGAATGATTACTTTGCGATGAACATGTTCTGTTCATGTTGTATAAAAACCTTTGTAATTCTACTAGAAGATGTGTGCCGAGTAGCTAAAGTATCTAAATGTTAAATGTTGTTGCTATACGGTACCAAAAACATGTTTTCGGAACACTTTTGACACCTTTAAAAAAATGTCAGTTTAGTTACATTGTAGTATCCAAATGAAGTGGTTTGAGCGTTGCGAAACCTTGTATTGAGGACTGCAAAGTCACCACGACTTTAGTGTGTTTTTAATGGAACTCTGTTTCTACTTTGGAGCCACTGGCGGGACCATAAAGTTGGGATGCATGAAGTGATCATATCTACATACGTTTCAAACAAGTATATAGATTATAATCATAATCGGAGTGACTGAAATGTCCCTTCAACCACATTTTGGAGACAATTTCAATAGACCAGAATTTGCAACTAAAACTGCTAGTTGGAAACGCATCGACCCAATCGTCGGATACAAAAATGAATTACACCAAGGTATTTGAGATTACAAGAGATTTTGATCATAGCATGTCCGTCTGTCTGTCTGTCCGTCTGCCTGTCCGTCCGTGAACACCATACCTTTCGAAAGGATTGAGCTTGTGTTGCAGACACTTGTATTATTAATATTTATGTTCATTTGTTCTTAATTTAAAAACCGTTTATTCACTGTAGAAAAAATTAAAATTTTATCCTACTTAGCTTTTACTATAATTCAATATTGTAAAAATCAGTTTTGTCAGTAGAAAAAAGAAAATTGTAGAAAACGTACTAAGAATTTTTAAGGCAATTGGCAATTGGCCAACTAAATTCAATTTAACCCTTAATTTATGAGGTGAAAATCATATGCGTAAATGATGAGGTGGTTTCCAATGGACTTGTTCTAATCCCATACCAAATCCGTGCTTTTAACTCGGCACACAACACCATACTGTATGAAGGTACTGAAGATTTCAGAGTAACTGTGCTAAAAACATGAGAAATAGCAAAGAGAGAAAAATCAATGTGGGTCCACTGGACCCACCTCATCAATTAAGGGTTAAAGAAAAATAAGTTTTTCATTGAAGCCCAAGGAATTGCCGCGCTATACACACTTAGTGAAACAATATTACGAATACAAAATATGTTTACATAACTCTTCCATACATTAAAATTCAGTTGAATCAGTCCTTCCCCTTGAATATTTAGAATATTTTTTTTTACAAAAATCCCGTTTGTCCTCATATATACTATTTGGCTATTAACTCTTGATAATTGTAGAAAAATAGTGTACATTTTTAACTATATATATATTTCGTAATTTTCTCTATCTAAAACCGGAAACACCATAAAAATCCGTTGACTGGTTCGCAAGATAGCTAATGAGGTGGTGAGAGGGAAGGGTAATTCCGGCTGCAGACATGGCTAAAAACATCTGTGCCACCTCAAGCAATCCAATATGGTTCAGTATTCTCCGTGGAGGGGAGGTTTAATATCTACACGGGAACATCCTTCTGAAGCACATACTTTTCGTTTTTGGGAAATCGCATAAAAATCAAATGGTTGTTAATAAATATAAGTTGAAAAGACCCTTTAGAAATAAAAATAAACTTGATTTTGCCTACAGATTTACAGATATTGTAAAAGCATTTTGTCATTTACCTGCCCCTCAAGAGTGTATTGTCTAGTAAATGTCTTGTACTGCTAATGCCATCGCCTTTCGGTTCACAAACACGAACATGTAACGCTGTTTTACACAGATGAAACCACGAAAAGTATCTGAAAATTAAAAACCAAAATTCATTAGCACAGGTGAATTAATGTGGCTAAATCCCACATAAATGCTTATGCAAAGGTAAAATAAATTTTAACATTTTCATTTGCTTTTAGTAAATTTCAATATTCCGCTGCGATGAACTTATATAGAAATAAAGGTTTTGTTAGAAATTATGTTGGCTATAGGAATAAGTTCTTAGCGATTGTGAAAAGATGTCGCTATCCGCTCCGCATGCACGCGTCCCTATCCACCACATCATGCCTTTAGAAGGTGTATGTGTGAACATAGTATGTGACAAGTTATTGGAAGCGTAAACAACTATTATTTTTCTCTTGCTGAAAATGTCGAGTAAATGTCGACTCATTTACGGGAAGTTTTACTTCATTATCATTTTTTGAAGATAAGTACCGCCAAATCGTATCGTTTGCCAGCGGAAGCCTATGACAATCATGCTCCACCAGAATTCACATGCCGATTTTGGATGCTTCGCTTGGTGATTTCGTAGCCAGAGACAAAAATCGCGAGGGAGCCCAGAAAAAGTTTGAAGACGAGAAATTGACTCGGTGATGACAAGTTGATTCTACGACACGACAACCCAAGGCCATACATTGCAAACCGGTCAAAATATACCTAGAAGAGATCAACTGGGAAGTCCTACCTCACCCACCATACTCCCCAGATATTGCTCCTTCTGATTACCATTTGTTTAAATCGATACAATCATGTCTTACTAGAAAGCGGTTCCATTCATATGAGGAGGTGACAAATGGGTACATGACTGGATCAGTGCGAAATAGCAGGCCTTCACTCAAGGAAGCCGTCTTTTGCCTGAACGATGGGCTTAGGTTATAGCTTACAACGGAACACACTTTGAATAAAATCCATTTGTAATTTGAAGCAAAAATAAAGAAGATTTTTCACAAAAAAAAAACGCTAAGAACTTATTTCCATAGCCAATACATATGAGACTTTTAAAAAAACAAACAGTTGGAAGAGTTGAAATCAAAAATTAACATACTGAAATTATGAGTAATGTATTTTCCACTTAGCTTCTCTCTTTAAATACCATTAGGTATTTAAATAATGGTATTTCGTAAATGTTTTGTTCGCCCACCATTTAATTGCAATTTGTTTTTTTTATGAAAATGTTTAGTTCACTAAATAATGTTTAATTCAAATCTCCAGTAATAATCAGATTCATATTAATAACGTCAAAGACTACTGGCCCCAAGATGTTACCAATTACAACATATTAAAATGAACAAGTTAAGATCAATATGAATTAATTCGTGAAATCAATAAAATTACGTAAATTCTGGGAACTGTTTCAAAGTTTCTTAGAATCTAGACGCAAAGTCTTACGTATACGATACCACATAAATAAATTTTTGATGAGGGTTCCGTATCTAAACCCTCCATGAATCAATTTCCGAATAATTACATCAAATCCTAAGGTTAACCACTCTTTGGTAGAGCTGTTGAATAATGATACTAATATTTCTTTTTATTTTTGGTTATCGGACGTGTTCGCCATATTGAGTTTGAAAATTGTTTTAAAAAAACTTTAAATTCTACCATAATATAAAAATTCACAAAAAAAATTTCGCAACATCTTAATTTATGTCAATGGTCAATTTTGAACTACAAACGCTGTTTCAAATTTATCAAGAAACTTTGAGTTTTATTTGACCTTCAAACTCAGGGGCAGATTAGGGTTTCATGCAAATTAGGGGCCTTTTGTAGAATATTGTTTTCTTGAAGCTAACGAAAAAAATGAGTTCTTTTTGGAGCAACTAAAAAAACTTTCTTAAATTACTTTTTGTGAAAATTTTTGTGTCAAAAGGTCGTTTCCACCGAACAAAACTCGCAAAGGTTTTTTTCTCGGAAAGTAATTTTGCCAAAAAAAAACACTCAAAATTCATCTTGCAGAAGTTTTTTGAAAAAATCCGCGAGAAGTTTCAGAAGAAAAATGTTTTCGGTGGAAACACATATTTGAAAACTCGCTTTCTTCTTTCAAGAAAACTCGCTAAAGTTGACTAACTTTCTACCTTTTGCGGCTGTCATCGAGTTTTTTCTAGTTTATTCTAGATCCTTAGTAACGTAAAAAAATCGACAAAAAGTGTTTAAAATATAAATTCCACATGACTCTATCATACATCAAAATTCAATTGGGCCACTCCTTCCCCTTCTCCCATACAAATGGATTTTTTTTTGCAATTTTTTCGAAAACAGTACATTTTCCAAAATCGCGGGACGATAACTGCTTTCGAATTCAAAAAAGGGTTTGCAAATTGTGAATTTGTGTGAATTTCGTTACAAACATGCACACGAACACATATCCGCACACAGAGCATTGCAGACTCTTTGAACTAGGTTCATGGGTATGATTTGGGTTTTTGAATTGATTTCAATACCTTTCTTATGTCGTCATGTCACAGTCATATTCACGAAATTGCAAAACCACACATTAGAGATAAACGAGTCTAAAGACTTTTGACATATGTATTTCAATTTAGGAGCATTATTGAAAAACTAAAAACGAAAAAACTGTAATTACAACAAAACTATTATAAATACTAATTTGAAAATTTTACGCGATATATGGTTTCTATGCATCGGTTCAGCATAATAACTCAAAATTATGATCGAAAGTCAAGATTTGATCGAAAGTCAGTTTCGCATGATCGAAAAGTCAGTTTCGGGACTATGGTAGTACACTCAGAAAAATGTTCAGGTCAACTTTTTGTCAGGTTAACTCTGACCTTACAGAGGTTTCTGTAAGCCAGCTAGCGGTCAGAGTTAACCTATCTAAGGTCAACTCGTGCAGCTCTCAATGCCCTACTTCACCTGCTGGTGGCTTAATTTCAGAATTTCTTCGACCACAGGTCAACTCAGTTTTAAGGCTTTCCTCCATTACCATGACTTCTGTAACTGCAAAAAAATACAGAAAACTAGAGCAAGATAGACTTATGTAGATCTAAAAAGGAATGACTGAATACAAGTTAAACGCTATCCCTTCCAGTTTTACAATTTTATAGCAATCATATCAAACCTTATGCTATGAATATAATGTTCAAATTGGCATGGTAACAAAGCTTTTGACTATGCATGCGAAGGAGAAAAATGACATCACGCTATAATAACAGTTTGAATGTGTCCGTGCTTACTATTCACTTACAGGAACAATGTGTGATTGTAGTAGAAATCGCCATAAAATCGCCATAAAAAACAGGGGAAATTATTCTTGCAGTTGCCGACAAATTTTTGCAGTTGATTCTTATCTCCCTTTCTCGTCAACGTATCTTCACATAAATGTGTCTCTATTTTTTTGCAGTTGCCGAAGTCATGGTAATGGAGGAGAGCCTTTACTTGCCAACATGCAGGCGAGCGCGCGCCTGCCCGAGGCCAATTACGCCGTATATAGGTCGTCGAGTTAGCCTCCATTTTTCTGAGTGTAATATGACCTAAACCTTATAATTCCCACAAGGTTTGTGGCATCGGAGTATAAATACTCAAATCGAGTTTTACTCCACCAAAATCCTGTAA
This sequence comes from Chrysopilus asiliformis, assembly GCA_964034945.1. Taxonomy (NCBI): domain Eukaryota; kingdom Metazoa; phylum Arthropoda; class Insecta; order Diptera; family Rhagionidae; genus Chrysopilus; species Chrysopilus asiliformis. The sequence continues at coordinate 46,444,833 of OZ035963.1, read as the reverse complement.
GCCTGCGTGGAAGCTGGCAAAGCAGGCTCTGATGACGGTGAGCCAGCTTTCCATACCAGAAACAGGCTCCTGATGGGTTTTCAGGGCAGACATGTCCGACCTGTTGGGGGGAAATTTGGATGTGAAAACATCCGCAAAAATAATATAATTTTGTTGTTTTTGCAGACCTTATAAGCCGAGAAATTCCAATAGGATTCAATGCTAAAAGGTCGAGTATAAACCATGAATCAGAAATGGTTCAATGGTTAAACACTGAATAGATATGTAAGAAAGATAAAAACATAAAAAAAAAACTTTTTTTTATCCCAATCGACTTACATGTGATCCAAATTAATTAAATTCATAAGAACTCTCCTATCGAGTGACTTGAATCTATTTCCCTTAAGAAATAATGATGTTAAGTTTTCCACACATAAAAAGGAATCGATTTCCAATTCATAGATTTCGTTGTCATCTAAATTCCTAAACAAACCAAACAATGGAAAATTTATTAACTTAATTTTATTTAAATTTATTTAAAAATTTATTTGAAAATTTATTTTGCTATTGGGAAAAAAGTCGACTTACAATCCAAGTATATTTGGTAGACCACAAAATGTAGCATTTTTGATCTTGTAGATCCGATTACCAGATAAAAATCTAAAAAAATAAAATTGTAAAACGTCGAGAAGGCATAAAAATTAACTTTTCGCTTTTATTTGCATCAAATATCGGTATTTTATAAATCTTGTACAAAGAGATTGAACTCGACTCATGTGGATACCAACATTTTTTCAACTTAAAAGGATATTTAGATAGAAATACAATAACTTACAGCATCTTAAGGTTTGGAAAATCAAAGGAATCTCTCGATATGAATTTTATTTGATTGTGTGCCAAAGAGAGCGTTTGAAGTCGTGGTAATGGAGGCAGCATACCTGGCTGAATAGATGGGATCCCATTGCCATTGAGATACCTGTTGAATTACGAAATATGAGCTCCTTACGGATTTTATCAACACATTTAAAATTCATCCCGAACTTGACAATTAGTATACGAGAATTAATATTCATAAATCTTACAAAATCTCTAAACTGTGGAGTGGTTTGAAAACTTCGTCCGTGAATGTTGTGATATGATTATCCCGTAGATCCCTATTTAAAAGAAAGAGCATTTTAAAACCATACAAAGTGCACGTGTAAATCATACTTACAGTTCATAAAGAAGATCTAAATTCTTAAAGTTATTCGCATGAAGTTGATTTATTTGGTTTCCTGATAAAATTCTGAAACCAAGGCAAAAAAAATCCAATTGAAAATCTTAAATTCGTAGTATTGAAAACAAGATGCTGTACAAATGTGAAAAAATTCCATAGAAATAAATTCAAATTTAAAAATGTTCTGTTTTACGGTCTACTAAACGTCTTCAAATGAATTTGAAGAGTCAATAGTACCTAAATTGTTACACAAAAAAACTCATTCAAACCAGTATATTGTCTTAACCTTCTTCCGTCCCTCGGGTCTAATTTGACCCAAACAGAAATTAGTTTGCTTGTACCTTTAAAAATATTTATATTACGAACCTGAAATTTTTTGACTTTGCCTTATTTATTGTAAACTAGCAGTATGCAAAAATTTGGCAACTTCCGATTACCCGTTACACTGCTACAAAAATAGTCACACTAAAGACCTTCGGGTCTAAAATGACCCAAGGCAGTTATTCGTATAAGAAATGTTTAATTTAGTCATATTATATTATATTAGTTAGTGTTTGTAAACTATATCTAGAATACGGATCTAAAATCTTTGACCGAACGGGGTGATTTCTCGGGTATAAGAAACCGATTTTGTTGGATGTCAATTGGGAAAAACTCAACTGCCATATTTCTCAATTTTTGTATGAAGTTTTTTGACCGCTATTTTCGGGGAGAGTTCATTAGAACAATATATAAGTCTTTTGGGTTATACATATGTTGTTGTATGTTGTAAAAATTTCAAAAAACATAAAAAAACTCGTTTTTTGATTTTTGTATACACTAAACCTTTATGGGTCAAAATAGACCCGAGGAACTTTAGTGTGATTTTTTTTGAGGGACGGATGAAGGTTAAAAAACTCTCAACTGTTTCCAATTGGAACTGTACACTTAGAAAAATGTCGTTCATCAGACCTATGAAAATACTTTATTACTTTTAACCAGTGCTCTTTACCATGGAAACTAGGTAAAACTCCATAACATTCAAGAAAAATCAATTGGTTTATGAAAAACTTTATTCATTCTAAGAAAAAGTATTTCATAATTTTTAAGAAGTTTTCATAAATTCTATAATATACTTTTCCTTGAAATTTTATTCATGAAAAAAATCTCATAAATTCAAAGACAAGTTTTTATAAGCAAACAAAGGAACACTTCCTAAATTCAATAGAAAATTTCATAAAATTGGTGAAATAATTTTTCTTACAACCAAAGGTACTCAGATGTCCTTGTCCTATTTGAATGATTTTCCGATATGTCAGTAAGAGAGTCGAAAAATAAGAGACACGTGTTTCTTTATAGGGGCTACTTTTCACATTTGGGGTGTAATTTGGCCCGTTAAATCCACCCTAGTTTTTAGATTCTTAGCAACAAAAAAATCATAGAAAGAGACAACTTATTGACCTGAAACTTTACAGGAAGATATAAATTAAGGAAAGAATTTAAATTTCATGAAAACAGAAATTTTCTCCCGCCCCCAAATTGGTTATTTCATTTCATATCCTGCAAATGGTGTATCCGATTTTTTTGAAATTTTTGTCTCGACGTGATATTTAATTCTAAAGTCTTTGGATTTATCGATTGAACAGGTTTTGAAGGGCGAATCGCTTCTTTTATGTGGTAAGGTTTTGTGCGAAATGCTTCTATGGAAATTCGTCAGTGGACCAAAATTTTGTCGGTTTTCCAAATTCGTAGAAATATTGGTCTTCTGATCCTTTTGTTGTTTTACCGTTATATTCCTCAAGTGGATTTTGTTCGAAAGTAACAGATTTCCGTAGACGATATACATAGGACGCATAAAGGTGCCGCTCCACATGAGAGTAAATGCCGGCGAAAACCTCTCGGTAGCAGCTACTCGCAAATGGACACATCTCTGAGAGTCGCTCGCAGAAACTCGCAAAAACTCGCGAGCTAATTTCTGCGAACTGTCAAAAGTGATTCTACTCTCTAGTCGACACGCAACCCACTGTACTCTCGGAGAGTAGCTCGCCAGATACGAACAGCGTTTGAATTTCGGTAGTAGCTCTCGAGAACGCTAGAAGCTAGAAGCTCGATTTCGCTAGTAGCGATAGAAAAATCACCGAAATTAACTCTCAAATGGACAACCTCCTGCGAGTAACTCTCGAGAGTTTTTGAGGTTTACTCTCATGTGGAGCTTAATATTGGCTTTAATATGGAATCAAGCGATATTTCTTTAGGTATTGATAGTTGATACTATATAATAACAATGAGAATGTAAATGAAATTTAATTACTTTCGATTTATTGCACTAAAATTGCTCGTAATAGAGAATATTTTAATATATTTTGTTATAATAACAAAACCTCCATATATCGAAATCGGAAGCGGAACGAAAAAAAAATCATTATTTGGAGATAGTTTTGTTCGCGATTTTCTTTCGAAGTTACAGGAAAATTTCTTTCACTATATGGAGATTACACTGTATTTTCTTTTTTCTCGACGACAACGTCAACATTTTACAAGAAAGGACTGAAAATGTGATTGAGTGAATTTGTGCTTCTAACTCAATTCAATGAATCACACCAAATAAAGGGTGTTTTTTTGCCTAGATAGAACTTGCGAAAGGGTTAACTGTCAAACGAGCTGTTATACTGTGCTCACTTTTGACATTTATCACCAGTTTACTCTGGCAAATCATCATGAATAGACTCACGTGTGAACAACGTTTACTAATTTTGGAAACTTATTTCCAAAATCAGTGCTCAGTTAGGAATTGTTATAGAGCTCTTCGTCCACATTTTGGTCGTCATAATCGTCCCACTGAACGCACTATTCTTGAAACCATCACCAAATTTCGAACTAATTTTACACTATTAGACATTCAACCAGAGTGCGTACAGCCCGTAGTAATTAGAATATTGCTGCAGTAGCATCATCGGACCGCATTTCTTTAAAAATGCGGAAGGAGTGCGTGTTACGATCAATGGAGCTCGCTACAGAGCAATGATCAATGAATTATATGGTGAAACCAAAGGGCATATTAACTTTGCCTTACCGTTTGTAACGCCAAGATCTCGTCATCACACACAAAAATGAATTACACCAGTGTGTTTAGAATGATAAAAAAAAGTTGAATTTAGCATGTCCGTCCGTCCGTCCGTCCGTCCGTCTGTCCGTCTGTCCGTCTGTCCGTCGGTGGCGCGGATTGCAGGAGCACGGATTGAGCTACAGACTTGAAATATTGCGCAGATCCGTTTTTCGTAATATGCGAGGCTACGTTCGTTAATGGGCAAAAATGGACCACTAGGGAGGGGGGGGGGGCGGGGGGTACCCCCCATACGAACGAAAACGTTTTTTGTAAATATCTCTAAAACGGTGCGACTTATCAAAAAAGTTCAAGAACAAAAGTTATTTAGGATATGATTCTAAATAAAACTCCCATACATCAAAATCCGATTGGAATAAATTTTAAAAAATCTTATTGAAAAGTTTGACTTCAAAGAGGAGTTTTGTTACAACTGTTCGCCGTTCACTTAAACTTCGAACAATATCAGATTGGCAATTATAGCTTTTGTTATGTTTTAAAAGGCCTATAAGCCAAGAAATTCCAATAGAATTCAATGCTAGAAAGGTCGCGTAAAAACCATGAATGAGAAATTATTCAATGGTTAAACACAAAAAAGAAGTAAAAATGATTTGCATCAATTAGTATTTATAATTTGATAGCAAAATGTTTCAACATAATCACTTCTTTGCCGTTTAGTAACGACAATCAAATTTTAATAATATTCCATCTAATTGCTAATTAAAATCTAAAGTAGATTACTTCCTTGCTGTATTAAAGCAAATAACTTATATTTCATTATTTAAAAAAAAAAATTCACTGAGCTGAACACATTTTAATTATCTAAAGTGTTGTATTCATAAAAACAGGCTGTGTTTAATTTAACCTTTTTTTAACGTTTGTTTAAATTATATGATAAAGTCAAGGAATATAGCTTTATTACAAAAAAAATAATGATCCTATTTGATACTTCAAAAGCAATTTTTTTTTATGTTTCTACAGCTTTTGAAATTATACTGAGAACAAACAGTATCGATTCAGTCAACAAGAGTTCTTTATCTTATTGAATTTCTAAGAAATTTCCTCATTTTTGCGTTTGCTCTCAAAGTAATTTACACCACCAAGAATTAGAATTTTATTTAATTATTTTTCCTTATCATCCATTATGGTGCCTTTTTTATCTATCGACGCCACCGACAGATGGCTTTTTTAAAGAAATTGCTTTCGCGGTTGAATATTTCGGTATTTTTTATTATTGATTATAATCGAAGTCATTTAATGGGGCCAATTTGTGACGAAAAGTGATATCTTATGCTATCAAGGGATTCAACATTCCCTAGATAATCAGTAAATAGGGTTCTTTTTCGAACAAAATTAAAGGAATTTCGTGGTAAATTCGATAAGTAAAAAGAAAATTTCACTAATGAAAAAGTTATTTGTTCGACAGCAATATTAAATTAAAATCCGTTTCCTGGAAATATGTCTTGATAACATTTGCAATTTTACAGTAAAGTGATTAAAATCTAAAACAGTCTTCAAAGATATTTTCCAATTTCCTGCAATTAATATCTACTAAGAAAACCGCAGTTTATTAACTATATACAAATTAATTAGGTACACTGTAGAACAATTTTGAAAATATTATATGTTATTGATATTCTGTAAATGGATTCTGATAGATAATTTTGAGCTGAAAAACACTGCCGAAAAATGTATATGCCTACGTCGCAAATTTTTTTAGTAATTAATCCTTAAAGGATTTATCATTCAAAAATTCACAGAAATTTATGCTATCATCGTAGAAAGGTGGGTTTTTTCCTTATTTTAAAGGTAATAAGCTCTACTATCAGTTAAAAAAATGTCCTTTTTTCGACTTAATTGACTTATAATTCCTAAATATCTCGACTTACGCAAAAATATTCTAAGAAGAAATTGTAATACATTTAATTTACTAAAAAACATTCATTTACATTTTTTCTAGTAACGTTTTGATTTTTCTTTCGGTCAGCTTGAATTTAGATAAAATTTATTTATATCAACTCCTCGGTGTAAGACGGTTCTAACTTGACGCAAAACTGTAGGGTATAAGATACTTTAATTCAATTGACACTGTGTTTAATCCTGACAACACTGCTCGTACATTTAGCTATCTCTAAAATTCTGTGATGAACAGTTCTCAATAAACCACCGTACAAATCAGTTCGAGTTCTTTTATTTGCCCCACAAAACTTTACTCAAAGTCAGTCAAAACAGTTAGCGGGTTTTATATTACTAAAACATAAAATCTGCTAATTGAGAGGTGGGAGAGTAAGGGGAGGGGGTAAAGTGATATCGAAACTTAGCTCTTCTTCTATGTTACCCTTTCGCGGGGAAACTACGGAGCCGATTGGCCTGAAGTTTAGCTCCAACATAGACCATAAAAAACATAAAAAAATTAAAAATTTGAAAAAACTTAACCTGGCAACGACGGGTATGCAAGCTAGAAAACTTACTAGAAAAAGGTAATGTGTATATGCTCTAAAATGTGAATCCACGTCGTGCCGATTAAAGAAATCTTTTGATTTGGATTCCTTTCAAACTTGACTCACATAATGTACCTTCAGAGCTTGTGAAAAATGTGAAATTTCAGATTTTTATTTGCAGTAGTTTCAGAGTTAAGCACTTTGAAATTCTTAGAAAATCGCAATTTTCTGCTAAAGTCCAATCACAAAAAAATTTATAACTCAGACTAGGAATGAAATAGAGGTCTGATATTAAATGCATTTTGAAGTCACCTTTATAGACTCGATGTATAACGTCACATAATTTGGGCAGTTTTTAATTTCAAGGTCACGCAATATAACATTTGACCTTGAATTTCTAAAAAGCCATATTTTTTTTTTTGAAAAAATCACAAATAAACTTCAATTTTTCAAAACCATTTTGGAAAAATATTGTTTAGTTTTTACTTTCTTATACGTAGTATCGTATAGTGAAGTATTGTATTCATGACAAATTTCGACCTCTTAATTTTGCCTAAAAAGCACTTCCCGAGCAATCCTAAGTCGATTGGAACATTATTACAAAAATGTCTTTCTGTCTGTCTGTCAGTCAGTCAGTCAAAACAATTAGCGGATTTTATGTTTTAGTAATATAAAACCCGCTAACAGTTTTGACTAACTTTGAGTAATGTTTTACGTCAAGTTACAACCGACTTACACGGAGGGGTTGATATAAATAAATTTTATCTAAATAACATAACAAAAGCTATAATTGCCAATCTGGCAATTATTGAAACCCCGTATGGTGATATTCGTATCAAAATTCGAACAGTTGTACCAAAAATTTGAGTCAAACTTTTCAATAAGATTTTTTAAAATTTATTCCAATCGGATTTTGATGTATGGAAGTTTTATGTAGAATCATATCCTAAATAACTTTTGTTCTTGGACTTTTTTGATAAGATGCACCGTTTTTGCGATATTCATAAAAAACGTTTTCGTTCGTATGGGGGGTACCCCCTATTGGTCCATTTTTGCCCATTAACGAACTTGGCCTCGCATTTTACGAAAAACGGATCTGCTGAAAATTTCAAGTCTCTAGTTCAATCCGTGCGCCCGCAATCCGCGCCACAGACGGACGGACGGACGGACATGCTAAATTCAACTTTTTTTATCATTCTAAACACACTGGTGTAATTCATTTTTTTGTGTGATGACGGGATCTTGGCGTTACAAACGGTAAGGAAATCTAATATACCCTTTGGTTTCACCATACGGGCTGACCGAAAGAAAAATCAAAAAGAAATTTAATTTTTTTGATAGTAAAACAAGTTCTATAGGAAAAAAAAGAAAAAATGTGCCGCAGACAAAAATTTTTTCAGAAAATTTGTTGGAAAATGCGCCGTAGGGAAAAATTTTCCGAGTCAAGGTCTACTACATCCTAAAATTGAAAATCACTTTATTACACTGAATCCAATTTTTAATTTCCTCTTCTATAGAAGGAAAGTATTGTATTCATGACGGAGACCGACTCGAGAACCGAACAGGGGCAGATAGAAACTTTTTGTTCAGTACGAAATCCATTTTATGCAAAATAATGACGATATCCATGTAGTGTCGATCCGATACGGCAAAGTATCGATACTTTTACTTGGAAGGTTCATCGCAAAAAAGTATCGATGTTACACTTTGGTACCTCCGCAAAGTATCGAATGAAAAAAAACGAAAATTTTTACACATTTCATTCTGAAACATCGAAATTTCATCACTATGTTCATTTTTTATAAAAATTAATTAACATAATTATATATAAATACAAAAATATAATATTTAGATTTATTGAATTAGATTTTCATAAGAAAATCTTTTTCAATTGAAGAATGGGAGAAAAACTAGCACAGGTTTTTTAGTTCAAACCTTTTATAAATAAAATTGGCTATGCTACAAACTAAATTGATTCTTTTGCAATTCTAAGTGACTTTTTTCAAATCCAATATGAAGATAGTTAATTCGACGCGCAGAAAGTCAGTTAAATGTTCAAAAACCCCAATTTAATTTGTAAAATAACAATTTTTATGTGTAAAAGGTGGTATTTGAACTAAAAATCTTTCATACTAGTCAAAAAAATCGTTTTTTGGAACACTTGTTCAAGGTGTTTTCCGAAGAGTCGATTGCACTTTTGAGTAATGGTTGCACCCACCTTTGAAAACAACCTTTCACAAGGAACTGACGATGCAACCACTACTAAAAACGCTCTGGCATGTTTATATAATAAAGAAAACATCGATTTTATTTCGTCCTATTCTTCAAATGGAAGAAATTTTAATGATGAAACGGCCAAGCTCAGGTAAAGAGAAACTTGATATATTCCCCAAAAATTATAAAAAAAAGCCCTAGAGTCCCTATATGAGCTCCACACTTCCATTGGAAAAGTTGGCAAAGAATGCGAGTTTGATGCCCTGGTCAGAAGGGTGAAAATGCCTAAATATTCAATATAAAGTACTCACTTTTCGATATCAGTCAAAAAGTATCGATGCCTACTTGATATCGGGATAAAGGTATCGATAACAAAATTACTTGGTATCAAAACAAAAGTATCGAATATGTACTCGTCTGTCCGTTGTACGTATTTTAAATTACTCGAGAACGCGTTGACCTAGCGACTTGAAATTTCTTGTAAATAAATTTTCCAAATATCGTAGTTTTCTATCCACTTTTGGAAAAGTGACGGTAACTATAACGAGTACTCCCCATACAATTCTTTTGAAAACATACCGTTTTTTTTGGAAATGTCTTCAAAATGCGCTTTTGTGAAACATGAGTATGGCAAAATTTGAAGGATATAAAATTTTCCACATTAGTTATTTGAACGGGTTTTTTGTATCTGTAGCGGCTCTCAAGATATTTTAAGAAAATTAAGTTTTTTTGAAAATCTCTTTAAAACTTTGCACTTTTATGAAAAAAAAAAACATACAACGAAATACAAAGAAAATAAAATTTCCTGTATTTTTCCCTTTAACAGTTTTTACGTAGCTTTAACGGTTCTTGAGATATTTGAAAAAAATATTATTTTTTACATAGTTTTTACGAAACTTGAATTGGGTAAGGAAAACAAATTCAAATATAGTTTAGACACGGTCCTTCTCGCACCCTCATCTCGCACCTCAATCCTTATCCCACCCCCAAAAGTTCGTTCCAGCACCCTCAGGGGTGCACGCTTTCCAGTTTGGGAACCTTCGATATAAAGTATAAAATGTCTTTCAACTTGAATGGTGTTTCTAACGCAATTTTCCCAATTGGGTCGCCTAAAATTTTGATTTGGATGTTCAAAAAAGATAAATATATTTGGAACAAATAAGTTTTATCATAAAACATCTCCGACATTATCTTTCTTTACTATAATAAAATGGACAATGGGATTTTTTTACCAATTCAAATAGTTCAAATAAATGGATATAAAAGTCTAATACTTATCGTAATTAAATGATTTATCCTATAATCCTCATAAAGTGAAAAGCAAGATTTTCTGCTTTAAAGAAGTTTGATATAGGTCTTATCTGGTTTAGCAGAGCTTGACAGTAAAAATATTATTGTATATGCAGCTTATCGTCGACAATGAATTGAATTTCATGTTTCTATTTAATCTTGAGTGTCATAAATTATTTATGTTGCATTAAGCATATCTTTATTTCTAAATATTGTTATATTGTGGTGTAAATTTTTTATTCATATTTCAAATTAATATTTCATATCTACTAGACTTCATATCCGTTATAAAAAAGATCTAGTCTCTTTTAAGTTGGTATAATAAAAACAGAGTTCGTCTTCTTTTTCAATGTTTCTATCATTAAATGTCAAATTCAAAAAGGCATTAGATTTTATTTCATTTTCCTATTTATAAACTAATATTGTGTTAATGATTGAAAAATTATGCAATTTTAACGTCACTTCGGTTGAAATCGTAATTTTTCACTTTTATAAAATTTTTGGTGAAAACACCCAGTTTTGAAGAGGTATAAAAAAATTGTATGAAGGAACTTTATTAAAGCCGACCATTTTCATAATAAGCCTGAATAACTTTAACGCGTTGCTCGATTGTGTATCTTTCCATGGTTCAAATTGAGTTAGTCTGAAATTGAGAAATGTCAAATGAAATGCAGAAAAAAACTTGACGTTTAGGTGTGGTTCACATTCAACATCGGCCCTTGAAATTTAACCACCCAATGCAGTATGGAATCTTAGAACAAGCGAATGGAAAAAATTTCAACGCACGTGATTCCTCTTTGAGACAACAAAGTCGCTCATTTGAACTTTATAAAATTGCCAGAATCGAATCTTGGTTTATTTTCCTGTCGTAAAAAAACCAATGAAAAGCTTCACCAATGAAAATGTTCCCGTCGATATTCGTCGATCTACATGTCGGCGCTACACATAAGATTCTTTTTCGCCGTCTATTTTCCTGAAAGACGCATATTCATAATTATGATAAATAATATAGGTATGACGCGATAGTGATACTTACCGTATTTTTATACCCGTATGGTGAAACCAAAGGGTATATTAGCTTTGCCTTACCGTTTGTAACGCCAAGATCCCGTCATGACACACAAAAATGAATTACACCAGTGTGTTTAGAATGATCCGTCCGTCTGTCTGTCCGTCCGTCTGTCTGTCCGTCCGTCCGTCTGTGGCGCGGATTGCGGGCGCACGGATTGAGCTAGAGACTTGAAATTTTGCGCAGATTCGTTGTTCGTAAAATGCAAGGCTAAGTTCGTTAATGGGCAAAAATGGACCATTAGGGGGGGTACCCCCCATAGGAACGAAAATGTTTTTCGCGAATATCTCAAAAACTGTGCATTCTATCAAAAAAGTGCAAGAACAAAAGTTATTTAGAATATGATTCTACATAAAACTCCCATACATCAAAATCCGATTGGAATAAATTTTAAAAAATCTTATTGAAAAGTTTGACTTCAAAGTGGAGTTTTGGTACAACTGTTCGCCGTTCACTTAAATCACCATACGGGTTTTCAATAATTGCCAGATTGGCAATTATAGCTTTTGTTATGTTTACTATTTAAAAAAAAATTCAAATTCACACCAGGAAATTGCACAAAAGACAAACAACTTTTAAAGAGGTAGAGAGAATCAGCTGATTATCTGTTACCCGTTATCAAAATTTTTCAGATTTTGTAAAATGAAAATTCATATTTTTGTATAAACTAAAATTTTATTCTTCGGATTATAGTGTAAATGTTCTCGCATAATTTTGTATGAAGAAATCATTTGCTTTTCATATCAGATATATTTTTTAATAAAATCTTTCTTTTTTTGACAGTATGTTGAATAATTTTAAAAATTACCAGTAGTCGGGCTCCAAAAAATATAAAAACTCTATTAAAACTTTTTTAAGGGCCCTTAAAATAAGTTTTTTTTAAGGGCCCTTAAAATAAGTTTTAATAGTTTTTATATTTTTTGGAGCCCGACTACTGGTAATTTTTAAAATTATTCAACATACTATGCATTTAATCTAAAGGGTCTTTCAATTGGGACGACGCATTTTTGTAATTTAATAAAAAGACTTGTATGAAAGATATTGAGCTCATTTTTATTGCATATGAAAGCACTATCTATATCATTCGTTATGGAATACAATATCAGTCAAATATCGTACAGGGAAGCGCTGGCAGGAGTGTATCCGTCGAACCCAATTTTCCATGACTGTTTTTGCATAAAGCGATCGATATCCCAGCAATTTCGCGTTGAACGTTCGCCCTGAGGCCGTCTTAAATTTCTAGCTTGTTACTATTGGCTAATGAGTTAACACAACCCCAAAGGAAAAAGTCAGATGTGTTTAATCACAAGAACGAGGCGGCCAATCGATTGAGCCATTTCTGGAGATAACGCGTACACCGAACATCGATTTCAATAACTCGACTGTTTCACACGAAGTGAGGCATATGGCACCATCTGGCTGGAACCACATATGTGCCAAGTCATTTTCTTCCAATTAAGCTAGCATCAGACGAGCACACAAAACCCTCACACGTGTGATAACTAACGTAATTTTGACGTCCCAAAATTGTCACACCAGTTCACTCCGTCTGATAACTACTCAATCTGAGTCACACAGTGTGTAATTGTGTGACAAAATTTCGTGTGAAGACTAGCGTCGTTAACACGTTTTGGGACAAAAATCCGATTGTGTGGAAAAAAATTTCACACAGTCTGATAACAACACATTTCAAGTGTGAGAACGTGTCATGTCAGATGTGTGTGAAATGTATGTTGAGTTTTTTTCGTGACGTCAGTCATCACACATGCGAGGGTTTTGTGTGCTCGTCTGATGCTAGCTTTAGAACCGAATATAGTTAGTTACCTGGCGCGCTAGTGGTTTCCATTGACTGTAATTGACTTGCCGCCGTCGTTCGGAAACAGTCAATTTTTGCGATCATAGTAAGTAAGCTTTAGACTTTTTTTTAATTTTTCAGTGATTGGTATAACAGGGCCTTGATAATAGTTATATTGGGCTGTAAAATCAAATTATTCTGTGCCATGCTGAAATATGAAATACCCGGCAATTTGCCCTGCGTATGAAATAGACGCGAATTAATACGGCGTCAAAACACCTAAAAGTACCTACTCACCTCGCAGTACTATTCAGGAAAAAATTAACACCGCTGCGCGGAGTTTTTTTGAAATTTCTGTTAAATACTCATTTTAACACCGTTTTGACCTCGATTTTGAATTTACTCCGAAAAGGAGTCAAGAATTCACTCGAACTCATTTCAGGAGTTATTTGTATTGTAAAGGGTGTTCACGTTTAGACGAGGCTTACCAATTGGCTTCAGTAGTCTATTGAGAAGGCGAATGGTTTACAAATCGAGAGGTCTTATGTTCGAAACCCGGTGGAGACGTGTATATAAGAAAAGTTCTTAACAATTAAATAAAGGGTCTTTCAATAAGGACATAACAATTTTGTATTTTAATAAAAACGAAGCCTAAAACTTTTTTTATGATCTGGCAATGCTAAAACGTCAGTCAAGGTTTACATTTTTATCATGGTGAAGTTCACGAACGAGCAACGTTTGGAAATTATTAAAACTTACTACCGAAATTCTGAGTCGGTGGTCGCAATCGTGTAATCTCGAGAAATGGTCCGGTCAAATGACCACCTCGCTCATGCGATTTAACGCCGTTGGATTTCTTTTTATGGGGTTATGTTAAGTCGTTGGATTTCTTTTTATGGGGTTATGCCAACAAGCCAACAACGTTAGAGGAGCTCAGGAACAATATCGAACGCGAAATTGCCAACGTTCCGGCCGATATGTATGGAAGAGTGGTGGAAAATTGGCTCCAAAGAATCAATCTGCAAACGTGCTCGCGGTGGCCATATGAACGACATCGAATTTCATACTTAAATGTAACATGTCCACTACACCTGGAATAAATTTCAGCCCGATATCTCGGTTATTCTGTGTTTTATTTAAATACAAAATTGTTATGTCCTTGTTGAAAGACCCGATATTAACTTTGAAAATGCGAAAAAAATCAAAACACCTCAAATGCTTGCAAAAAAAAAAAGGATTTTTGAGGTGAAATTTATCACACTTTTTAATGTAACATACTTTGAGAACGAATTGACATATTTCAACGCTGTATAATGTGAGCCAATGAGCGTAGCGGCCCCTATACTGTGCAATATTTTTAAAAACAAGTTAATAAAAACCATTATGACTTACAATATTTTCAATAAATTGCTTTTTGGGAATAAGTACTCAGGTATGCTAGTCAGCTTGTTTTGATTTAAATATCTGAAAAAAAGAAAGAAAAAAAAATAATATTATTTACCTTATTTTTATATGAGATAAAAATAAATCCTCTACTACGTATTTAAAAGTTTTTTAGAAATTTTTCTCAATTTAAATTTAGCATCAGTGTAAAAGATTAAAAATTATTTTTGCAAGAAGCTAAAGTAGCTGTTATCGTGGTAAAATAGTATTATTTGTTAAACTTTTGTAAGCAACTTGACCACAATTTATTATGGCATTAACCACTTGGTGTAAAATATTAAATTTTGGTAAATATTTGAACTAAGCAAAAATATACCTAATGCGCTTAGCAAGTGGCTTATTATTCACAGTTTTATTAATTGCTTATTAATACAAAAAATGTTGAAAAATGATGTTCAAGTGATTAGAATATGTAGTGCTTAGTGTTTTAAGTGATTTGGTGAGTAGTGAAAATAATTAGTGGTTTCCAAAAAGAAAAAACGGATAAAGTGAAAAAATCTGAATGAAAATATGGGTATCTTTTCGATTTTACTACAGTCGCGAAAAAGTGCGCTCACAGTTTGGAGCAACACTTTAACAAATAATACTATTTTACGACGATAACAGCTATTTTAATAGCAAATGTGAATATCCTTATTGATTACTGCATTTTTTTAAATATATATTTAGTGTTCCATATTTTTACTTACAAAGTGTCAAGAAATATTCTTGAAAATGATTGAAAAGCGTTCGGGTGAATTTTTTCAATTGTACAGTGCTTTAATACTCTGAAAAATAAAAAGGAATTAATGTTGATGTAAAATTCTTTTGATTTGTGTAGATTCATACAAAATTTAAAAAAAAATCTCATTTCGCACACCTTTGATCAATTAATAGAAGCTTACGTAATTGAAATAATTAATTAATTACAAAAAATGTTTTTAATCCTGTTGGCTGGATACTTTTGGCCTCCAGCCACGAACTGTACGTATGCGTAGGTCTCCATAAAAATCTTGATCTTTACGACCTTTTTGGGCAAAAAACTCAAACGAAATATAACTGTAATAGGCACTTAATTAAAATCGGCTTTTCGTTTTTTATGCGATTTTCTCGAGATTAATTATTTTTTAGTTGGTATATGTGGGAGAAAACTAAAATGTCATATCCCCCAATTTCCTTCTTACGCCAAATTTCAAGCCCCCAGTAAGTCCATGAAATAAAAATAAGTTCTGATAGAATAACAAAACTTATTAAATTTCTACACAATAGGAAGGTTATTATCAATTTGCAATCCAAAAACATAAAGAAAATGAATCTCCATATATAAAAATAAGGGTTTTCTTATGGAATTGTTTCACGCTGATTTAAATTATTGTTATTTTAATTAAACGCTACCATGATGTAGGTTTGCACAATACTTTAAAAGTAGAAACCAAAAATATTTACCACACAAAAATAATTTCCACTGCTATACGACTGAACTCCAGTGTTGAGCAAAATGAATTGTTTGACGTTTTTTCTTCGATATTAATACCTTTCTTACATATAAGAAAGGTATAATAATCACTTTTAAAGTCAAAATCGTAACAGAACCCCGCATGTTCCTGGGACATATACCCATCGACACACTTCGATGAGTCCGCAACGTGTGCATGTGTTCGTAACCCAAACAGCATCGAAAAGTACGGGAACATGAGATTTGTTCTTTGCGACTTGAAAGAGTAGAAATTTACACAATCGGGATTAAAAATTTACACCTATAATTCACATCCGCGTAAAAGAAGCGAAAGAAGTGACGAGCACGATCTTTGGGGCAACATTCGCTTCATGAAAATCCTGCGGCGATAGAGCAGCATTTGATGGTTTTCGGGCCGAAATAGTGATTGGCTGTGGAGCCTGAACGTCAGTTTAATTTTGAAGAAGCGTGTGATGGAAAAAGTGACGAAACTGCTACCACTAAAGTTTCATTAAAGCTCCCCGTCTGAGAAACACCAAAAAAAATTGATGCCTTCAGCCGCCATATTTCTCACTGACATTTGATGGAAACGATTTCGTTTCGAGAATTAAATTTCTTATTTCAGGCGAATGACTGAAGGATATTGCATAAAAAGTGGATAGCAGACATTTTTGAAACAGCATAATTTTATTGGCATCAAAATTTCATTGCAAAAGAAAAAAAAATTTTACCGATAAAATAAAATTAAAGAAATTTTTGATTAAAAACAAAATAATTTGATGGCCCATTAAAATCTGTTTAAACTTCAGATCCAATATTGTCGAAAAATTTTAATGGCAATTAAAATCACGACATGCAACCGGAAGAAAAGTCCATTATAAAATAACACTCCACAAAAGTTTCCATTAATTTGTCGCCATTAGATTTTTCTCGTTCGTCTTCTGCTTACGTTTTTATTTGTTCATCTCTGTTTACTAGCAAGCATTCGAGGGAGAAAGAAAACCCGCTCGATGATTTGTGTAATTGTGTGATATAATGCCGTCAGATGACGCTCGCGCATGTGGCAACTAATTACGTCCCTGTCGTTATAATTGCGACGTAGCAAACCGCAGAAAAGTGTTCCCCACTATGGGTCTCGTTGCGCGTCTCGTTGGCACAACTAGATACGTATTTGCGACATAAATTGCTTATCGCCGCGACTTGCATGGTGACGAAATATGGGGATAAACACCATAATTGCTGCTTAAAATGCTATTTGGGAAATCTTCAGTAAATCTTAATCGATTTTGAAACATAACAAAAGCTATAATTGCCAATCTGGCAATCATTGGAGACCCGTATGGTGATCTTCGTATCAAAATTATACCAATATACCAAAATTCCAATTTGAAGTCAAACTTTCCAATAAGATTTTTTTAAATTTATTCCAATCGGATTTTGATGTATGGGAGTTTTATGTAGAATCATATCCTAAATAACTTTTAGGACTTTTTTGATAAGATGCACCGTTTTTGAGATATTCACAAAAAACGATTTCGTTCCTATGGGAGGTACCCCCCCCCCCCCCCCCCCTAATGGTCCATTTTTGCGCATTAACGAACTTAGCCTCGCATTTTACGAAAAACGGATCCACGCAAAATTTCAAGTCTGTAGCTCAATCCGTGCGCCCGCAATCCGCGCCACAGACAGACGGACAGACAGACGGACAGACAGACAGACAGACGGACAGACAGACAGACGGACAGACGGACGGACATGCAAAAATTCAATATTTTTATCATTCTAAACACACTGGTGTAATTCATTTTTTTGTGCGATGACGGGATCTTGGCGTTACAAACGGTAAGGCAAAGTTAGTATACCCTTTGGTTTCACCATACGGGTATAAAAAGAAACGAACCGTTTTAAAGAAAATCTCAAAAACATTTTCCATTTGTATGAAGGCGGAAACAAGGAGTGGTCAGATTGAACTTTGATGTATGGCAAAGCTATGAAGAATCATGTTCTAAACACTTTCTGCCTAAACTAATTTTTCAAACACTTAACCGTTTTCGAGATAATGGCAAAAATCTTTTACATTTGTATGGGAAAGAAAGGAGGGATTGGCTCAATTTTTCCCATTTTCGGAACAGATTTGTCTTTTGATAAAACACGGTTCATGTCAAATTTAAACTTTCTACTTCAATTAGTTAATTTTCTTTACGTAAAAGAACGGTACAATTCTAACAGGCCCCCTACACAGTTAAAAATGATGCCTCAATTCCAACATTCAAAGTTGAAAATTTTTACAGAACTTTTTTGTGATGTTACAAATGGTATGTAAACTTTACGTACACAGAAAAAAATAATTTTGTATTATTTACAAAATGAGTTTAACAAAAAAAAATTCGTAAATATTACTGAAGTTTTGTATATACTTCGTAATATTAACAAATATTTTTTCGTATAGTTACTAAAATTTGTTAATATTACGAAGTATATACAAACTTCAGTAATATTTACGAATTTTTTTTTGTTAAACCAATTATTTTTTTTCTGTGTATAAAGTATGTAAAATTGGTGAGCGCAAACAGAATGTAAAACTTACAGTTTTTTTTCACAATTACAGAAAACTAATGTAAAAATAAATTTTTGTTGTAAAAATACAGAACTTTTGAACGAAATGTACTTTTACAATTCTCAATATACTAAAACCAGCACATATCGGGTCTTTCAATAAGGACATAACAATTTTGTATTTAAATAAAACACAGAATAATTGAGATATCGGACTGAAATTTAATCCAGGTATAGTGGACATGTTACATTTAAGTATGAAATTCGATGTCGTTCATATGGCCACCGCGAGCACGTTTGCAGATTGATTCTTTGGAGCCAATTTTCCACCACTCTTCCATACATATCGGCCGGAACGTTGGCAATTTCGCGTTCGATATTGTTCCTGAGCTCCTCTAACGTTGTTGGCTTGTTGGCATAAACCTACGACTTAACATAACCCCATAAAAAGAAATCCAACGGCGTTAAATCGCATGAGCGAGGTGGCCATTTGACCGGACCATTTCTCGAGATTACACGATTGCCTCAGAATTTCGGTAGTAAGTTTTAATAATTTCCAAACGTTGCTCGTTCGTGAACTTCACCATCATAAAAATGTAAACCTTGACTATATTGCCAGATCATAAAAAAAGTTTTAGGGTGCGTTTTTATTAAAATACAAAATTGTTATGTCCTTGTTGAAACACCCTTTAGAAGGGTTCCAAAGTAACAGGAATCATACCCAATAAGAAGAGTTTAAACTAGCGGGACACGAATTTCGAAATTCTTTTATTGTTTCGTTGCCTTTCTTTTGTTTCAGTTCCTAATCTTTAGAAAATATTAAACGTTTAAAAAAATGTGTGCAATAACAGCTCCGTATGCGGACATCTCCCATAGGTGGACAATACCCTTAAAAGGACCCATTTTTATACCCGTATGGTGACACCAAAGGGTATATTAAATTTGCCCTATCGTTTGTAACGCCAAGATCCCGTCATCACGCACAAAAATGAATTACACCAGAGTGTTCGGAATTTTGTATGTCCATCCGTCCATCCGTCCGTCTGTGGCGCAGATTGCGGGCGCACGGATTGAGCTAGAGACTTGAAATTTTACGCAGATTCGTTTTTCGTAAAATGCAAGACTAAGTTCGTTAATGGGCAAAAATGGACCGAACGAAAACGCGAATATCTCGAAAATTGTGCATCTTATCAAAAAAGTGCAAGAACAAAAGTTATTTAGGATATGATTCTACATAAAACTTCCATAAATTCCACTTTGAAGTCAAACTTTTTAATAAGATTTTTTTTAAATACAAATTTTAAAAAATCTTATTAAAAAGTTTGACTTCAAAGTGGAATTTTAATACAACTGTTCGCCGTTCACTTAAACTTCGAACAATGTCATATCACCATATTGCCAGATTAGCAATTATAACTTTTGTTATGTTTAAGACTAGATTCGAGATTCCAATATTAAAAATGTTCTAATAAATAGAGACCTAACATACCCGGACAGATATCTTGGGCATACGAGTGTCCGCTTATGGGAACTTTTATTGTAAACGCTTATGGCGTTTTCAACTGGCAGATTCAGAGGAGGCTCTGCCACAGTTTAGAGCAAGGTATTTTCGAGCAGATCTCGAGCAGATTTCGGGCACCTCTACTTGCGAGTCGAGCATTTCTCAAAGGACAAGAAGAAGTATAAAACAAAAACAAACATTTGATGGCTCGCCGGTAAGAATATTCTTGGAAATTATTTTTCGATATCATCATACGCGTCAATTAATGACACGAAAGTATCTAATTTTGGGATTTTCCTCTTAACTGGGCACTGTCCTAATAAAGGGTGGTTAAATTTTAAGGGCCGATGTTGAATGTGAACCACACCTAAACGTCAAGTTTTTTTCTGCATTTCATTTGACATTTCTCAATTTCAGACTAACTCAATTTGAACCATGGAAAGATACACAATCGAGCAACGCGTTAAAGTTATTCAGGCTTAGTGTGGCTGAAGAGCCGTCCACCTCAACTCGTCGTCGTGCCCAACAATTGCACCTCCCACGCTCGTCGTTGATGAACATTATGCATAAAGACTTGCATTTACACGCTTACAAGGTGCAATTGACTCAAGAACTAAAGCCTCTTGACCATTTCAAGCGTCGTCAATGGTCAGAATGGTGGCAAGAAATGGCAACAGTGGATGATCAATTTTCGAAGAAAATCATCTTCAGTGATGAGGCACATTTTCATAATAAGCCTGAATAACTTTAACGCGTTGCTCGATTGTGTATCTTTCCATGGTTCAAATTGAGTTAGTCTGAAATTGAGAAATGTCAAATGAAATGCAGAAAAAAACTTGACGTTTAAGTGTGGTTCACATTCAACATCGGCCCTTAAAATTTAACCACCCTTTATATTTGTGACCAAATGAAATTCTTCTTCACTAGATGTAGAAGAATCCAAGAAATCAAACACAAGAATATTTTCCATTATCAATTTGACACGATTTTGTTAGCCTTAACCTCAAAAGAGGAACTGAAATCTGACTACATTATGCAGATCACAAAATTGCTCGAAAAATGCTCTTTTAGTGCTCGCATACGGAGTACTTTCGTCACTCGAACACGTAACTCTTTTTCGAGCGATCAAAAAATCTCAGTCGAACACAAGTTCTCAGAGTGAGCAACTTTAGAGCAACTTCAGAGCTAAAAGAGCATGCCAGTCGAAAACGCCATTAGAGTGTGGAAAGTCCTCAGTTTTATTTCTTTTTTAATTCAGCAAATTTTTGCACACGTGCACACTATCGAAAATTTAATGTAGACGAAATGTGTTTAAAATATGATTTTACATAACCATTCCATACATCAAAATCTAATCGGCCCAATCCTTCTCGCTGTCGAGTATTTGACGATTGCCTTCTGGCAATTGCAACTTTTCTTATGTTTAAAATTACAGTGAAAGTTATACTTACAAAATTTCTACTTGTGGTAAATCCTTAAAAAAACTATTCGTAATCACAGGAAAATTGTTTCCAGTCAAATCACTGTATCGCAAGAAAGAACAAAACATATTATTGAATAAACTTTCGAATAAAATTAGGAAAACACTTTTACTTACAGCAAAGTTATGCCATCGTCTGGAAGATTTTTTGGAAGTTCGTTGAGTTTTTGCAGTTGGCAATGGAGTTCACTGCCCCGACACAAACATGTCGTGTTGAGATCATTCCAATCTGTAATAAAAGACAAAATGTAAAAAATGAATAAAATATATATTCATAAAAAGAAAAAACGATGTTCCTTTACAAGTAGAAATTCGATTTCCTGCTGATTTACAATTTCTCAGAGAAATGTAAATTTGAGAAAAAAAAACCCACGCTAAAGGAAAGCAGCAGAACAAGCATTGTTTAGTTTTGGCACTTCAGACCGAATTTTTCAACACAGATAAACATCTCACAAGTCCTTTAAAAATCCTGCATTGAGGTGAATTGCGCCATAGAGAACACAATTTAAAAATTCGGTACAATTTCTAACCCTTAATTTATGAGGTGAAAATCATATGCGTAAATGATGAGGTGGGGTTCAATGGACTCACATTATCCAAATGCACTACGTTCTAATCACATACCAAATCCGTGCTTTTAACTCGGCATGCAACACCATACTGTATGAAGGTACTGAAGATTTCAGAGTCACTGTGCTAAAAACACGAGAGATAGCAACGAGAGAAAAAGTCAATGTGGGTCCACTGGACCCACCTCATCAATTAAAGGTTAATAAAAACAACTCCCTCTATTCTGAAGTAGTTCAAATCAAGCAAATTAAATTTACCATAAAAAAAATCAACATAAAAAAAATTAAGACAAAATAAAAACTTGTTATTTGAATATTTAGAAGATTACTTACAGCATGTTCCCAAGGGAATGTCATCTGAACGAGCTGATGGTTGCTTGCGAAACAAATGATCCCAATATCTTGAATCTACATGATCGTTACAGTTCCATTCGTCGGAGCCGTCATCACAATCGCTTAGACCGTCACAATTAAGACGCTGCGCTACACATTTTGAGGTGTCATTGCATAAAAAATACCCGGAAGCGCATAAATTTTCACCATGGACGTCTGATGTGGAGTCACCATAAACTGGGATAATGTCATAATCATGTACTGTGCATCGTCCTGAAAATTTTATTGAAAAGCTCGTTGATTTAACAATAATAATACAATTTTACTTATTTTAATGTTTCTATGCTTAATTAAATTGAATAAATTTTCATATAATTTTTAATTGTATCTAATTTTCTGGCTCCAAATGTTGACTCCAGGTAAATTCGAAATTTTCCGCATTCCAAATTTACAAATAAGCATTACTTTGTTTAACATCCGGGAAGCTTCTTATCAAGGAAAAAAAAAGTTTTCTAAAATTTGATAACGACATCAAAAATTATCATTTCCAATTGTATTTGATGGTGTCTTAGATGAATAAATATAATAAAAAATTGTGATAAAAATCATTAATATTAAGCCTATGTATTCAGTATTTTAAAATTCATTAAAAAAATACCATTTCATTCTTGATTCGGCGCATAATTCTAAATACTAAACATTTTTTGGTGAATTCAATCTAAAGCGAAGTGTGTCCGAGCTCTGTCGGAAACTATTTGAAGCTTTTTGAGGTTACGTGCTATTTCCAAGCTCTTCGCCTTGTTCTCCCCTGAACAATCGAAGATATTTTTTGATTGAATCAATCTTACATATTTGATCAAATAAAAAACATTTCATAAAAAAAATTAAAGAGCTTTTATTTAAAAAATATACTGAAAAGGAAAAAAAAAAACACTTTAAAATACAAGTTTTATAACTTTATACACTTTCAAAATGCACTAAAAAGTAAAAAAAACAAGTTCAAAGTTTCACAAAAAATGTTTTTTATAAATTGCGTTTTGTTGTGAAAATATAAAGTGTGTGACGTTGCATTTGCTCTTGAATCTGTAATAGCGGTTTCATAGTGTGCAACGCAGCACACTTTATATTTTAACAACAACACGCAATTTATAAAAACATTTTTTGTGAAACTTTAAACTTGTTTTTTACTTTTTAGTGCATTTTGAAAGTGTATAAGGTTATAAAACTTGTTTTTTAAAGTGTTTTTTTTTTATTTTATACTTTTTAGTCTTGAATTAGCCTACCAAAAACCTCCAGAAAAGATCTTTCACGGGAAATTTGAGCAAAAGGAAACTGACGTTATCCTTACAGGACATTCCATTATCCTTACAGAATTTTAAATGTCAGAATCGGATTCAGCGACCCCAAAAACCCCCTAATGCCATTTTTCCCCGGAAAAAATGGGAAAAGGATATTTGCGCCATCCTTACAGGACCTTCCGTTTTGAATTTTGAAAATCTAACACCGGATTCGTAATCAGCGACCCACTCTTTTTTTAATTTTTTATCTATTCCCAAAAGTGATCCCAAAAACCCCCGTATCGGATTTTTCTCGGAAAATTTGGGGAAAACGATAACCAAATTATCGTAACAGGACCTTCCATTATCCTTACAGATTTTTAAACGTCAGAATCAGATTCATTGATCCCAGACGAGATTTTTCTCGGAAAATTTGAGGAAAAAGGTAATTTTGAGGAAAAGGTTATCCTTAAAAGGACGAAGTCATCGGAGTTACGTATGTGTACAAAATTTCAAGTAGATCGGACGATGGGAAGTGGGTCAAAATTGGATACAATATTTGACTCTGACAGACAGATACGAAAGCAAGCTATATAAGAGCTTTTATAAAAATATTTATTATGAATTGTTTTCTATTCCACTAAAAAAATAGTAACCAAATTTCATTTCCTATTGTATACCAGAGTGTTTTATCTCCGTGTTAACTGGTGTAATAAAACACACAAAGAGTACCAGAAACAAAAATCATTCTGCTAAACCATAGCGTGTGTGGCCGAATATCTAGTTCCGAGTTTAAAGTCAGATTTCTTATAAAGGTTCCGGCATTTGGTCCGGGTTCAGTCAGATTGAGTAACAAAAGTCCAGTACTAAAAATATGGCAAAATTTTTAAAGCCAAAATATTTGAGCTCCGTTTAACTGTGAACCACAGCAAAGATTTATTTTTTTGAGGCTTTTCCCAAAAAATTGGATTACATAGCTTATAGTCGTCAAGTTCCAATGACTACAAAAGCACAAAAATAAATACCACATTCAAAAATACTGAATTAAATTTAAAAAAAAACTAGCAGGGAAATCTTTTACTTTGTACATTAAATAAACAATGCTTTTAAAAATCAAACGGTTATTAAGACACAACAAAGCATAACTCTTCTTTTTGTCTTGTCAAACAATACACCAGACTAGGATGTAAATAAAAAATATCTACTTATGTTCATAAACGGAAAAAAACATAATAAGCTTTAAACGTTAGCCTTTTGTTGAAATCCAGATATCTTTCAACTTTTGATAATACTTTAATTAAACAAACTTTTCTTGTTTTATTTGTATTTGTCTTTAAACACAATTGTAATAAAAAAAGAGATAAAAAGTTAAGATAAAACTTATTAATGCTGCTCTTCTTAATTCAATTTGGTAAATTATATTTTCTTGGAATCACACAAAGGTAAATCTATACGAACTGAACGAGTAAAAAGATGTTGCCTCTGATTTCTTTCAAATTTGTATGGCAAATTCGATTGTATGATTTAAAAAAAAATCGGAAAAATATGTTTCCGTTACAGTCCCATTATGAAACTTTGCAGAAATGGTTTGCAGGAATAGATATGGAAATTGATTTGTGAATTTTTTGGAAATATTTAAATATGATGTTTATCAAATTTTCAAGATCAAATGTTATAAGGCACGATATTCAAAACTTAAGAAAAGCTACAATTGCCAGGGACCAATCGTCAAATACTCTATATGATGACACACAAAATGTTTAATAAAAAAACATGTGTATGGGAGAGTGGGCACACAGTGGATTTTGGATGAGTTATGTAAAATCCTATTATGAACACATTTCACTGCCATAAATTTTTCAATTTGGCTTACCGTTTTCGAGAAAATTGCAAAAAACTGTTTCGTTTTTATGGAGAAAGGGGGAAGGAATAGTTAAATTTTTCCCGTTCAAGAAGTTAAGGTGCCGCTCCACATGAGAGTAAATGCCGGCGAGATCCTCTCGATAGCAGCTACTCGCAAATGGACACGTCTCTGAGAGTCGCTCGCAGAAACTCGCGAGCTAGTTTCTGCGAACTGTCAAAAGTGATTCTACTCTCTAGTCGACACGCACCCACTGAACTCTCGGGGAGTTGCTCGCCAGATACGAACGGCGTTTGAATTTCGCTAGTAGCTCTCGAGAACTCGCCAAAGCAAGATGTCCAAAAAAGAAATCAAGATAGGGTAAAGTATCCAGATCTGAGCCCCGGCACCAGTTCTGAGCACCCCTGTTAATTTTTCGGTTAAAACAAGAATTGTGCGCGTTTGTGCCGATTAAACCACATTTCACAACGTGATGAAACCAATTATTCTTCGAATTCAATTCTCATCGCTATAAGTTACGAGGCATACTTAATTTAATACAGGGGGCTCAGAACTGGGTGTTTTCCCCTATTGGTTTTGAAAAGAGAAAAATCGCCGAAATTAACTCTCAAATGGACAACCATCTGCGAGTAACTCTCGAGAGTTTTTGAGAGTTACTCGCGTATTTACTCTCATGTGGAGCGGCACCTTTAGCATGGCTATTTACAAAGAAACGCAACTATAAAAAAGTTCAAGTCTCTAGCCCAATCCTTTCGAAAGTTATGGTGGTCACGGACAGACGGATAGACAGACCGATTTTTTAAATAAGATTAAATTTAAAACGTTGGTATCATATTTGAGTTACCAAGGCACAATTAAGACACAACAAAAAATAATTGTCGAGACGGAGACCGACTCGAGAACGTGGTCAGATAGAAAATTTCTGATCAGTGTGAAATCCGTTTCAGCCAAAATGCGTTGTACGCATCTTAAATAATTCAAAAACGCGTTGAGCTAGCGACTTGAAATTTTTTGTGAATCCGTTCTACAAAAATCGTAGTTTTCTATCAACGTTTGGAAAAACGATGACTATAACGGGTACCTCCCATACAATATTCTTGAAAATAAAAAAATGAATTTCAAGTTTATAAAATTTTCTACATTCTTTACTTAATCGCATTTTTTAATCTCTAACGGTTCTCAAGATATTTGAAGAAAAATTGGTCTTTTGAAAATTTATCGAAAACTACGCGCTATTATGAAAAAATGCATATAACACTATTTAAAGGAAATCAAATTTCCTGCATTTTTTCGTATACCGCGTTTTACGTATATTTAACGGTTCTCAAAATATTTAAAAAAATGTGATTTATTACATATTTTTTTCCGAAACTAAATATTGCTGAGGAAAGTTTGGTGTTGATCACAGCTGATATTTTTTAAGACACATCATTATGGATGAAGGGCTTAATACAAGCTAAATATATTTAGGGAAAAAGAACATTTCCTTAACACAATACATGGAGACATTATTCTCCACGTTCTTTTCAGTACTCGAACGATGATGGAGACAATCCTTGAAAACGAATAAAAAAGTTCTATCAAATACAAACAATTTCACTTCTTTACTATCGGCCAGGCGCGAGGAAAATAATATTATCTGAAATGTTGAAGAAAAGAAAATTGTCGTCATTTATCGTGATCTTTTTTATAGCAACCGAAAGTCATAAAAAGCGAATTTTTGCTCTTGCGATTTCACACTATCGAAATTGAACTGGCAGTTTTTTTTTTGCTTATTGCGATTGAAGTATTTGAGTTGGAAAAATCTTCGGTGAGATAAAAAACGAATAAACATGTATGACCCAACATGAAAATTCCAATATATTTCACTCTAGAAATTTTTACGATTATTATAAACGGACTTGAAGTATGAACACTAGAAATTTTCCTTATAAGTCGTAATTCACATTTGGGGCCTTCTGTCACCAAAATAGCTGTTGACCTTATATTATCAGATGATTTTTATTATACCTCAACCATATCAGTTTACCGATTATAGTACAGATCTTGGAAATTGGAACAATATACCTATATATATATTTCTATATCCATTTTTTGATTAGGCATAACTAATGGTAACACAACCTAAAGATATTATTTTTATATAGAATTTCGCCCCTGGACATATTTTTTGTCATATTTTTCCAGAATAAACACGCATCAAAATTCGGCTAAGAAAGCATTCAAAATCCCCTTTAAAAAAATTGCGGAATATAATATGTATTTACAAACACACGTAACACAATTTATGTTCCCCATTATACTTATAGACACAGAGTTTATAAATCATACAAGCTTAAATCAGGATTTTAGGTTTTATAAATCCATATTCAGGCTATCAATAAGTACACCTCATGGGAGCATTGAATTACTAAATATATAAACAGTAGAACTGTAAATGAGTAAATGAACAACGATTTTTAGCGAAACTTTCTTTCATTTATTTCGTGTCATGAATTTATGAGTTGCACGATTTTGCACTTATGCATGTCAATAATGAACATGTTTTCACCTCAAGTTTAATAATCATTTGAATACAGAATAAAAATATCCATTGCGATCAACACAAAACTTTCATCTTAAATATTTCGTTTCGGAAAAAATATGTAAAAAAACATTTTTTCAAATATATTAAGATGCATTAAAGGTACGTAAAAGGAAAAAATGCAGGAAATTTTATTTCCTTTGAATCTGGTTCTATGCACTTTTTCATAGAAGGGCATACATTTCGAGAGATTTTCAAAAAATCGAAATTTTTTGTCAACTATCTTGAGAACCGTTAGAGAAAGAAAAGAAAACTATTAAAACAGAAAATGTAGAAAATTTGATATAACTTTAAATTTTGTTATATTCATTTTTTTCCAAAAACCCAAAGGTTTCGAACATTTTTCGAGAACTCGTGTTTTTTCAAAAAAAAAAACTTATTCACAAAAAAATTTTAAGTCACTAGGTCAACGCGTTCTTGAGTTCTTTAAGATACGTACAACGGAATGTCCGACGAACAGATGCACGGACATCCTCATAATTATTTCGTACAGATCAGAAAATATTTATTACACAGTTAAAAAAAAAAACAACATTCAATGTTGGCAAAAATGAAGCCATTTTAAATGCTGTAAAAATACATCACACATGTAAATTTACAAACCAAGTGTAAAATTACAATACCATATGTAAAACGAAATTACACATTTGTTATATAAAATTCAGAACTGTTGTATAGTTTTACAATATTAAAGATGTAAAATACTGATGAAAAATTATATTTCAATACTGCAAATTTACAATTGTTATGTGATTTTACAATATCACTAATGTGAAATATTTCATGGTGTTTTCCCGAAAAAAAATTCTGTAATAAAAAAGAAGTTTCATTTTCGCTATGAAATTCCTTTCCACACGCAAAGCATTTATCAGAGCCCTGTTCCTGATGCAATCACGAATTAAGTCATAGGTCATTTTTTTTCCAAAAAAGAATTGTCCACCTATTTGAGGTGTCCGCAAAATAAGCTGCCACTGTATACAAGGAATTTTTTGTTTGTTCTGAGATTACAAAACTCAAAAACTACTGGACCGATTTTTACACGGTTTTTTGCAAAATGATCTGCGTTGCCAGGAGCAGGTTTTTAGCTATGTTAGATTTTCAAAATTCAAAACAGAAGGTCCTGTAAGAATAACGATAATATCCTTTTTCTGATTTTTTCCCGGGAAAATCGGCGTTAGGGGGTGTCCGGTGTCGCTGATCACAAATCCGGCGTTGGAATTTAAAAATTCTAACCGGAAAGTCCTGTCAGGATAACGCAAATATCCTTTTTCCAAATTTTCCTCGGGAAAATTGGCATTATGGGGTTTCTGGGGTTGCTGATCGCGAATCCGGCGTTTCAGTTTGAATAACTCTAACGAAAGGTAAGGATTACGTTGATTTTCAAGTTTTTTTAAGTTGGTGTTTTGGCATTCTAAATCTATATGTAAGAAATGGATGTGGTCCTGTAAGGATAACGAAAATGTGTCGTTTTTCCAATTTTTCTCGCAAAAACTGGCTTTGGGAGGTTTTCAGGGTTGCTTATCGTTCTCACGAATCTGGTGTTGGAATTTCAAAATTCGAAACGGAAGGTCCTGTAAGAATAACATTTTTTCCCAATACACAGAAAAAAATAATTTTGTATTATTTACAAAATGGGTTTAACAAAAAAAAATTCGTAAATATTACTGAAGTTTTGTAATACTTCGTAATATTAACAAATTTTAGTAACTATACGAAACAATATTTGTTAATATTACGAAGTATATACAAAACTTCAGTAATATTTACGAATTTTTTTTTGTTAAACCCATTTTGTAAATAATACAAAATTATTTTTTTCTGTGTAGTTTTAAAATTATTTATGGTTTTTTGGCATTCTAAAATTTATACAAAAAACTTTAAGCTGGCAACGTAGGGTCTACCAGTTATTTTATAAAACTTAGAAACTAAAATTAAACCAAACCAACGAAACAATGAAATAAATTTCTATAGTCGTGTCCAGTTCATTTGAGTTCACCATGTTTAATTAATCATGTCACTTTGGATCCTTTTTACTTCTTCTACTTTAGTATTTTAGTATTATCAGTGTTGTAAAATTACAATGAAACTCTGAATATCACACAGAAGTTTTGAAATTTCACAACAAAGATTTATTTTTACATTATTTTTCTGCAATTGCAAAAAATTACAGAAATTAACTTGTAATTTTTACATGGTTTTTGCTATTACACTACGGAGTTCGTATCAAAAGGGTCTATATTATATTTTTTTCATTAGAAAAATTAGATTTTGTAGGCTTTCACATTCACGAGAAAAACATTCTTTTCAATTGCTTTCCAGTTTTTTACAAGCTTTAATTTAGTTTCACTTGTTAGTTTGTTAGATTGTTTGTTTGTTTGTTAGTTTGGTTGCTAGTTTGCTACGGTCAAATTTTGAAATTTTCACTTACCCAAAGTTGCAAGCATAACAACAAATATGGTGAAATACAAAACAATTCCCATGATGTCATTCCTCCAGAAAAAAGGGTTTTGCTGTTCTAATTTCGAACCCTCGACATATTCCAGTTATCCATAGTCCTTGCTATTTCTATAAAAAAAAATATGAAGAAATTAAAAATTTTATTTTTCAAATTTTAAAAGTTTCAAAAATTAAGATATCAAGGCTGAAGGTAATTTGCCTCTGTTAAGGACCAGCTAACTACAAGTATTATTTACGGCCAATTTCTTCACATCGCTAGTACTGGAGCTAAATTCATCAGCCGGTACTAGCGGCAAATACGTCTAAAACTAAGATAATACGTCTAAAACCGAATTTGATAGGGGAGGGTGGGGTATTCTGGACCGCTTTTTCATTTTGGCTAAAAAATCGTAAAAAAATAACTTTTTCTGAAAATTTCAAAGCTTGAATTTGTAGTACGATAAATAACCTCTCTTTGGGTCACAGCAATTCGGTCAAATTGTATTAAATTATACAAGTTTTATCAGTTGGCGCAAAAATGGCGTTTTTGCGATTTTGAAAAATCTCGGGGTATTGTGGACCACTTTGTAAATCGATTAAAAATGGAAAAATGTGATAGACAAACTTTTTTTTTTGATTCATATATTTATTATATAACAGACAAAGTGAAATGAAGTGAAAAATTGCAATGAAAATCAGTCCGAAACGCAATGTTCGCAAGTCCAGTAACTTGCAGTCATTCCAGAGCATCCCAAGTGAACAGCTCGATCGCACACGTTGCAATGGATGGTATTTCGGCGGTTCATTTTTTTTTGCATATTTTTCTTACAAATTATGCAGAAATCGATGTATTCTTCCACCTCACAATAGGTTGAAGATGGTTGTTTCTTCTGTGATGTCTTCGATTTGACACGATCTTTTTGCCTTTTCGATTATGGTTTATCACCTTTTCTCTCTAATCTCTTTCGCTTCATATAAGCCTTCTCACGAAGGCCATTTACATCCTCTGGCGATGTCAAAACGGCCGATTTAGAAACTAGCTTGTATACCAGTCGTTGCCGGGTTAAGCTTTTTGTCTAAATTTTAGAATACGAAGAACTTAAAATCTTTTTAATGGGTCTATGTTGGGGCTGGACCCACGACGAACATCTATGCCAAATTTCAGGCCAATCGGTTCAGTAGTTTCCCTGCGAAAGAGTAACATAGAGGGAAAACTAAGTTTCGAAATCACTTTACCCCCTCCCCTTACTCCCCCCCAACCCTCGCGCTACTTTTCCGTATGCCTATGTTGGAGCCAGAACTACCACAGACACTCATGCCAAATTTCAAGTCAATCGGTTCAGCCGTTTTCGCGTGAAAGAGGAACAGACAGACAGGCAGACATACACCAACTCATTTTTATATATTAGTATGATTGCCGAAAATCTAATGCTGTGTTTTTGCATGAAAAAACACTTATATGCATCAAATACACGAAGTTTGCTTGTCAAATGTCAAGAATTGAGTGGTCCATAATTCCCCGACAAAAGTGGTCCACAATTCCCCGAACGCTCTTTTTTACAATATGGCAGCTATTAGTAACACAATGCAAACTTCATGCAAAATTTCTTGTCAGTGTCGAATGCTTAAGGCTCCACGAATATTATCAATATATTTACTTGAGTTGATTCTCGAAAAATGTGGTTAAATTTAAGCGAAACACAAAATGAAAAAAACAATTTCGAAGTATCACTTTTCTATTTGCTATCGAAGCGAGGTGATAGTGCGTATACACAAGTCGAGTACTGTTAGGAAAATTAGCTTAACATGAGGCAAACTGATTACAGTTATTTGCAGCTACCAACCACTACTAGGGGAAACAAAATGACGCTGGTCCGCAATTCCCCGTGGTCCAGAATACCCCAGTTTCCCCTACTATTTTGACAATTGAATTTGAAATATTATTGTTCGCCGTGAATTTCCGTGAATTTGTGTACCTACGTTATTTTTTCAATAAATGATATATTTATACTTTAGTTTTTATATATAAATGACCACTAATTTAATTATATTTTGTGTGATTAGGCTTATTGGTCAATTAAAACAATTTCTCATGTCAATAAATGTTACATTTATTATCGACATTTCGTCCGTTTTCACAGGACGTCTTCAGGATCTGAATATAAATGAATATAAATATGAAGATACCTAATAGTTTCTCTTGCATTTTTATATTTCGGCATATTTCATACCCATAATGAGTTCTTATGTGTTCATATGTTGAGAAACTATTA
Organism: Chrysopilus asiliformis; assembly: GCA_964034945.1. Lineage (NCBI taxonomy): Eukaryota > Metazoa > Arthropoda > Insecta > Diptera > Rhagionidae > Chrysopilus > Chrysopilus asiliformis. Next base: position 46,411,999 of record OZ035963.1, on the reverse strand, counting down.
TGTTCATATTTATATTCATTTATATTCAGATCCTGAAGACGTCCTGTGAAAACGGACGAAACGTCGATAATAAATGTAACATTTATTGACATGAGAAATTGTTTTAATTGACCAATAAGCCTAATCACACAAAATATAAATGATATATTATTAGTCTCTGTGTTCCGTGAATTTGTGCAAATAAAAAAATAAATAATGAAAAAACGAGAAGCAAATAAATAATGAAAAAACGAGGAGCAGAAAACGAAAAGGATACGGTTGGTGGTGATGCGAAAAGGCCTCGCTGCCCCAAATGGAGTCAGCAAGATACGGATTTTTTGTGCACCCTGAAAATTCAAATGTTTTATAATAAAAGACATAAAATAAAATGCAGTGTTTTTTTATTTATTCTTGCAATTGCAACAGAATTTCCTCTCAGGCTGTTCGTTGTCGATTTCCACGGGATGCATCCGGAACTTCATTGTGAATTTGTGCAGTGGCTGCAGTTAATATTTTTTGCGCTGTGCTTATATTAACGCGTAAACCGTATACCAAAACTGGAAATCGGCGTTTCCACACACCAGATTGACGCTCTACAACATTTAGACTGCAAATAGTCTTTACTTGGTAGCTTTTCATACGCGGATTTTTGCGAATTATTTACATATAGGGAGTGGCCAAATATTGTGTATTCGCGTATCCAGAGTCACCGATTAATATGTGATTCCCAAATTCGCCAGCTTCAAATCTGGTGCGCACATCAGAATGACGAAAAATCGTTTGATCGTGCACGGATCCCGCTCAACGTGCAACGTTTAAAATTTTTAAATTGGCCGACGATATTGTTTGCACATTCAGAGAAAACAATCCTTTGCGGTTGCGAAAACCTTCGCTCTGCAAATGAAAAGAGTAGATTCGGCAGTCAAATCGATGATTTATCACTCCTTGGTCCGGATTCACACGATAAGTTTTTTGATTCACGTCTCGGCCAAACGATGGCAAGAAGGGCGAGATGTAGGAAGGGCGAAAAGTTGGTCAATCACCAACTTTTGATTCACCAAAAGTTATTGCAAGTCCGTTTTCTCTATTCCCTTTCGCTCTCATTCGTATTCGCTCATGTTCATTTACGACAAAAACTTTCATAAACGTCAAAAAGACGCACGTCAAAACATTCATCGTGTAAATGGCCGTGAATGATTCGTGGATGTTTAAAAGAGAATAGCCGTGATTGATGTATCAAAAAACTTGTCGTGTGAATTGGGACGCCCATCGACGTGGTCCAAATCGCGAAATAAACCATCACAGCCAAAAATCAAATCCATTTTCTACACACACAAAAACCAATCACAGAATAATATAATCAAATCAATAAAAATCGACTACGCCAGTATTATATTATAGGTGAAGAAATAAAATTGGCATAAATTCGAGTACTAACATCGCTAGACCCTCAATTTCGAGGGTCCAGGAAATAATGAGTTTCGGAAGAATCATAAATGGCGAGGCTAAATTCTTGAATGGACAGAATCGATCAATTCCTTCCCCCCTCTCCCATTCAAACGAAAAAGGTTTTCAAAACTTTCTGGAAAATGGTGAGCACTATTGAATAATTTGTTTAGAATATGATTTCACATAGCCGTTACATACATCAAAATCCAATTGGACTCCTTTTCCCCCTTCTCCCACACAAATGGATATTTTTCATAAGAAGTTTGTTGCGGCTTATCTTATGTTTTAATCTAAACACATCGGCCTGAGAATTTCACAAAAAAAACCAAACGCATTTGTAATTGAAGATATGATCTGATTTTTACTTTCTTCTACGGAGTATAATAAAGTATTGTATTCATGAAAAATTTCGACCTCTTAATTTTGCCTAAAAAACATTTCCCAATCACTCCTGAGTCGATTGGAGTCATATTTAAAAAATGTCTTTCTGTCTGTCAGTCTGTCTGTCAGTCTGTCTGTCAGTCTGTCTGTCAGTCTGTCTGTCAGTCTGTCTGTCAGTCTGTCTGTCTGTCTGTCAGTCTGTCTGTCAGTCTGTCTGTCAGTCTGTCTGTCAGTCTGTCTGTCAGTCTGTCTGTCAGTCTGTCTGTCAGTCTGTCTGTCAGTCTGTCTGTCAGTCTGTCTGTCAGTCTGTCTGTCAGTCTGTCTGTCAGTCTGTCTGTCAGTCTGTCTGTCAGTCTGTCTGTCAGTCTGTCTGTCAGTCTGTCTGTCAGTCTGTCTGTCAGTCTGTCTGTCAGTCTGTCTGTCTGTCAGTCTGTCTGTCAGTCTGTCTGTCAGTCTGTCTGTCAGTCTGTCTGTCAGTCTGTCTGTCAGTCTGTCTGTCAGTCTGTCTGTCAGTCTGTCTGTCAGTCTGTCTGTCAGTCTGTCTGTCAGTCTGTCTGTCAGTCTGTCTGTCAGTCTGTCTGTCAGTCTGTCTGTCAGTCTGTCTGTCAGTCTGTCTGTCAGTCTGTCTGTCAGTCTGTCTGTCAGTCTGTCTGTCAGTCTGTCTGTCAGTCTGTCTGTCAGTCTGTCTGTCAGTCTGTCTGTCAGTCTGTCTGTCAGTCTGTCTGTCAGTCTGTCTGTCAGTCTGTCTGTCAGTCTGTCTGTCAGTCTGTCAGTCTGTCAGTCTGTCAGTCTGTCAGTCTGTCGGTCTGTGTACAAGATTTCTCAAAAACTAATAGAGCTAGCGCCATGAAATTTTATAGGCATGTTGGGTCCTGAAATTGGACGATCCTATCAACTTTTGGTGGAAATCCGTTAACCGGAAGTATCCAAAATGGCGGTTTTTCAAAAATCGCAATTTCGTTTTTCTCGATTTACTCCCAAACTACGGGTTTTTTAGTAGCCTTAAGTATGACAAAACTTGGAGAAAATAAAATTTCCCACACTTTTGTCTTTAGCTGTAACTCGATATCTCAACCTGTTATCGAGATAAACCGTTATTTCCAAAAAAACAGTTTTTTGCGATTATCTCGAAAACTAACGGGTTTTTGCTGACTGAATGTATGAAGTGAAATAATGAGAATGGCATTCTGCACAATTTTGTTTCTTACCGTTATCCGTTATCTTTTACCGTTATTGAGATATTTTCATTAATATGTAAAAAATCATATTTTTGCGAATAATTTGCAAACTAACGGTTTTTCGACAAATCACTTCAAAGAATAATTAAAGATGTTAACATTTTCTACATTTTTGCCATTTACCGTAAATTGATATCTTTTACCGTTCTCAAGTTATCTCAAGTTTTGTACGTTTTTGATATTTTTGGATGAACCAACAATTTATTGGGAGGTCGTCTTATGTTGAAAACGCAACAGGGCTCTAGCGTAAATTGCGCAGGGTCGTAGATTTTGCAGAAGAAAGTTTTGTGTTGACCACAACTGATTTTTTTAAAATTAGTTTTATGAAATAATAGCGCAATAGTTTTTAGTTGGATTTTACAAACCGGTGATAGGATTAACAAAATGATACCGCCATATTATTTTGTAGAAGCCTCCAGCGCATAATTAGACCACTTCTTGGTAATGACGATATAAATTAGTATGGCGATATCAGATATTTATGATAGTATTTATGAACGGTTTCATAGAAGATCAAATTGGTTTAAGAATTATTTCATAGTTTTAATGAAATTGTTCGAAGATACTATGAATTCATTTCTATGAACACCGTTCTTAATTTTTATGAACTAATACCAAGGGAACCGCTAAACGTGGCTGGTTAGAAAATGATTTGTGCGTAGTCTACATTGGCGAATCCGAGAACGTGCCATTACTTTTATATGCTGATGTACAAAAAACACTGGGAGTTAGAAAAAAAAAACTTTCTATCTACTAAACTCGTTTTAATTTAACAAGGACAGTAACGTGTTATCAAAAAAAAAAAAAAACAAGTTTTGTGTACTTGACATTCACCTCTATTCTTGAACGATTAGTGTTCGATCGTGAGCAATCGGTATTCTTGAATACGCAGTATCTATCAACGTTCGATTTGGAATAACGCATTGCAACGCATTCGATTTTTGTTATTCTTGAATACGCCGGGAACACTTTTTTGAGGTTAAATCACTTTCTCGCGTTTCATTGACGTTTGAATTCGGTGTTTGCAAAAATGTAAGGTAAATATATTATATGTTTAAATGAAAGATTTTAATAGTGATTTCTTAAAATAGCAGTACAAAGAAAAACACTTCAAACAATGACCAGTTCGCATTTTTCATTTCAAAAATGAAAAACAATTCGGACATTGTCAATGGATATACGAGGAAGTCGCCGATAGAGATGAATTTATTGTGGGTGGAAATTCAATATATTCGACCGGAACCGGAAATCTTTTTTGAATCTACAAAATTGCAAATAAAAATCTATGAGATTCCCAATATTTGTATGCACTTACGCTTCATCGGTTAAGCTCATCAAATCTGAAGAGTGTCTTAGAAAATTTCTTTGGTGGCGTAACGAATTCAACTCCTTTTGCCTCAATAAATGATACATTAGCGTAGAATCCATGGCTACTGAAGCAAATCACTTCAAACACTTCATTTTTATTCAAAATTAAGAACAAACAATCGAATCAGCTGATGTTTGACAGCGCGTTGCCATGCGATACATTATGTACCAAACGCGAAGCTCCCGGCGTATTCCAGAATACCAATTGCGTAGCGAATCGAATCGAGCGCGTTAGATTTTTGCTCCTAACGCTGTATTCAAGAATAGAGGTGATTAACTTATGCATTTGCGCACCTTTTGTCATACCAAACTCCAAAAGTAGAATAAATCTGACCAAAAACAAAGGCCGATTTAGAATCAAATATGATTAAAAATGTCACCCCAATAATTTTAATGATATTTTATGCCGGTGGCAGTCTTGTAGAAAATTTCACAAAAAAATCAAATATAAGATTAACTTTTGTGGAAAACATAGATAATATATACTATGTAATAGATAGCTGACTTTCGCATATCGACTGCCACGCTCGGTTTTCCAGTTAATGGAATCGTAACTACTTTGGTTTGTGTATTGGGTAGTTCTAACCTGTGCTAAACTTGGTTTGTGCCCTTGATACATTTTTCTCGCTAGAAAATCCAATAAAAATTTGAAAAAACAATAAAAAACCAATATCTTTTATTTTTTTTTTATTTTAAATTCCGATATATCTTTAAATAGATATCACATTTTGTTTTGTTATTTTTAAATAAATATCACATTACTGCAGTAGCAGTGAAGACGAGGGACAAGGCAAATGTGTCGAACCAAGCGCTAGAGCACCAGAGTCGTCCCAAAAGCAATTTACAATCAAACGCAGCTACGATATAGGGAAGGCGATAGTGCCAGCAAAAAAGCTTAAGTGGGCTTGATTTTGCGGCAACTTTGCCTCCGTCTTCATGGAATGCTCCAGTGTCTCGAACGACTGGAAGAGGAATTACAATTTATTGCAGCAAAGTAAGACTATCCCGAGATCATTACCTCGACTTCCTCAGATCCCAAATAATCACGTCTCTGGCTGCAAAAGTATGCAGGTGTGGTCCTCACTGACTAAAGCTAAATATTCGCCCTCGGGCTCCCAAGAAACATCGTTAATGTAGTTTGTGTGACCTAGAAATACACCATGAAATTTTCTCAAACACTGCAAATAAATGGAGATACCTTTCAGCAGTAAGTCACTGTGGAAAATTCTTAGGCAGTGATGCGCCCCAACCGCACAGAATGTCACAACTTTGGGCAAAACCGACAGCGAAGTCTCAGGGGCGAAACTGATGTCTCACAACGGGTTTCAAGGTACAACTGCTTCAATTCTACCCAATCAAACGAATCGTTCTCTGATTCTTCCTAAAATACCGGTGTTTTTAAGGATACTTGAAAAATTACCGGAATTAAAATGTGCCCCAAAATGAGGAAAAAAAACTAACGTCAAATCATGGTCAAGTCGGAGAAAACATGCCACACGCGCGTCATCATGCTTGAAAAGCGAAAAAAACATGCGACATGTGCGCCGTCGTTTTTTGAAATCGGAACTATACAATGAAATCGACTTTTTGTTCTAAGTTAACACACCGTGGTGGAAAATTTCACAAAAAACAATACAAAATAAAATAATGCAAAAATAAATAACGAAAGATTCTTTCTTTCGCTTTAGTTAAGTTTTTCGTTATTGCTATTCTTTTGGGTGACATCACCTAATTATTTCTCTTTGTGTAGATAAAAAAGGCTTAAAGCAGAAACTTCTGGCAAAAAATTGAGGTTTCTCTCATTCAAAATAAAAAAAAAATGAAGGAAAAAATCATGTTGGAAAGGGATGCCTACCTTATTGTTTGACTTTTTCCAGTCTAAAGTAGGGGAAGCTGGGGCACATTCGGCAGGTTTTTTTCAAAGTCATTTCCTGCCAAATTCGTTTGATGAATTTGAAAATCTTGAAAATTTGTAAAAACTTTCATTATTTTACTATTAAATAGGAAATAGTTTTTTTTTGTAGCTCTAAAGAAATATACGATTTTTACTAATTTTAAAAAGGAGGCCATTTTGCTGAATGTACCCCATGCCGGGGCACATTCGGCTTTTGAAGGGGCACATTCGGCTTTTGAAGGGGCACATTCGGCGAATATACGTTATTTGTTTGATTTTACTAATTGAAAGACTATTAGATTTGAATTCATTTTATTAATTCTTTAAAATAAAATAAAAAATAAAAATTCATTACATATCACATACAAGAATGATTGAAAAATCCTATTTCACGAAATAGTTATCGAAATTTATATTAAAAATATATTATGTGGAATATCGAAATGTGCCGACAGGATTCATTTAAATTCAATCTATAATTTAAATTTAGTAATTTAAATTCAATCTCTCTTCTTAAAATCACGGATGTATTCAATCTCACTTCTTAAAATCACGAAAGCCGAATGTGCCCCAAAAGTGTCAGCTAAATGTTTTCAGATTTTTTATCTAAAATACTGTAAATTAAACGGCATTCTACTTTCGGGATTGAAACTTAATGTTTTTAAATGCTATTTGCGCGAAATTTTTTAAGCGTCGGACGAAATTGACTTCAAAAATTCCTTACGTACCTGCTTGGGAAAATTACATCAAACTTCCGAAAAACACAAAAATACCTCTTGCTCTTCTGAGCGCCGAAATAGAACTCTCAGACTTTATTTAAATTCAAGTTATTGCATTATTGTGCATTTACGTATTTGATCGCTCCTTTCTGAAACATTCTTGATACTGAAAATGGCAATGCCGAATGTGCCCCTTTGCCGAATGTGCCCCAGTTTCCCCTACCTAATCTTTAGTTTTGATAGGCCTTTCAAAATATGCAATTCGTTTTCCAGCCGGAATCTAGAGGGGGGAGAAAAATATGGTCCGACCAAAATCGAGTTTTTAACACTGCAAACAAACAAAAATCTCGAGTGACGGCCATATAAATTGCAAAGATAAAATCTTACACGTGTATAAAATTGTGTTTGTTCAGCAAAAAGGGTAATCAGATACCGGTATTGTTAGATGTTTCAAATTCCAATTTTATATCGTAGAAAAAGCTATCATTGAACGAGCGTTGGAGATTTTCCCAGTAAGTATTCCATGCAAATCTGTGCAACACTTTGCCAGATAATAAATATTTTCCATGAAACTTGACAGGACTGAAGCATTCAACTAATCGGATTGTTATAAGTCCTACATTTTATTTATTTCCATTTATTTGGAGTTGACATCCTGCGGAGACCATCGATTTCCGCGGAAATTTTTCGAATCTTTCATACTCCAAAATGGAAATTCGGAACAAACTCGTGATCAGCTGGGGTAACACAAACAACAAAAATCAACATCGCACGTTTTTAATGAACATCTTTTCATTTTTTGTGTGATTTTCCGACTTTGTATATTCGTTTCTTAGCTCAATAAACAAACATTGATGCAAATCATTTTCGACAGAAAAACAGTGGGAAGTGGAGAAAAAAAAACTACAGAAAAATTTTGAATGGCAAATAGCTTTCCTATGAATGTGAATTAATGAATTGATAACGAAAACGTCATGATTTTTCCAATTGTTTCGTATTCATTTTGGAATGAGATTTTTCAAAAAAAAAGTATTTCGAAATTTATTCGTTTTGGTATACAATATTTCCCACGACAATTGGCCAATAAATCATCGATAAACGGATATTGCCGGAAGGTGTTGCTTGTTTAACAATGTCTAGTAAATTATCTGAAATTCTACAGCTTTTGTGTTTATAGTCAGATAATTTATTGTATATTTGTATTTTCTGCTAAGAATACTGACAGCATGCAAAACCTAGTGTAAATTTACATTTCGTATGGTAAATTATTGATTTTCTTCACACTTTCCTTGAAAAAGTTTAATAAGCTGACAAAGAGTTAACCTCATGAGGGAAATTTAAACAAAACTACAACGTTCTAGTATGTGGGCATACGAATGAATCTTACTGAAATATTTAAATGATTTTTCTTTTATACTTTTACAATTGATCCTGTAAACAAATGAGTGGAAATAGACACAAATAAAAATTTTTACGATAGCACTAAAAATCAGGCGGGAAATTGATCATTTCGAGTGATCATTATTTTTCTTGCTTCTATACCCTAAATCTTTTTAAAACTTTTGGTCATCTCGTTGTGTTTCAGTCTAAATTTAAATTGGAAAATTTTTGTAAACGAAAGCACCATCAACATTGAAATCTTCTCTTAATTCAGTTTTTTTCAACGTTTTTAATGTTTCGATTTCACCAATGGGATTTTTGCAAAAAATGAACCACTTTTGTGTAAACATTCAAAAACTAGTTTTCACAAAAAGCTATTACACTGTAATTTACTAAAGAGTTTTGGTTTATTGGTGGTAATGACTGAAGTCCCATAAAAATTTCAATACATAAAACTTTTTCAAAGTGTGTGGCTTAAGTATCGAAATTTATGTAACACAAGAATTTGGACCCGGCTTCGCCCGGCTAAAAGTGTCAAAACAGCAAAATCTAGGAATTCCAAATTCAGTTAGGTATAAATCAGATAGCCTAGACAGGGAACGGTTCGAGATTTTTTTTGCGGAAAATGGTTTATCAAAGATCACATTTTTACTTCTAGCAAATGCTTTTAGTTTTCCGGAAAATGGTTTTGAAAAATAAGGAAAACCAATTCTGACATGTAAAATCTCTGTAAAATACTGAAAAATACTGATGAAATTCTTAAAAAGATTCCCTCATAAATGACTAAGAAAATACATTTTGCATCAAATTTTCGACAAAAAAAATGACATAAAGAACGCCTAGAAAATACATTGACCCTCAACGGTTTTCACTGTCAAAGGTTGGGTATTAACGTTTAAAATTGTTTTTAATTGTTTTTTCGACAATCTAATGCCGTGTAGATAATCTAATACAGTCTTCAACGTGTTATGGTCGACGGTCAACCATTTTTTGTTCGCCCGTCTGTATTTACCAAAAGAACCAGTAAAATATTGGGCATGTCGAATGTTAAAACTTAGAAACAAATGTTGCCTGGTGTAAAAATTACTTCAAAAAGTTTCCAAGAACATTGAATAAAAAGTTCGAAACTTTAGAAAAAATGTTAGAAATTTTTAATTCGAAAAAAAAGCGGTTTGGCCAAAACCGCCTCAAAATTCATTCAGTAGTTTAGGAGATACCAGAAGAGGGGAACAGAGGCGATAAGAATATTTGTCAACCGCAAAACGCAGAGCTAATCAATAATTACGGAATATATAGTACCCCAGTGTAAATTTTCAGCTAATTCGGTCCAGTGATTTACGCGTTATTCTGTTGAATAACTTAAAAACAAGTTTGTGGTTCATTGTGGGGGAAAAACGGAGGACTGTAGCAAAATAATACATAGCCTATAACCTGACCAGAGGCCTAAGCAACATATAAAGAAAACCTCATCAAAATCGGTCCAGTGGTTTTCGAGCCAAGTGCGAATAAACAGACAGGCAAACAGACAGACGTTGCCTAAGAGAGCCCAAAAAAATATTTTTCCTTTTTATTTTTATACCCGTATTTTCTATATAAAAGCATTTTTCAAAATTTTTTTTTGCTTTTCTTTTTTCTCTTCTATAGAAGGAAATTATTGTATTCATGACGGAGACCGACTCGAAAACGGGAGCAGGTAGAAACTTTTTGATTAATATGAAATCCGTTTCAAGCTAAATTATGAAGATGTCCGAGCATCTGTCTTAAATAACTCAAGACCTAGCGACTTGAAATTTTTTTTTAAAAAAGTTTCACACAAATCGTTTTCTATCAACTTTCAGAAAAGTAACGGTAACTATTAGATGCTCGCATGTATTTTGATCATTTTTTCACTTTAAAAAGGCATTTATTAAGAAAAATTGGTACAATTAATCAAAATATTTTCCATCATTTTCTACAACCTTTTCCGATCTTTCTGGCAACATGGCAATACCGTGTCGAAAGAACGATGTTGGTTTGGCAGCGATCCAATCATCGATACATTTTCGCACTTCTTCAGTATTTCGAAACCGTGTGCCAGCCAAGCCATGCTGCATCGATCTGAACAAGTGGTAATCAGAAGGCGCTATGTTTGGTGAGTACGCTGGGTGCGGCAGAACTTCCCATTCGAGCTGCAACAGTGCATCCTTCACAACTCTTGCAACGTGTGGCCGAGCGTTGTCATGCAATAGAATGACTTTGCGTCTGTTACTCGTTATTGCTGGTCTTTTTTGCAACAATTGAAACCAAAACCGACAATTGGGATATGAAGGAGCAGCATCACCATAAGTTTCTGAAAGTGTTTGATGGGCTTCGGCAGCAGATTTCACCAATAGATATCGCTGATCTAAATACATGCAAGCACCTAATAAAACGGGTACCTCCCACACATTTTTTTTTTTTAAAGAAATACCGTTTTTTGAAAATTTTTCGAAATCTATGGGTTTTTGGGAAAAATGGATATAATAAGCTTTAAAGTAGGGGTGTCCAACCTTTCAGCTTTCGTGGGCCACATTGGGAGAAAACGAGTTGTATTGGGCCACAAACAGTGTTGTGCCGCGTAGTCTACGTGATGTAGACTACACCATTGTCTACGCGTAGACTATTACTGTAGACAATGGTCTATTCTCTACGCGTAGACAATGTAGACAATCAATAAAATAAAGGCTAGCTGATTTGGTTTTAAAATCTCATTTTCTTCAATTAATTTTAACATAATAAAGCACAATTTCCAGGAAGCAATCGCCAAATGCTGTACATGAGAACTTCGAAGCAAACTTTAATGGCAATTCTAATTCTATGCATGCAATCTAAGCGGCTTTTTTTTAAATTTTGCAATTGAAATCACATTGAATTCTAAAATCTTTTTGCTTTACACATTTTTCAATATAACGAACCGTTTGTTCAAAAAACTGATTCATTTGTATGAGATGGCTTTGCTCATTTAAGAATATCTGTTTAATTTTTTCGAAAAGCACGTTTGTTTCTAGTCTTTAGCTTAATTCCGTCGAGAGTTGTCGTATTTACAGATAGACGGAAATATATACGGAAGTAATTCAAATCAAATAAAGTAAATCAAATACCCCTAGTGGAGTATAAAAAATATTAAAAATAAAAACTACCAAAACTAATTCAAGAATCCAGCGCCTCGCAATTTCTTGTAATTGGCCATTTCCTATATAGTATAGTAATAGATATATGACTCACTGATGACTTTGTTTTGACAGATATGAGAAAGTCTACATTGTCTACGCAAAGTCGACATTGTCTACGCCAATGTCTACATTGTCTACCCCAAATCTATTGTCTACGCTATTGTCTACACTGAAGTGTAGACAATTAAAGTCTACGCGTAGAGGAACAACATTGGCCACAAATAAAATATACTAACCCTAAAGATAGCTGATTAGTAAAAAACGTAGAATATATACAGACTTAGTTAACCATTTTAAGTAATTTAAACTTCATTAATTCATAAAGATTGTAAATAATAAAGTCAACTTATCAATAATAATATCAATTTTTGTTGGGCCTCATGCAAACATGTCTTGGGCCGCAGGTTAGACAAGCCTGCTTTAAAGGATATAAAATTTTCTACATTTTTTTGATTTAAATGATTTTACGTATCTGTAACGGTTCTTAAAATATATGAAAAAAATTAAATTTTTGGTTTTTTTTTTTTTGAAAACTTTGCTTCGAGAAAATGAAATTTTCCGCATTTTTTTCTTTAACGGGTTTTACGTATCTTTAACGGTTCTCGAGATGTTTAAGAAAATATCTTTTTTTACATAATTTTTCCGAAACTAAATATTGCAGAGAAAAGTTTTGTGTTGATCCCAACTCATATTTTTGAAATGTTGTTTGTTTCAACAATTTTGAAGTTGTGTCTTCCGTTCGCTCTGTCGAAAGTTGAAATTTTGCGCACTTCTCCATTCCGTTCCGAACCGTAACTTCGATTGTAAGTACTTCACCAACGTTCTACTTTGGCAGCTTGACGGAACGAATCCTAACTGGGCGGTATTTAACTTCTGCCCATACAGCTTAATACTAACGTCAAATAAAATCCAATCGGTTTAATTCGTCTGCTCAGAATATCCCGTAGAGCCGAAAACTACACTCATAAATTTATAAGAGCTTAAAAGCGAACGATTTAAAGAACTTTCTCATCCGAATTGATTACTATATTAAAAAGCTCAAATATAAGACGGTAATAGTACTAAGGAAATAGAAAAACTCCTGCTTTGGCTGCCACTATATAAAAATAAAATTATTACTAAAGCGCGTGACTGTAAATACCGTTTCATAGTGATTGTTAGTTGTGTATAAAAAGTGCTGATACAGAGTCAAGTATGCACGTGACCCACTTGTAGTACACGCGGCTTTTTTTTTTAAAAAACATGGACACCACCGATGGGTCACACGGAAGCCAATGTGTTAAACACATAAGATGTTCCACGAAAAAATGGTAAATGCATTGAAGGGAATAATCATTGAAGGACGACTTTATTTGTAAAATAAGATATTTGATTTGCTGTTTTCATATAAAGTTTTTTTGATTGTACAAAGAATTTGTTGAAACATAAAATACCATACCAAATACCAAAATACTTTCAGAATCAAATTACAGGTAGCTTTTATTTTTTTAATGGAAATTCAAGATATGTTTTTTTTATATACTTCGCAACTCCTTCAAAATTTTGTTGCCAACATTTAGTTTTTCAGATTTTGGGTTCCCCTCGGAACCCTCCGATGTACTCCTGGTTGGGTAACACTGCCCTAGACTATATGTACTGGTAGTCGTTTAAATTCCAAAAAAGCAAAAAAAAAACTTTGAAAAAAATTAAAAAAAAAAATCGAAAAATTAACAAAAAAATGGACATTTTCGGATTTAAGAATCTAAGTTTTCCTTAGGCTCCTTGGCACACCAAATGCGAATTCACACCGCATGGAGGAAAAGTTCAAACTTTTCAAGCGATCTTATATCGTAAGTCATTTCCATAAGCTCTAATTTTGTATTATGTAACAATGCGGAGAAATTAATTTATATGTGATACAAAATTAGAGCTCTTGTAGATGAAATACGATATAAGATCGCTAGTTAAGTTTGACCTTTTTCGCTACGCGGTACGAATTCACATTTGGTGTGCGAAGTACCTTAGACTTTTCACTGTTACATTTTCATAACACGCTTTCCACTTTGCTAATATAAGAGTGTTTCTTTAGGGGCTGACGCTAATGGATTTTCCCGATAAATTGTGTAAAATTAGTGTTATCAATATAACTTTTTCCTGGTTTTCGATAAGAAAAATACCCGGTTCGAAGCTCTGGTTTGTAACAAATAAAATATTTCTAAGTTCCACTACAGGGTGAGTCACAACTACTGTCAGTAAAGTTTAGTTATTAATGTTATGCACATCTAGCATTTTTCCCCAGCGAATCAGTTTATTCTCTATCGAATAATTTTATTGTTTTTTTTGCATTATAAGTTATAATAAACATGGACGCGAAAAGAGAGCTCGTTGTGATCCTGCTATCCTTAAACGCCTTAGAGCTGGTGGTATCAATGAAAGATTTATCTTCCGGACTATAAAACGATTTAGCGAGACAGGTATATGGAAAATTCTCCGCTAAGGTGGACCAAAGAAAATGCAATAAATGCCACAGAAAATAGTGCGTGCCAGCTGCAATACATTTTTCAAACGTTTACATCCCACCATTAAGGAGAAAGAGAAAGATTTAAGCTGCGCAATTAATTATTAAATTTTTTTATGTCTTTAAACAAAAAAATATATTACCTACTCTTTGAAATCCGTATATTATTTTATTTTTTACAGCATTTTTATTTGCTGACAGTAGTTGTGACTCACCCTGTAAATGCGTAAACATGCTTTCCCAGCATGTTTTTAGAGACATTCGGTTGTTGCAATTTCGCGATTTGTATAAAGAGTCGTTGTCATTGATCAAGGTACTTGAATCAAGTAGTCGTACATGCACGATATTTGACGTTGTGTACGTCGCACGCATATGTGTTAGTTGCTGACAAATCAACTTGATTCAAAGTAGACGGTATTCCTACTTTTGTTTCAACTTGATTCCAACACATGCTCATAAAAGCGTGTGGAAACGAAGCAGTTCTATATGTGTCTGTTTAAATTCATTTTGTTTTCTGTTTTCGCTGGAGAAGTTTGCCGACTTTTGTCGTAAAAAAGTTTCACTGCCTAATGCCAAAACAAACACAATTGTCACAAATCTTCGTACAACACAATTTAAGGTTAAATTTAATGTAGCGATTTATTTCCTCAGAAAATTTTAGGTTATGTTTTCGCCCAGATGTCAATTTTACTTGCAAGAGCTTTACGTGTGGATGGCTGAATGTAGCGGAATGTTGCTGAATTATCTACTTGCAATCAAGTAACTTGATCAATGACAACGACGCTTAACCGGTTTACATTTTGCGTTTTGCATAAATCGAGCTTGCATATATTTTGTTCAAAATAACCAGGAAACAAAAGAAAAAAAATATTAACTATAAGACAATTTCAGTGTTCTTTCACGAATATGTCACAGAAGAAAATCATGAAAACTTCTTTGTACCAATATTACGGCTTACGAAATTCTTTGTAAAATTCGACCCGAAATTCTATGAAGTGAAATCACGGATAAACTTTCAGAAGGGTTGGGTTCTGTTCACGTTAAACAACGCCAATACGAATGAATGATTCTTTATTTTTATTCAATCCGAAGGAATCGATTTTTCACTTCATCAACCATATTACAAAAACATTTAAAGGATTTTACACTAAAGTGACTGATATTTCGAAAGGTACCGCAATTTCCTTTCTTGAGCTATTATGAAAAGCGTTGTTAATGGTTGTGTGAAGCAAGTCATGAAGAATAATCGCATTGTAATCTTAAATTAAGTCGAGAAGCGACAATTTACCCCGGGGTGTTAATTCCTTCGCAAAATACGGGAATAAAGTCAATCTCATTTCACGTACAACAATTCGTAGATGAATTGTTTATTAAACAAATTTTATATACATAGACATTTCTTTAAGTCATTTGGCACCAATATCATCTCTTCGTTTACAAATTATGTGCGAAACAAAATGGTTTTATGCACATTGCCATGGCTATCTTTTTCCATTCTGTTGCAATATCAGATACAACTTGTTATAAATCCCTGAAAACCAACTTTATTTGTTAATCTTTATAAGCTTAGAGAATAATAATGGTATCTAAGACGAATAAATAATAATAATTTATTCGTTGTTATGTTGAACGTGAGTAACACCACAAAGTATAGATTAACATTATCTGTCATTTTTGTGAATATAACTAAATTAAATTTTTTTTAACGGTATTTGCTTTAAATTTTTTCAACGGTATTTGTATTTACGTATCTCTAATGGTTCTTGAGATATTTGAAAAAATTAAGTTTTTTTTTATATTTCTCGAAAATTATGCGCTTTTATGAAAAGATGCTTGTAACTAAACTCACAGAAAAAACCCCCGACTAAAGAAAAGCCCTAAAAAATTGAAAAACTGAATAAAAAAAATCTTTTAAACAGGATAAAATAAACATTACAGTAAATGTAAAATTTGTGTGCGTCGGGAAAGCCTATTGGTCGTTGGATTTGTGGAGCAAGGTTGTCCTGATGCAAACCAATTTTCAATTTACTTCAATAATTATATTATTTTATCCTTTTTAAAGGATTTTTTTTTATTATTAGGGTTGACCTCAGTAATTTAAATATCTTGAAAGTCATGCCCCAAACAGATGAGGCGTCAACGTTGGCGTTATGACACCAGCATGTGTGTATAGAGCCCATAATATAGAGAGTGGACATCCGGACTAGAGCGACTAGACATGAGTTTTTTTACTTATATTAAGCGATTTCCGTTATTTTGACAATGTGACAAAGAACGACATTTTTAAAGCTTTCCGCGCTCGTTTTTCAGCTCGACGGCCATTTGTACAAGTCCGGATGTCCACTCTCTATATTATAGGCTCTCTACACACATGATGGCGTTTCAACAACTACAACCTTCCAAATTTTGATATGAGTTTTGCGAAACTTGTCTTAAGGTAGAAATAGACGCTGCGATGGTCGTACCGACTTGTGTTGGACCGATATCGGGCCGACGGTTTTATACAGCACACACACGTTACGATTTACTTGCGATTTTGATCGAATAATCAGTTTTTACTAGCAAATATCTCTCGAACAACACAGCACAATTGTAAAATAATATCGTATCGACGGTCGCATGGCAGACCACAAACGATACAATCTGCCGCATACGACCGCAGGTTTTGGCTCAGCGACGTACGACCGTGCGATATCGGGCCCAACCGTCATTTCGTGAGCATACACTATACAATAATCGCATGCAACCGCAAATCGGCCCGACGATTGTACCGACCATCGCAGCGTCTATTTCTACCTTTAAAGACTGGAAAGTCACCACGACTTTAAGGTGTTTTTAATAGGACTCTGTTTCTACTTTGGAGCATAGAGTTGGGACGCATCGAGTACGAACAAATGAAAATATTACCGTTTAGTAGCATTATCTTCAACCACATTTTGGAGACAATTTCAATAGACCAGGACCTGCAACTGAAATTGCTAGTTAAGAATTTACTTCACAAACATAACAAAAGCTATAATTGCCAATCTGGCAATCATTGGAGACCCGTATGGTGATACTCGTATCAAAATTCGAACAGTTGTATTAAAATTCCACTTTGAAGTCAAACTTTCCAATAAGATTTTTTAAAATTTATTCCAATCGGATTTTGATGTATGGGAGTTTTATGTAGAATCATATCCTAAATAACTTTTGTTCTTGGACTTTTTTGATAAGATGCACCGTTTTTGAGATATTCACAAAAAACGATTTCGTTCGTATGGGGGGTACCCCCCCTAATGGTCCATTTTTGCCCATTAACGAACTTAGCCTCGCATTTTACGAAAAACGGATCTGTGCAAACTTTCAAGTCTCTAGCTCAATCCGTGCGCCCGTAATCCGCGCCACAGACAGACAGACGGACAGACAGACAGACGGACAGACAGACAGACGGACAGACAGACAGACGGACAGACAGACAGACGGACAGACGGACGGACATGCAAAAATTAAATATTTTTATCATTCTAAACACACTGGTGTAATTCATTTTTTTGTGCTATGACGGGATCTTGGCGTTACAAACGGTAAGGCAAAGTTAATATACCCTTTGGTTTCACCATACGGGTATAAACATCAAAGTGGCGATGACATTTGACTCTACCTATTTGCGAAAATGAGAATATCTTCCGATAGGGTGATGACTTTTGTGCCACCTGATAGAATTAAAGTGAGAAAAAACATTTCGAATTAAACATTTAGCGATTGTTATTAATTTTATTTCAATTATCTACGTCTGTATATTAACGATATTTTCTCTGCTTGATTTAATTCTATTTACATTAATCATAAAAACCTAACGCTTGTATGTCAATTTATATATTTTTCCCTGCGATTTTTTGTGTGATTTTAAGAACGAAAATTTTTTAAGTAAATATTGTGAGCTGGAGATTCGGGTAACCGATGAATGCCATGTTTACATTATTAATGATTACTGATTCCAAAACCGAAACAGATAAATATCTCCCCGCAATTGCCATGTGAAAAGTGAAACTTTCTCAATCATCAAACGAAATGTGAAATCTCATGCTTTTATTTTTCTCATACCTGGGAGTTGCTATGACTGGCTAATGTACTTAAATCTTATTATACACATCTAAAATTCAATATTTTCTTTAATTCCACAGTAGGAAACTTTTGAAACTAGATAGGGGAAATTTCATTCCAAACGAATGAAATTTTTCGATGAAAGTGCCACTCCCACTCAATGTTGTAAAACAAGAAAGTTTTTCAAAAAAAAAAAAAAAACTGAAAATCCCGGCATTAAAGATTTCAAAAAAGTTTGACCCAAACTAATTTTTAAATAAAGGTATTGGACCAGATATTCGATTCTCTAGCAAATCGCAACTTGCTAGCTAGCAAAAATGGCGGGTTGCTAACAAATTCTTCATTGATTTATTGCTTGCTTGCCAGAGAAAATTGATCGAGTATGCCATTTCTTGCTATTCAGCAAAAAATCATTGCTTGCTTGCTTGCCAGGGTATCGAGTATCTGGCCCATTATCCCCAAAACTGTTTTTTTCCTTTTCAAACCAGTTTCATGAAATAATATTGAAATAAATTTTAATTGGATTTTCAACCTTGAATTTGATCAAAAAAATTATCGAATTGACAAAATAATTTTATTAAGTCAGACGGGTAATTTTTATTAATAAATTATTTATTAACTTGATAAAACAATTTTGGTAAAACTGGCTTTTTATTCTCATAACGAAATAAATTAAAAACAACTTTATTAAAATTTAACAACAGAACTTTTATCAATCTGATAAAAACTTTCGCAGGGTTTGCAAAGTACACTTTGGGAATACACTGAATACACTTTGGGTTTAGTAGTCACAGTGAGTTGAAATCGACCTTTTTAAAAAAAACAGTCGTATTTTCCCCAATCTTTAGCTATATAATTAAACAAGTATATGTGCTGAGTTCACAAAGCAAAGTAACGCCATACACTTTATATATTCATCAAAATATACAATTTTAAAGAATATTTCTCTTGTAACCCTGAAACATTAAGGTAGAAATACAGGACGAGAGACTTTGGTCTCTGGTCTCCAGGGTACAAAAGGCAAAAATCTCCAAAGTGTATACACGATCACAGACATTTAAGTCTGGAGATCAAAAAATAGATCTCCGGAGACGTTTACTAAAAAGTCTCTAAAAGCAAAGTCTCTGGAGTGCATACACGACGCAGGTATCTCGTCTCCTAGCATAACAACAATATCACTAATCTAAAATATAAAATAAGTAAAAACACTTTTTACTTTCTTCTACGGAGTATAATAAAGTATTGTATTCATGAAAAATTTCGACCTCTTAATTTTGCCTAAAAAACATTTCCCGATCACTCCTGAGTCGATTGGAGTCATATTAAAAAAATGTCGTTCTGTCTGTCAGTCTGTCAGTCTGTCTGTCAGTCTGTCTGTCAGTCTGTCTGTCAGTCTGTCTGTCAGTCTGTCTGTCAGTCTGTCTGTCAGTCTGTCTGTCAGTCTGTCTGTCAGTCTGTCTGTCAGTCTGTCTGTCAGTCTGTCTGTCAGTCTGTCTGTCAGTCTGTCTGTCAGTCTGTCTGTCAGTCTGTCTGTCAGTCTGTCTGTCAGTCTGTCTGTCAGTCTGTCTGTCAGTCTGTCTGTCAGTCTGTCTGTCAGTCTGTCTGTCAGTCTGTCTGTCAGTCTGTCTGTCAGTCTGTCTGTCAGTCTGTCTGTCAGTCTGTCTGTCAGTCTGTCTGTCAGTCTGTCTGTCAGTCTGTCTGTCAGTCTGTCTGTCAGTCTGTCTGTCAGTCTGTCTGTCAGTCTGTCTGTCAGTCTGTCTGTCAGTCTGTCTGTCAGTCTGTCTGTCAGTCTGTCTGTCAGTCTGTCAGTCTGTCTGTCAGTCTGTCTGTCAGTCTGTCTGTCAGTCTGTCTGTCAGTCTGTCTGTCAGTCTGTCTGTCAGTCTGTCTGTCAGTCTGTCTGTCAGTCTGTCTGTCAGTCTGTCTGTCAGTCTGTCTGTCAGTCTGTCTGTCAGTCTGTCTGTCAGTCTGTCTGTCAGTCTGTCTGTCAGTCTGTCTGTCAGTCTGTCTGTCAGTCTGTCTGCCAGTCTGTCTGTCAGTCTGTCTGTCAGTCTGTCTGTCAGTCTGTCTGTCAGTCTGTCTGTCAGTCTGTCTGTCAGTCTGTCTGTCAGTCTGTCTGTCAGTCTGTCTGTCAGTCTGTCTGTCAGTCTGTCTGTCAGTCTGTCTGTCAGTCTGTCTGTCAGTCTGTCTGTCAGTCTGTCTGTCAGTCTGTCTGTCAGTCTGTCTGTCAGTCTGTCTGTCAGTCTGTCTGTCAGTCTGTCTGTCAGTCTGTCTGTCAGTCTGTCTGTCAGTCTGTCTGTCAGTCTGTCTGTCAGTCTGTCTGTCAGTCTGTCTGTCAGTCTGTCTGTCAGTCTGTCTGTCAGTCTGTCTGTCAGTCTGTCTGTCAGTCTGTCTGTCAGTCTGTCCGTCAGTCTGTCTGTCAGTCTGTCTGTCAGTCTGTCTGTCAGTCTGTCTGTCAGTCTGTCAGTCTGTCAGTCTGTCAGTCTGTCAGTCTGTCAGTCTGTCAGTCTGTCAGTCTGTCAGTCTGTCAGTCTGTCAGTCTGTCAGTCTGTCAGTCTGTCAGTCTGTCAGTCTGTCAGTCTGTCAGTCTGTCAGTCTGTCAGTCTGTCAGTCTGTCAGTCTGTCAGTCTGTCAGTCTGTCAGTCTGTCAGTCTGTCAGTCTGTCAGTCTGTCAGTCTGTCAGTCTGTCAGTCTGTCAGTCTGTCAGTCTGTCAGTCTGTCAGTCTGTCAGTCTGTCAGTCTGTCAGTCTGTCAGTCTGTCCGTCAGTCTGTCTGTCAGTCTGTCTGTCAGTCTGTCTGTCAGTCTGTCTGTCAGTCTGTCTGTCAGTCTGTCAGTCTGTCAGTCTGTCAGTCTGTCAGTCTGTCAGTCTGTCAGTCTGTCAGTCTGTCAGTCTGTCTGTCAGTCTGTCTGTCAGTCTGTCTGTCAGTCTGTCTGTCAGTCTGTCTGTCAGTCTGTCTGTCAGTCTGTCTGTCAGTCTATCTGTCAGTCTGTCTGTCAGTCTGTCTGTCAGTCTGTCTGTCAGTCTGTCTGTCAGTCTGTCTGTCAGTCTGTCTGTCTGTCTGTCTGTCAGTCTGTCTGTCAGTCTGTCAGTCAGTCTGTCTGTCAGTCTGTCTGTCAGTCTGTCTGTCAGTCTGTCTGTCAGTCTGTCTGTCGTCTGTCTGTCAGTCTGTCTGTCAGTCTGTCTGTCTGTCTGTCAGTCTGTCTGTCAGTCTGTCTGTCAGTCTGTCTGTCAGTCTGTCTGTCTGTCTGTCTGTCAGTCTGTCTGTCAGTCTGTCTGTCAGTCTGTCTGTCAGTCTGTCTGTCAGTCTGTCTGTCAGTCTGTCTGTCGTCTGTCTGTCAGTCTGTCTGTCAGTCTGTCTGTCTGTCTGTCTGTCAGTCTGTCTGTCAGTCTGTCTGTCAGTCTGTCTGTCAGTCTGTCTGTCTGTCTGTCTGTCAGTCTGTCTGTCAGTCTGTCTGTCAGTCTGTCTGTCAGTCTGTCTGTCTGTCTGTCTGTCAGTCTGTCTGTCAGTCTGTCTGTCAGTCTGTCTGTCAGTCTGTCTGTCAGTCTGTCTGTCAGTCTGTCTGTCAGTCTGTCTGTCAGTCTGTCTGTCAGTCTGTCTGTCAGTCTGTCTGTCTGTCTGTCAGTCTGTCTGTCAGTCTGTCTGTCAGTCTGTCTGTCAGTCTGTCTGTCAGTCTGTCTGTCAGTCTGTCTGTCAGTCTGTCTGTGTACAAGATTTCTCAAAAACTAATAGAGCTTGCGCCATGAAATTTTATAGGCATGTTGGGTCCTGAAATGGGACGATCCTATCAACTTTTGGTGGAAATCCGTTAACCGGAAGTATCCAAAATGGCGGTTTTTCAAAAATCGCAATTTCGTTTTTCTCGATTTACTCCCAAACTACGCGTTTTTTAGTGGCCTTAAGTATGACAAAACTTGGAGAAAATAAAATTTCCCACACTTTTGTCTTTAGCTGTAACTCGATATCTCCACCTGTTATCGAGATAAACCGTTATTTGCAAAAAAACAGTTTTTTGCGATTATCTCGAAAACTAACGGGTTTTTGCTGACTGAATGTATGAAGTGAATTAATGAGAATGTCATTCTGCACAATTTTGTCTTTTATCGTTATCCGTTATCTTTTACCGTTATTGAGATATTTTCATTAATATGTAAAAAATCATATTTTTGCGAATAATTTGCAAACTACCGGTTTTTCGACAAGTCAGTTAAAAGAATAATTAAAGATGTTAACATTTTCTACATTTTTGCCATTTACCGTAAATTGATATATTTTACCGTTCTCAAGTTATCTCAAATTTTGTACGTTTTTGATATTTTTGGATGAACCAACAATTTATTGGGAGGTCGTCTTAGGTTGACAACGCGACAGGGCTCTAGCGTAAATTGCACAGGGTCGTAAATTTTGTAGAAGAAAGTTTTGTGTTGACCACAACTGATATTTTTCTTTATAAAAACTGACCTTTAAACTCAAAACAACGAAACAAATTCTCGTTCCCATAAA
Organism: Chrysopilus asiliformis; assembly: GCA_964034945.1. Classification (NCBI taxonomy): domain Eukaryota; kingdom Metazoa; phylum Arthropoda; class Insecta; order Diptera; family Rhagionidae; genus Chrysopilus; species Chrysopilus asiliformis. The sequence goes on along the minus strand of OZ035963.1, from coordinate 46,389,316 downwards.
ACAATTTCCTGAAATGTCAAAATTCTTCTCCGGAGACCAAGAGATAGATATCAAAACGTTTTGAAGACCGGAGACGCATTAAAAAGAGTAGCTACACGGCAAGAAACTTAAGTCTCCCAGAGACCCTAGAGACTTGATACTTGGAGACAAATCTCCGGTCTCCGAAGTGTATACACAGGTCTCTTTGTATGCAGAGGCGAAATTTTTGGTCTAAGAGACCAAAGTCTCTCGTCGTGTATTTCTACCTTTAGTGGACAAACTTGTTTTGTACTTTTTAGCACATTTTAAAAATGCATAAGGGTACGTCCACAGTGGTCATAAAACCAGCTTCTCGCTTTATCGCTTTCCAGTCGCCGGTTTACGCTGGATCAAAATTAACCCGAGCATGAATTGTCGCGTCCATAGTGAACCGGCTTCGCGCTTTCATAAGAATCAGCCGGCGTTTACCAGCTTTTACCAGAATCAATTTTTAATTCTTGTTAACGCCGCGCCGGTAACCAGCTACAAGCCTATTTTGATAGTTGTTGACGTGAAAGAGCCATCGTATCTGCAGTACAGGAGCGAGATTCACTATCACCATCACCTGCTAGAATCACGTTGGTTATAACTTATAAGTACCGGCGTAAATCGCGAGAAGCTGGTTCACTATGCATGTACCCTAAGATTAGAAACTTGTTTAAAAAAAACACTTCCACTCAAGCCGGTTGACTTGAAACTTTGCACACATACGTAACTCCGATTACAATGCAATCTGTGTATACGGTTGTACTAGGAAAAACAAAATGGCGGTCCGTAGACTTTATTTTGACTAAATTGAAGTACCCATCGTGTGGGATCTTAAATGAAGGAACTTTGAGAAATAACTCAGGAAAACACGACTAAAAAACTAAAAACTAAAAAAATGTCGACTAAAAAATAAAATTTAAAAAAAAATTTAAAAACAAGCTTTAAAATTCTACTGAAAATTAAAAAAACATGACAAAAGATAATACGCAATATCTCCCAACTCTCTTATCTTGTTTTTATTTTTGATGATAAATCCCTACGCAAAATTATTATCCTTTTTTGAATGCTTATTTTTTGCGAGCTGATTCTTAAAAACAACAATTTCTCGACTGGTTAAAAAAGTAATAAATTTGTAACGGTTTTTTCGTAACCGGCTACATTTACGCATAAATAATAAATCTTTACATTTGCCCGTAAAAAAATTAGTAAACAATAATATTTTACGTAAACAATAGTAAAGAATGTAACCAATTGTGCATGTTTATGTCAAAAGAAACGTCTGAGTTTTGTTATGCAAGTAAACAACAATTAATTTTTTATATGTAAAATATGAAGTAAAATACGTTTTGTAAACAATCTGCACGACCCTGGTTACAAAGCAATCTTTACAAGAACTAGTTGGAACCGGCTACTTTTGGCCATGATTACATTTGTAATCTAAATCGAAAATGGTTGCTTGAGTACAGAGAGCAGTATAAGACAGTGTTAAGAATGAACAGTTTTTTTATGCAACATCATTCGGGAAAGCAAAAACACGCTCCACTGGAACACCTTACCAACGTGATTAAAGACAGTGTTTGAATTTTTTAGCCGATCCATGCATTTATGTTGGAACGTAAGCTGTTAAACAAAAAATCTTGTATAAAATAAAATTTTGTGATAAAGAAAAAAAATATTGTAGAGAAAGAAAATTGTAAAATAAAATGAGGCGCTTAAAAACACAATCATTGCAGCAAAGATTAAATAAAACGGAATAATAATATAGACAAAATGAAATTATTAAAATGAAAACACGATTTTTTTTAATAAAATATAACAAATGATGACGCAATTACGGTTTTCCGCGTAGGATTTTTCCTATTGCCATAGGCTTTATCATAAGATTATAGTCAATAATAAACACACAATTCCGCATAATGCCGCTATTTAAAGTTCTTTGCAACCAAACATTTTTGGTTACACTAAAGCATTATGTTACATTCTTTGAAAAAGTACAATTGTTTCTATTATTGCTATTTGCAGAGCGTATTCTTTTTTATTTATTCTATTTAATCTCAAGGCAAAAGAACTGAAATCGTTTAGTGATATTTAAAGAAGTCATTCCAAGAAAATAATATTGTGTTCTTGAATTCCAAAGAATATACACTTTATTACATCGTAGAAGATTGCATCCTTAATTTCATGTTTATTTAAATAAATAATGATGCGCAGAGTTTTTTTTTACGTGACGAAATATTTAATTTGCTTTATCCCAACTTACAAGTATTTATAATATAAACAAATGAAGAGAAATAAATTTTTCCTGTTAAATTCCCACTTGATTAGTAGAAATATCTTGGACAGGCACGTAATTAGTAATTTAACTAACATAATATTTGCGGAAAACGTCGTGTAACATGGCCTCCCACAACACGGTTTCGTTCTAAACCAGTAACGAGAATCAATGAGCATCACCAGATGCTACATTTTTTATGAAAAATATCAAGTCGAGGAGAACCAAAAATTTATTGAATATTTCATGCACGTGTGTTGATGGATACTGGCTTGGATGCTGAGATAATTTTATTATCCGAAAAAATCGTTTTATTTTTGTGTCTTTGAGTGTTCCTTGTGCTCATAAATCCATTTTACCTTCAATTTATGTATGGTTCACAGTTTATTGCGGTTCGAAGTCGAAATCGAATATGATATCCAGTAATTCTCGATATTTTTTGACTTTTCACTTTCTTATACAAAGTATAATAAAATATTGTATTCATGAAAAATTTCGACCTCTTAATTTAGACTAAACAAATTTCCCGAGCACTCCCGAGTCGATTAGAGTATTATTACAAAAATGTCTTTCTGTCAGTCTGTGAGTCTGTCAGCCTGTGTAAAAAGTAAAAAAAAACTACGGGAGCTAAAGCCATGAAATTTTACGGGGATGTTTGGTCCTGGAATGGAACGATCCTGAAAATCCGATAACCTGAAATAACCAGTAGTGACTAAACTGACGGCTTTTTAAAAATCGCATTTTCGTTTTTCGCTATTTACTCCGAAATACGCGTTTGTCGGTAGTCTTATGTGTGAAAAAAACTTGGAGACAATAAAGTTTGCTGTCTTTCACTAGAACTGCTTATCTCAAGCCGTTATCGAGATATTTCAAAAAAATCAGTTTTTTGCGTTTATCAAGAAAAATAACAGATTTTTTGGTGATTTAATATATGAGATGAATTAAAGAGAATAATGTTTGCCAAAATTTTCATTTTTGCTGTTATCCGGTATCTTTTACCGTTATTGAGATATTTCCGATTTTGTAAAATAAAAATCCATATTTATACCCGTATGGTGAAACCAAACCCAAATAGCATTTTAAGCAGCAACTATGATGTTTATCCCCATATTTCGTCACCATGCAAATCGCGGCGATAAGCAATTTATGTCGCGGCCATTGCGTAGTTGTGCCAATGAGACGCGCAACGACACCCATAGTGGGGAACACTTTTCAGCGGTTTGCGGCGCCGCAATTATAACGAAAGGGACGTAATTAGTTGCCTCATGCGCGAGCGTCATCTGACGGCATTATATCACAAAATTACACAAATCATCGAGCGGGTTTTCTTTCTCCCTCGAATTCTTACTTAGCTTGGTGAGTTATCAGACATGAACAAATAAAAACGTAAGCAGAAGACGAACGAGAAAAATCTAATGGCGACAAATTAATGGAAACTTTTGTGGAGTATTATTTTATAATGGACTTTTCTTCCGATTGCATCTCGTGATTTTAATTGCCATTAAAATTTTTCGACAATATTGGATCTGAAATTTAAACAGATTTTAATGGGCCATCAAATTATTTTGTTTTTAATCAAAAATTTCTTTAATTTTATTTTATCGGTCAAATTTTTTTTTCTTTTGCAATGAAATTTTGATGCCAATAAAATTATGCTGTTTCAAAAATGTATGCTATCCACTTTTTATGCAATATCCTTCAGTCATTCGCCTGAAATAAGCAATTTAATTCTCGAAACGAAATCGTTTCCATCAAATGTCAGTGAGAAATATGGCGGCTGAAGGCATCAATTTTTTTTGGTGTTTCTCAGACGGGGAGCTTTAATGAAACTTTAGTGGCAGACTATTTCGACCCGAAAACCATCAAATGCTGCTCTATCGCCGCAGGAATTTTCATTAAGCGAATGTTGCCCCAAAGATGAACCATGGGTCACCAATTTCCCCACTAAAGCAATTGTGGTTTTGCAGACGCATTATTAATCGGTGCGACGCGCTCGTCACTTCTTTCGCTTCTTTTACGCGGATGTGAATTATAGGTGTAAATTTTTAGCCCCGATTGCGTAAATTGCTGCATTTTAAAGCCGCAAAGAACAAATCTCATGTTCCCGTACTTTTCGATGCTATTTGGGAAGGGTATATTAACTTTGCCTTACCGTTTGTAACGTTAAGATCCCGTCATCACACACAAAAATGAATTACACCAGTGTGTTCAGAATGATAAAAAAATGTTGAATTTAGCATGTCCGTCCGGATTGTGGGTGCACGGATTGAGCTACAGACTTGAAATTTTACGTAGAGGCTAAGTTCGTTAATGGGCAAAAATAGACCATTAGGGTGGGTACCCCACATACGAACGAAAACGATTTTTGCGAATATCTCAAAAACGGTGCATCTTAGGTATCAAAAAAGTGCAAGAATAAAAGATATTTAGGATATGATTCTACCTAAAACTCCATACATCAAAATCCGATTGGAATAAATTTTTAAAAATCTTATTGGAAAGTTTGAGTTATAGTGGAATTTTGATACAACTGTTCGAATTTTGATACGAATATCACCATACGGGTCTCCAATAATTGCGTATTGGCAATTATAGCTTTTGTTATGTTTTTATATTAACTAATATTTTATTCTATTGGAATTTCTCGGCTTATAGATCTGCAAAAACAAAATATAATATAACAAAAATATTATATAATTTTTGTGGATGTTTTCACATCCAATTTCCCCCCAATAGGTCAGGCATGTCTGCCCTGAAAACCCATCAGGAGCCTGTTTCTGGCATGGAAGCTGGTTACCGACATCAGGGCCTGTTTTACCAGCTTCCACGCAGACTTATTTTATTCATCGGGTTATAGTGTAAATTGTGCATAAACGTAGATTTTGATTTTGTAGATTTTGTACAATGAGATATTTGTTATTCGATCTCAAGAACAAGTAAAGTAAACCCTCGTATAACACGGTACACTCAAATCTGTTTCCGTGCGGAACAAAAAGTCTTGGGTGTTTCCGTTGGAGGGCCTGCGGATTTAAAAAAATCGTTAATACATAACGGTTGTCTAGGATGCCACAAGATCAGTATGAAAAATAATGCTGTTTGGGATTATTTTAATTATTTAAATTAGTTTTAATGTGTATTGTTGCTTTTTGATATATATTTTCGTACAAAAGTACATCTTTGTTCAGTTTTAAAATTTTAGGTAATCTTAGATCCATTCGAACTGTCCCAAAATTATCCTGATTTTACGTTCGATCAAACTCGATCTGTTCACAGGAACGATAAAATAAAAGAATATGGAATAGGTCCTCGATGCGACTTTTCAAGTTCAAATATTATATCGGGTCTTTCAACAAGGACATAACAATTTTGTATTTTAATAAAAACGCACCCTAAAACTTTTTTTATGATCTGGCAATGCTAAAACGTCAGTCAAGGTTTACATTTTTATCATGGTGAAGTTCACGAACGAGCAATGCCACACAGCTGGTCAAACAATTGATCTATTGAAGGAGAAGTTCGGTAATCGTGTAATTTCGAGAAATGGTCCGGTCGAATGGCCACCTCGCTCATGCGATTTAACGCCGTTGGATTTCTTTTTATGGGGTTATGTTAGGTCGTTGGTTTATCCCAACTAGCCAACAACGTTAGAGGAGCTCAGAAACAATATCGAACGGGAAATTACCAACGTTCCGGCCGATATGTGTGGAAGAGTGTTGAAAAATTGGCTCCAAAGAATCAATCAGCAAACGTGCTCGCGGTGGCCATATGAACGACATCGAATTTCATACTTAAATATAACATGTCCACTACACCTGGAATAAATTTCAGCCCGATATCTCAATTATTCTGTGTTTTATTTAAATACAAAATTGTTATGTCCTTGTTGAAAGACCCGATATATTCTATAGATATTTTCATGGGAAATGTTCCACCGAAATTTCCCAACTCATTCCTTCACGGTATATTTTCTCTAGACCCTCTCGTGCAGCTGCAGGCGCGCACGACTTCTTTCTTGAGCCACCCCGTTTTCGTACAGTAAAGTTCAGGAGTTCCTTCATTCCGCGAACCACAAGACTTTGGAACGATTTACCATTCGATGTGTTCCCCCCTATAACCTACAAAAGTTTAAGCAGAACATAAACCGACATCTCCTTTTGTCCTTCCGACCATCCTGTGCTGTGCTTCTCCTTTCGTACTTCCGACCATCCTGAGCTGTGCTTCGGCATTAAAGGGTATTTCCCTAAGCTCTGACTGAAGCTATAAAAAAAAAAATAACGCGCCCCTCAAGACGGCGCTGCATAATTAAATCTTTTTTTTTCGTCTTTCGCTGGATTTTTTTATTTTTCGACGAAGGACATAGAAAAACGAAAAAGAAATGGTGGTGTTTTGAGAAATTTGAAAACCCTGTAATATCGAAAACGCATTGTCTCGATAAGTACGACGTTATACAAGGGTTTATTGTACGTTCGACCGTGCCTAGAAAAATCTTTGTAGCGTTGTATTGCCAGTTCTGTACGTTGAAAAGACATGCCGCATTTTTTTACTTAGCACTGGGAGCGTATCATATCGTCTGCTAAAAGTGAAATTGTGCTAAGTCCATTATACCAAATTTGCCAGAAGAGCAATAAATCATTAAATCATTTTAATTTTCATTTAAAGAAAACAGAGTCTCATTTAAAGAAAACTGAGCCCAATTTAATTCTCATTTAAAGAAAACTCGGTGTTATTGAAAGAGAATTAAAACGATTTAACAAGGTTTTCATTGCTCTTCTGGAAAATTATACCAAATGGACTTAGCACAATTTCACTCTTAGCCGACGATATGGTACTTTCGCTCCCTTGGGGATGGTGTGGGAGGAGGAATAACGAAAAAAACCCGATTAAAAGAGAACCGGTGTACAAAAATTCTTAAAAAATTTTCCACTGGCGACAAAAGTTCCAGTAAATTCCACGGAAAGGGGTATTCTAACAAGTTTTTTTTCCTGAATTGCTTTCTGTTAGATGTCAAATTCAAATATCTATTATTCATGTGAACATTTATAATTCATTATTCATCTGAAGTGTCGTTAAGCCATTATGCGACGAAAACTAACTATAACACAACGCTTTCTTCCAAAATTTATAAAGCTTTCAAGATTTTTCCTAGCATACTTATTTAAATTAATGATAAGTATTATAGCAAAAGTCCATGAATGACAAATTCAGTTCTTTTGTGAAAAATGATGGGTTTCCTCCATAATTATTTAATCGTTAGCGCTACCGCTTTTGAAGCTTCAGATGGAATATAGGTAATTAATTTTGACATCCAACAGAAAGAAATTCAGGAATAAAACTAGCTGGAGAAAAAGGTTTACCGTGGAATTTTCTGAAACTTCCCTCTACTATGAAAGATTTTCTGGGAAAATTTCTTCTCACCGTAAAATCTATTCTCTATCACAGGCAATTCTAGAACTATTTTGTCACTTAATTCAATATCTTTCAAATATCAAATTTTGAGAGGGCAGATACGATGTGACCTGCAAGATATAAAAACCTCCCGACACATTGGTGCTACGGCTTAAAATCAGGCTGGAGTATGAATGTCATGTGACTCTATACTTTTAAGAGTATTTTTTTTAAATACACTGTAACCTTAATAAGTGGGATCTCACGGGACCGTTCCATGGACCCTAATTGTAGAGGTTTCCCCACTGACCCTAAGTTCTTACTTCTGTTCAGAAACGCTCAAACCGAACAATTCATCCCAGTTATAGTAAGATCCAACTTATCCAGGTTCGAATACACACAAATCTAAAAATACTATAACAGAAACGATTCGAACTGTCACAATAAGAAGTCTGTACCGAGCAATTATGAGGAAGAGATTTGCCAAATTAATTTTATTAATTAAAATAAAAAGCTATATTTTGTTTTGTTATATAGGCATTTTTTTAGAAATCATAATGCAGTTTTATTTTAAAAAAATAATTTTAAAAAAAACGACCAATTTAGTTGGGGCTGAAAATAGGATTTTTGACATTATTTTTGAAAAAAAAAACATGAATTTTGTGCGGAAATCATTTCATTATTTTTCATAGATTTGCAATTCATGAGTATTTTCCTACGGATAAGAATGACAGAAAGACAGAATCTGCACATATACAGTGTCCGTGAGTGAAGCATTTTTTCTGAATAGCCTGATTTATCCCCCAAAGATTTCTGATTTATCCCCCAAAGAGATTTTACTGTCCGCAAAGTCACATTTTTTCACATTTCCACAGCATGTCACGTTATTTTATTTTTTTATCATTAATAAGCGGTGAGTTTTGCATCGAAATTAATTTAGTTTGCGCGAATTAAGTTAGTAAATTAACCAAAATTCGATGAAAACCGAAACGTCTACGAAAAAAACATTTATGATAATTCCTACAAATTCACGCACTCGCGAAACTTCGTTTTGCTTTTAATAAAGTTTTGCTACACGCCCAAAACAAATTTTATCATCAAAGTTATGTAAAATGTTGTTTTTTCGTCAGCATACGCGAAATTAATTTTTAATCGTAACACGTAGTGGCGCACCATTAAACAACAAAAACAAGAAGAAGAGCGATCTGTCAAAAAACACCAGTGGCGTATCAAAGCAAATGAATTGCTTTATCTAAGGTTTTCTAAATTTGAACATTTTTCCCTACGTCACTACATTAAACTTAACGGTGTTCGTTGTTATTCACACCAACAAGAAAAATGCTTCAATTTTTTGGCTTTATCTGTCTTCCTGGTATTCTTATTCGTAGGTATTTTCTAAGAAAACTTCTCAATTGTTAATTTACTAGTGTTCATTTTTATATTAGAGAATTGCGTAAATGGATATAGACGACGGGTAAAGTCCAGGCGTGGCATTTAAATATTAAATTCGACATCAGGAGAAACGATTTTTCTTGAATGTTAAAGAAGGCTTCAAAATTTGGAAGGTACAAATTTGAGCTTCAACATCGAAAACCGGAATTACAGCGTCACTTCCGGCTACCGAGTATTAGCGCGACGAGCATAATTTCTTTCCACTTGAAAAAATCAAGGAAGAGCCAATCGTTCAAGAATCTTTCCATCGAACAGAACGATTCCATGCGGTACAAACTTTGAAAGGGCATCAAAACAAGGGCGCGGCCATTTTACTGATACGAGAACATCAATTCTCGCAAACATAGAAGGATCCATCGCGAGAACTCATCATCCGTTTATAGTGACAAAATAAGTTTGAAACTCAGTTAATATAAATGTGCCGATTTTCCTTTTTTTTAAATTTTCCTAACAAAAGTTTTAGTAACAATCAATTTCATCGATTGTAAATTTTCATCAATGGCGGATGTGCACATCAGCACTGGAAAATCAAGCGAAAATTTCAGTTTAAAACAAACATTTTTAAACAAAAAAGGAAGTTCCAAGATAGGAAATTTTGAAGAATTTTAATAATTCAAATTTTGTCGATCACTTTTGTATGAACGTTTATTCATCCAACACCTAGAGCAGAGGTCGGCACTGCTTGGCTCGTCTGGCTCCTCAATACGATAACATTTTTATTCAAATTTTACGAGATTACAATCAATGTATGAACGTTTTTACTCGACTCTCCAACGCAATGATACGTGTTGGTTGACGACGGCCACTTCGGCAGCCGAAATCAAACGATTGACTAACAATCGATGGAGCGAGCCTACGACAGTCATTCAGTATGATTTCTGCGGTTGATGCGTACGGGTGTATACATTTGCTCTCCAAAATTATAATTGCTTCCCAAAGAACACTGATGTACGAAATTTTTTCAGAAATTTGATTTTTTTAGTTTTCCTTTTCCATTATGAAGCGCTCATATTCAAATTCAAATACTATGTCGTGGGATTGGGAAAACAAATATTTAATAACCACAAATAATGATAACCGTCAATGTCTAGTTTGCAGTTACATGTCGAATAAAAAATTCAATCTAAAACGCCATTACAACAGCTGTCATAAGTTCGATTTTGCCCGATGCAATGAAGTAGAAAGAGTAAGACAGGTTGACAACTCAAAGAAAGTTTTTTTAGAGAAATTTCCTGTAGGCGGAACAAATGATTCTAAAATTGCATAATGATAAATTGTATAGTTCACTGTTCCTAAACGTCTCCATCAAAAGCGAAAGAGCGTAAAAAATGAAAATGATGCGTTTTCTCATTTTGTGTTATAGTATATGAAGAAACATAAAATTTTTTCTAGTAGTAGTAAATCACTACATACATGGTGCCGAGGCCTGACCTAGAGCTTTGTTTCAACTTTATTGCTGCAACAAGTTGCTGAACTTAAGTAGAACAAAGCCAGTGAAATAAATTGGTACCGTTTTTTGTGGCTCTTTGGCAAATTTTTGTTTTTTCTTTTGCACAAAAACAAGTTAATCGGCCCTATTCCAGAATCCGTCGTAGCTACGATTTTCGGAGAATTCGTGAAAATGGTATTCCACGATCCGAATGAATTAAATTAATTTCGAAAACATTACGAATCGGAATATCTGGTATCATAGAATCCGACGGAATCGATCTTTTGACAGCTAAACCTACGAAAAATTTTCGCTTCGTAGATCGAGTAGCAACTTCATTTTCTTATTATTTTAGCTCAATTTATGGCCTGAATTGTACAACAAAAAGCAATTTTAACATTTTTATTTGTTTAATTAGTATAAGTGTAACTTTTAACAAATTAAGAGGAATTATTTTAGAAAAAAGAGCAATGTGAGTATTCCTAAGTATCCGTCATTTGTTGTCGTTTTCGTTTCACTATTAAAGTCCTTCGCTTGGATAAATCTTCTTCCAGACACAAAGTTGCAAACGCTGCAGAATCCATTATTAATAACAATTTTCGTTTTAAGTCAAGAAAGTGACATTTTTCACGAAACTATTTCATGTCAGAAATCTATTTCTTATGAGTTTTGCATAGGGACCTTTTTACCAAGCCATTCATTTTTCGAAATTAAATTTTTATCAGGCACCACTAAGTTCAATTCCGTTCGGATCGTGGAATACTGATTTCTTCGTATTCGTAACGTAGTTAGTTCTTCGTAATAAAGCTACGACGGATTCTGGAATCGGGCCGAATGTTGTTGTTAGTGTTTTATACCAACAACTGTTGTTAAATTTTTCACAAGATTTTTTTGCCCTTTTTATAAATTTTAGGTACCAAATCTCTACTAATACACTAGCAGCTAGTCATTTTTCAACTGAGATTTTCCTTTTAAAAATCAGGCTCGTCATAGTACGTGGGCAGTCCGTGGGCAGTCAAAAATGTCCGATAAGTACTTAGCCTCACCGCCCGATGGCGCCACTATCGCAAGAGAAATTTACTATCGTGTAGTACATTCTCATAGACGGCTACAGTCAAAATTTCAGCCGAATCGAACTCGTAGTTTTGTTTTGACCGCGTATGGAAGTGAGCGTGTCTGTGGATTTCAGAAAAATGGAAAAAGAGCAATATCGGTCGGTAAATCAATTCTTGTTTCTGGAAAGGAAATCGCGCAGCGAAATCAAAGAGCGCTTGGATGCTGTGTACGGTGACTCTTCTCCTTCGATGGCGACCGTCAAAAATTGGTGTAACGAGTTTCAACGTGGTCGCACGTCGGTTTTTGATGAGCCACGCCCAGGTGCTACGAAAACGGCTACCACGGAGGATAACATAACAAAAATCCACGATCTCGTATTGGCAGACCGCCGATTGAAGGTGCGCGAGATAGCTGAGACAGTAGGCATCTCAAAAGACCGCGTGGGTCATATCCTGCATGAAATTTTGGGCATGAGAAAGCTGTCGGCGCGATGGGTGCCGCGTTTGCTCACTCCGGACAACAAGCGCAACCGTGAAACCACTTCACAGCAGTGTTTGACGCTGTTTAAGCACAATCCGAAGGCGTTTCTGCGTCGTTTCGTGACCGTCGACGAAACATGGATCCACTGGTACACACCAGAGACTAAGGAACAGTCGAAACAGTGGACTTTACCCGGCGAACGTGCTCCGAAGAAGGCGAAGACTGTCCTATCTGCCGGAAAGGTGATGGCCACCGTTTTCTGGGATTCACAAGGTGTGATCTACATCGACTACATGGAGAAGGGCAAAACGATCACAGGGCTCTACTATACCGAATTATTGGGCCGATTCGACGCCGAATTGCAGAAAAAACGGCCCCATTTGGCGAAGAAAAAAGTGCTCTTCCACCATGACAACGCACCGGCTCACACTTCCGCCGTCGCCACGGCCAAATTGGTCGAATTGGGCTACGAACTGCTGCCCCATCCACCGTATTCTCCAGATTTGGCCCCGTGCGACTTCTTTTTGTTTCCAAACTTGAAAAAGTCACTCGCCGGGCAGAAATTTGAGTCGAATGAGGAGGTCATCACCGCTACGGAGGCCTACTTTGCAGACCTCGAGAAAACGTATTTTTCAGACGGGTTAAAGAAGTTGGAGCATCGCTAGGTCAAGTGTATCGAGCTAAAAGGAGACTATGTTGAGAATTAAATGGTCACTTTTCCAAAATTTTCGTTTTTTTTTGTAGGCTAAGTACTTATCTGACTGCCCTCGTAAGTCCGCTTCAGGTTTTGTTAAAATCTATCAGTGCTTGACATAGCAGGGCAGTGAAAATAGCTCTATTGGGCTATCAAATCAAATTATTCTTTGCCATGCTGACGTTAGGCTGGCATATGAAATGCCGGGAAATTTGTCCTGCGTAGAGAATTTTCTTACGAAAGGCAACTGAATATCAAAAATTTGAGATTTTCGGGAGGCTGAAACCCATAAATTAGGAGATTTTGAAACCGCATGGCAATGAGCGTATTTCGCTATCAATTTTATATTTATCGGATTTAATGAATCACACCATCTGTTCATAAATCACGAAACCAAAATTACATTTCTCTGTCTCAATATCATCTCGTTCCGTTACACTTTTGTCTTGAATTTAGTAACATTTTCTATATATAAAATCGTCAACATTTTCGGTCCGGCATTTAGGACATTTTTTCTTGAATTAAGAAGCATTTTTGCACCGTGGAATTTTCAGTTACTAGAATTAAGAAACATGTTTCTTAATTTAAGTAACCGATTTCTATAATCGGTTTGATTATAAGTAAAAAAAATGTTACTACATTTAAGGAACATGGCCATGCGCTACCAAGTCTAGTAACATTTTTTCTCCGTGTGCTTAAGAAACGCAAGGCAAATATGTATTGCCCTGCGTATGAAATGCAGGGCTAATAAAAAATTGCCCTGCGTAAGAAACGTTTCTTATGCCATTTTGCAATATTTCAAAAACTATTAATTATTAAATAGACAAGAAATAGAATATTTCCCTTTCTAAAATTACAAAAATGAATAAAATCGGTCAATTAGAACCGGAGAAATGATTTTTTTTTAAACTCAATTCGTCATTTCCGCCATTTTTCAAAGTGCCGTATTTCCTAAAATAAACGATTTTTTCGTAAAAATAAGAGAACCGTTTTTGTATTTTAGGGAGTAGAACGTTCTTGCCAAGTTTCGCCAAAATCGGAGGGGGTCGGATCCCAAATTTCGGTTTTTTGGTCGATTTATAATGGAATGGCCCTATACTTAATAAGTATTTGTAAACGTCAAAGCATTTTTAAACGAAAACAATCAGTTTATTACGATTATTTATTTGTTAATAAGAGACAATTGGATCCCAATTTGGGTCTTGCTTGAGACGCATTTTCCAGGTTGCCGAAGAAGGCTTTCAAATACTGTGCTTTTTCATTCCCCATTTTAGTGGAATACAAATATCTCAAATATATCTAATAGGCTCCTGTCGTAGGGAAATGTCACTTGATAGGGATTTGTAGTGGTCGCGATACGAGCCGAGCATTATAAATGCTAGTTGGATATGCAAGCAACATATCAAAAATCGCGCTGCGTATGAAATAAACGTAAATTTTTATGACTATTTTCTTGGCACGTAAACTTTATGACTTATACTAAATAGCTAATATCGCGTGAAAGCCGTTGCAAGTATTTTCAAGCTTATACCTAGGTATTATTATTACAGCGTATTGGAAAAAAGAAATACATACAATAAATGAAAAGGAAAGAAATAATCTATCTATTTGAAAAAGGAGAATTTTATGGACCTTACCTTACACTTTAAGTATATATTATAGGGTGGCACGATTGCACACCATTTTGTGATTTTAAAGAGTATTTTTGCATATTTCGTATCCAAAAAGTGTTTGTGCCCAAGTTTTTAATAAATCTTAAATGGTCTTAAACGAAAAAAAAACTTAAATCGCTTTGTGGCGTTAATACAATATTTTTAGAATTTGTGTTCACTTGTCGTGGGTTTGTAAATAAAATTCTTTAGCGTCCTTATAAAAGTTATTTGTTAATAGAAAAAAGAAAACACAAAACATATTGGTATAGAAAATATGTAGGCTGTCAACATTTCGAACCTATTCAAGACGTTTATACATAACCTTCAAACTATTTAGTTCAACACAATTGAAAAATTTTCAATTTCTCCCAAACTTTCCTATTCCTATTTTCTTGTGCTGATTTTTATGATGTTGTTGTATAGAATAAAAATTTTTCGGGCGAATTTGTTTGAGAGAGGATCAGATTCATGTTGAAATTTTTCGGTTTTAGAAGTTTTATAAAACAGTGTTCATATATGTGTACACATACACATTTAGTAAGAGAATTTTCTAAAAAAAGATATATACATAACTTTGTCAGAATATCAATTGCTATTTGATATCCTGAGGAAAGTTTTCAATTTTATTTTCGTTCTCTGAAGCAAAAAAGTGTTTTGAGAAAGACAAAATTGCCCATTGAAATCTGTACCAATTTTATAGGCAGTTACTAATAGAAGAATAAAAAACGTCTTGGGTTTTTCAGTACAAAAAGGACGAAAATTGGCGTGACGTATTTTATTGACAGCTCCTCAGTAATTTCCGAGAAACAGGCAAAAATCCAATAAAATTCATAGTAAAATGTAATAACAACAAAGTGTATTGGCAGAAAAAAGTTCTCCTGAAGAAGCCTGGCGACAGTAGGCGAAACGTTGAAGCATTTAATAAAAATGTTCTAAAAAGGATTAATTACAGCTGACGCCCCCCCCCCCCCCCCCCTCCCATCTTTATACCCGTATGGTGAAACCAAAGGGTATATTAGATTTGCCTTACCGTTTGTAACGCCAAGATCCCGTCATCACACACAAAAATGAATTACACCAGTATGTTTAGAATGATAAAAATAATTAATTTTTGCATGTCCGTCCTTCCGTCTGTCTGTCTGTCCGTCCGTCTGTCCGTCTGTGGCGCGGATTGCGGGCGCACGGATTGAGCTACAGACTTGAAATTTTGCACAGATCCGTTTTTCGTAAAATGCGAGGCTAAGTTCGTTCATGGGCAAAAATGGACCATTAGGGGGGGTACCCCCCATACGAATGAAAACGTTTTTTGTGAATATCTCAAAGACGGTGCATCTTATCAAAAAAGTCTAAGAATAAAAGTTATTTAGGATATGATTCTACATAAAACTCCCATAGATCAAAATCCAATTGGAATAAATTTTAAAAAATCTTATTGGAAAGTTTGACTTCAAAGTGGAATTTTGGTACAACTGTTTGAATTTTGATACGAATATCACCATACGGGTTTTCAATAATTGCCAGATTGGCAATTATAGCGTTTGTTATGTTTTTTTTGAAAACCTGTCAAACCTCCGTCGTTCTATTCTAATATTTTAAGTTCCACACACACTTTTACTGTCCATTTCAATTATTTATTTCCCTAGTAGCTATAAAAAAAAACTGAAAAAATAGAAAATTAATGAGATGGGTGACACTGTTTTTCTTTCACTAAAATCTGAATGTTAGGTCTGATGTTTGATAGAACACAGCGGAGATCGCTTTCCAGATTAAGTCTGCAACGCTGCTTTGTTTTTATTAGACAAGACGAGAACAATATCTTGAAATGTTAATTTCAAATTTCTTCACGCCTACCGTCCGTAGCTCTACGCGGCTAAAATTGTTTCACGCCCCCCAGTTTGGGACCCATGGGTTTAATTCGATGACCAACACAATTGATCAACGGTCGAGCTTTAAATTAATGTAATTAATGTAATAAATGTAATTATTACACGGAACATAATAAAATTTCAAACAAATGCCGTAGCCGAAAAAGATACTGACAAGTATCTTGGGACCAATTGATTTGAAATTTTTACCAGACATTGGTATTGATATAAGAATCAGAAACCCCTTAAAATGAGTGGCAGGGGAAAGAAAAGTAAAAAACTTTAAAATTAATTTTCTCGAAAACCGCTTTTGATTTTCTTGAAAAACGTAAGAAAATCCACAATTGCCAGAGCCAATCGTCAAATACCCTATACACAGTTAAAATTTTTTAACACATTTATGTGTCCCATGGTGTCCAAACTGAAAAAAGTGTTACTTTAGCACTGGATCTCAGTGTTGAATCATTGAGACTTTTAAGTGTCATTTTAGATAAACACTTAAAGTGTTAGAAAAAATTTAACACTTATCAGTCTTGGGAAAAACAAAATCAATTTGGTAATTTTTTTTTCATTTTTATCGAATTAAAAGACTTACATGAAATGCATCTAACTATTATTCATTGTTTTTAATAAAAAAATGAATAAAAATAATAAAAAAGAAGAAAAAAAAATTCGCGTCACCGTATGGAATTCGAACCGTCGTGTTTTTTGGTTTCTGCTGACATCTTTCGCTTGTGAGTTCTGCGCGCCTTGCCCACTAGGCTGCTTGTTCCTTTGGTGGAGTATAGTTAAAATGCAACATGGTTTTTATTGTTTTTATTTTTAACAATATTAATTATTAGTAATGAAAATGGTTATTATTCATAATTTTTATTTAAAATATATTATTTTTATTTAAAAAATAATAATAAATTTAAAAAAAAAACCTAAAAACAGAAAAAAAATCCGTTGCGCGGGTTCGAGTCCCGATCTCGACTCGATTTTTTTTTTCACTTTTTTTATGAAAATTAAAATTGTTATTATATTTTTATTTTTTTAATTCAATATTTTCAATATTGAATTAAAAAAATAAAAATATAATAACAATTTTAATTTTCATTCAATTTAATTCAATATTTTTTTGAACCCATATTTAAGTTATTTATCCAAGACGTTTTTATTAAATTTGCCATATTTTTCTTTCTGTATAGTAACATTATTTTTAAGAAAATAAAACTTAGTACTACATCATTTCCAATTACCTTCAGATCTATAAAGAATTTCATTTTAAGACATTCAAGTCCCAATTTGTTTGATACTCGAAAGTGTTAAAATCAGTTAACTCCCAACAAGGTGTAACCCTCACACTTCAATGTGTTATTATTTTTTTACACATTTCCAAAGTGCTAAAGTGATATTTATAAGTGTTAAAAATTAACACTTTTTCTTTGAGACTAGAAGAAATTTGACACTGAGGGGTCAAATTTTTAACTGTGTACGAAGGCAGAGAAATTACTTATGAAAAAAATCCATTTGTGTGGGAGAGGGGAGAAGGATTGATCCGATTGGGTTTTAATGTATAATTGGGTTTTAATGTATTTGTTTGTACACAGACTTCAGTAAAGCATTTGATAAGGTGAATCATAATATTCTCCTATTTAAAATAGAGAGATTAGGGCTTCACCCTCTGATTGTTAAGTGGATAAAATCTTACCTGTCTGGTCGTTCCTTTGCTGTGTTATATGACGGTGTCCTTTCGGACCTAGTTTATGTGATCTCGGGGGTGCCTCAGGGTAGCCACTTGGGCCCCTTGCTATTTCTTTTTATTTATAAACGATATTTTTTCTATATTATCGGATTCGAAATCTCTAGGTTTTGCTGATGACTTAAAAATCTTCAAATGTATTAAATCTGAGTCTGATACACTTGACCTACAGAATGACCTTTGTAAATTCAATGTTTGGTGTCAAAAAAATAGTTTAATATTGAATACTGATAAATGTGTTTTTATCTCATTTCATAGGAAGCGTAAACCAATTGTTTCAACCTACACGTTAAATAACAGTGTGATCAAAAACTCACCTCATGTTGTTGATGTAGGAGTCACATTAGACTCAAAGTTGAATTTTGACTTGCATATCCACCATGTGGTATGTAAAGCAAACTCTGTTTTAGGACTTGTTAAACGTTTTTCTAAGGAGTTAAACGATCCCTATGTGTTAAAATCTATTTATTCATCGTTAGTTCGTCCTATTCTTGAATATGCTTGTGTTGTCTGGAGTCCGTTTTATGCATGTAAAATTAAACGCATTGAAAGTGTTCAAAGAAGATTTTTACGATTCGCTTTAAGATTGTTACCATGGAATGACTCATCGATGCTTCCTCCATACTCTGAGAGGCTTAAGCTCCTTAATATGGTTTCCTTAGAGGACAGACGTACTATGCATCAAATAGTATTCATCAACGAATTTTTGTCGGGTCATTTGAATGCCCCTGATTTACTATCTTTGGTAAATCTTAACGTCCGTCCCCACTTACTTCGGCACTCTTGTTTTATTTATACGGACACTCACTGTACCAATTATGGTTTAAATGAGCCAATGACGTCCATGTCACTCCTTTACAATAGGGCTAAATTTTGCGATTTTAATTTAAGTAAAAAATTCATAAAGTCTAATTTTGATCCCAAACAGCATCGAAAAGTACGGGAACATGAGATTTGTTCTTTGCGACTTGAAAGAGTAGAAATTTACACAATCGGGATTAAAAATTTACACCTATAATTCACATCCGCGTAAAAGAAGCGAAAGAAGTGACGAGCACGATCTTTGGGGCAACATTCGCTTCATGAAAATCCTGCGGCGATAGAGCAGCATTTGATGGTTTTCGGGCCGAAATAGTGATTGGCTGTGGAGCCTGAACGTCAGTTTAATTTTGAAGAAGCGTGTGATGGAAAAAGTGACGAAACTGCTACCACTAAAGTTTCATTAAAGCTCCCCGTCTGAGAAACACCAAAAAAAATTGATGCCTTCAGCCGCCATATTTCTCACTGACATTTGATGGAAACGATTTCGTTTCGAGAATTAAATTTCTTATTTCAGGCGAATGACTGAAGGATATTGCATAAAAAGTGGATAGCATACATTTTTGAAACAGCATAATTTTATTGGCATCAAAATTTCATTGCAAAAGAAAAAAAAATTTTACCGATAAAATAAAATTAAAGAAATTTTTGATTAAAAACAAAATAATTCGATGGCCCATTAAAATCTGTTTAAATTTCAGATCCAATATTGTCGAAAAATTTTAATGGCAATTAAAATCACGACATGCAACCGGAAGAAAAGTCCATTATAAAATAACACTCCACAAAAGTTTCCATTAATTTGTCGCCATAGATTTTTCTCGTTCGTCTTCTGCTTACGTTTTTATTTGTTCATCTCTGTTTACTAGCAAGCATTCGAGGGAGAAAGAAAACCCGCTCGATGATTTGTGTAATTGTGTGATATGCACGTCAGATGACGCTCGCGCATGAGGCTACTAATTATGTCCCTGTCGTTATATTTGCGACGTAGCAAACCGCAGAAAAGTGTTCCCCACTATGTGTGTCGTTGCGCGTCTCATACGCACGACTAAGGACGTGTTTTCTACATAAATTGCTTATCGCCGTGATCTGCATGGTGACGAACTATGGGGATAAACATCATATTTGCTGCCTAAAATGCTATTTGGGATCTTTTGCATTCATAGGTACATTTAACGTAAATTTATATATATATGTACATACATTTAAGCTTAAATATATGAAATATTGATTTTGTTTGGCAATCAGATGGATTTGTATCCTGTTGATTTATAATAAATAAATAAATAAATAAATAAATAAATAAATAAATATAATGCGGTTACGTAAAATCACATTCTGAACACATGTTGTCTTCAGAAATTTTTCAATGCGACTCCACGTGTTCGAGAAAATCGCACAAAACTATTAGATTTGTATGGGGCAGGGTGAAAGAAAAGGTCTGATTTTGCCCGTTCCAAAACTTAGCCTTTCTATTTACACGAAACGCAATTGTGAAAAATGTCAAGTCTTTAGTGAAATTCTTTTGAAAGTGTTTACGAACAGGCAGACGGACCGACAGACGGGCGGACAGACAGACGGAAAGACAAGCAGACGGACAGAGAGATAGACAGACAGACGGACAGACAGACGGACAGACAGACGGACAGACAGACGGACAGACAGACGGACAGACAGACGGACAGATAGACGGACAGACAGACAGACGGACAGACAGACGGACAGACAGACGGACAGACAGACGGACAGACAGACAGATGGACAAACAGAAGCAAAAATCAAAAACACTCTGGTGTAGCTCATATCGCACATGGTCCCGTAGACTGTAGTATCTCAAAAAAATGTGTTTTTGAGTAATTATTCCATTATGTAAAGGAAAATTGACTGAATCAAATGAAAAACAAATTTAAATGTAAACGTAGTCCTAAAATTTTTTTTTTTTTTGGTTTTTTAAATTCCCATTTTTTTAAATTTAAATTGATTTTGTGGAAAACAAACCTATCTCTATCTTTTATTATTGCAAAAAAAAAAAAAATGAAGCAAATGATCTGTAAATTATTATCAAAAGAGTAATAAATTGAAATATTACTGTACAGACAACAGAAAAAACAATTATTCATAAACAATTATTTTGAAATGAAAACTTTGAATGCGTTTTTCTCAAAATGGCCGATTTTGAGATACTACAGTCTACGGGACCATGTGCGATATGTGTGTCCGATGATTGGTTCGATGAGTTACAAACTGTATGTATACTAAATCTAATATATTCCTATATGATTCTCATATAGAGTATAACAAATAAAAATTACTAGAAAAGTAAAGAAGTCTAAGAAAATGACCTTTCCTACACCGAAATAATAGATTTTTTTTAAATATATCAGAGAAAAGAGAATACTGCTGAAATTGTCTTACTAAGAGTTATGGAATTCAACCACAGGTCTCCGCCTACGGTGGTTAATCCTTTAATACTTTTCCGTTACCCTAGGTAGGTTTTTAAAATTTTTTTTTATCATAGTTGAGTTTTAATTTTTTTTTTATTTGACTGGTAAAATCTGGAACAGAGTTATCGTAGAATACCTTGTGATCTCCGAGTGTTGTAAAAGAATTAATTCCAGAAATTTTCAAACCAAATTGCAATAAGTCAACTTTCTTACCACTTGCTCTTCTATGTCAATCACATGCTCGATTCCCGATACTTTTCAAGAGTTAAGTCGTAGAAGTCTAAAATCAACAAAGCCGCAAGCACTCCAGTTGGTATTTCGGATTAGTTATAGGTTTTTAAGTGTCGTTCTCGGAATAACGATTTAATATACTGTTTAAGAAGTCACTTTTGGAGAGTAGAATTTATATATTTTTTAATAAAGAGATTTCTTATACACAAAAATGTCACAAACAGATTTTTTTTCTCTCCCCATACTAAACCCTCAAAATCTTCTTAAATCTAAATCATAAAATTCAAACCATAAAGAAAATTCAGTAAAATATTTGTAGATTGTGTATTCATCTGCACAAAAAAGGTTTCTCTTTATAAAGTCTTCAAACTTTCCAACGAAATTTTTTTTCTTTTTTTTTTGTTAACCCTTTTTGTCGGTTTGGAAAAATTTAATAAAATGTAATCCATATTTTACATTTGAATGTTTCTCCAAAGAGGAATATCTCTTAATAAACACATTCTTCTATAAAAGTTCTTCGCTCTTAAGAACGTTAGTCATCACAAGAAAACATATTACGTCCCTTTTGATGGCTATTTTTTTGAACAGCGACAAGTATAAATAAATGGGAAAATTTCACATGTTAAAAATATTAGAAATAATAATGGGTTTTTATTGTTTTTGAAAAGTTTTTCATAAAATGGTAGAGTACACGCTCGATTTACTACAATATATAAAATCTAAGACTATTTTTAATGTTTCTCCATATATGGTGTTCCGTGGCGTCCCGCAAACTAAACTTTTGCCCCATGTTATTCAATCCCGCATTTTTCGGATGGTTTTTTGTACATTCTGCAAATTATATCTGGAATAACAAAAGGTTATAGAAAACCGAATTCCGTCATTGTATTTATTATTGCTCTGTTTATTACATCAAGAATTCCTAAGGATTGAAAGAAACCTCCACATACACTTCAATGAGCTTAAATTTAAAAAAAAACGCACGTTGTAACACATGTTTTATTCGCACAGTGTGTGTAAATGTGATACAAAAAAGGTGTTGCGTGTAATGTGGTATGAAATCTGCAAAACATGAAAAAGGCGTTCAAATGTTACCACCAAGAAGTCCGTACGTCATCACATTAGTTTTAGTAAAAAGGTCCCATGAACCCCAACCGATTAATAATCAAAATCAAACGCCCCGAATGCAAACAGAATATTTTATTAGAAAAATAACTCAGCAGTGAATTGAGAAAAAATAAAACAATATAGGCAACGGTAAATTACGACTTACATAAGTATATCCCTAAGGTTTCCGCGTGACTTAAAAAAATTGCTACGAAAAAATAAAAAGGGCTTGCAAAGAGAGAAAATCTAATTGTAATTGATAAAAGGAAAGTTTTAAGTGAATTACTGCTACACAGACAACGGATTTATCCTTGGAAAATCGTACATACATATATACATATAAGATACTTGTCCCAAATGGATGACGCATTGATGAGGCGTGTAAAAAACATGTTGGCATTTTTGATGTTTCCCGACATCCATGTAATACGTCTCAATCAGTTCCTTTTCTTAGAAATATGACAGAAAAGTGGCAATCGTTTATTGTGAAAAGTCTTTTTTAATAGGAGTATTAACCGATGACATAATAACCGTAATTAAGAGACGCTTGCTGTTTTAATGAAAAATGAGACCGAGAAAAATTCCAAGCAGGAAATTAATTCCCCGTTTTGACAATCCCAAATTTTATTTATCACATTATCTTTCGCCGGTGAGAATATTCGTATCAAACGTCCTCCTCACTCAGAAAAATGTCCAGGTAAACTTTTTGTCAGGTTAACTCTGACCTTACAGAGGTTTCTGTAAGCCAGCTAGCGGTCAGAGTTAACCTATCTAAGGTCAACTCGTGCAGCTCCCAATGCCCTACTTCACCTACTGGTGGCTTAATTTCAGAATTTCTCCGACCACAGGTCAACTCAGTTTTACTTGCGCACATGCAGGCGAACGCGCGCCTGCCCGAGGCCAATTACGCCGTATGTAGGTCGTCGAGTTAGCCTCCATTTTTCTGAGTGCTCTTACTAATATTTATCAGATCAATATGAAATTATTATGCTCTAACTGCTGCTTAACGTCATTTAGCAAAGATCTACTAATAGGGTCCATTGCATTTTCCAATATCACTTCTTTGGTCCGAATAATGGTTTAAAAATCCAAACAAACATAGTGCTGGTTTTACCCGGCTTTTTTGAGCAAGGAGATTTTGTACTTCCTTTTCAACCACAAAATAGTGATATCTTTGGCAAAAAAATTTTTTTTTGGTTATCAAAAATAAATGATTCGTGACATCGTGTACCACTGGTGGTACATGTACAGTTTTTTAAAATCGTGCGAGTAAATAGTGCGGTAGTTTTTTGTGGAAGTAATATAAAAAAACACGCACCGTGTACCACCGATGGCGCACAACCGCCAGAAAACAAATCGCTAGAGTACCACCCGTGGTACACGATGTCCAAATGTAAAAAAAGTTGAAAAAGCAAATGTCATGAACGTGTTAAAGAATTATATTTCGGAGGCTTTGTCGATGGTTTGATTTTTTTTTATGCCATAAAAAGGGTTTGCCTTAAGGTGCCCGTTTTTGACCGCGTTTTATATTTTTTATATAAATATAAAATGATTATAAATGGCGAATAACAGTAAAATACAAATTTGTAGGGTAAGGTATAGATAGATGCCGTACCTTTCGGAAAAATGCTGTGAAATTCTCATTTTTCAGAATAACCATATAATTTTAAATCTATAAGGCTGCTGAAGCGGCAACACTTAGTATTTAAAACAGAGAATTTCATTTGTATTATTTTGTACTATTGTATTAGTTAGAATTAGTACCATTGTATTATTTCGTATTATTTAGAATTTGTACCGTTAGTTGCTCTACATTAAGTATGGCAAAAAGGAGGTTTCCGATGCAGTCGGATTGAATTAGTAGCCTCGTCTAGAAGATTTGTGATTTGAATAAAATTCTATCGTTAATTTCAAGCGTGTCTAATTGAAAACAAAACAAGGCAGTTTCATCATACAACTATGTCCCTGTCAAATTTCAGAACCCTGGCGCAAATAGGAAATTAACAAGAGGGAAAATAAAAAGGATCGAATTTTGGTACGGATAGATGCCCGACCCAGATAAATCCTTAGATACAATTCAAGAATATTAGAATTAACACAACACAACAAATTGAACGATTTGAAAAATAGCCGACAGAATACTTGAGCTACTTATTGACTCCATTGTCTTAAAGGGCCCATAGACGGTCAACTTTGTTGCCAACCTGGTCGCCAACATGCAAAGTTGGAGTCGATGTTGTACGTCTGTGGCCAAGTTGGCGGTTGGTTTTTCATGTTGTCGACCAGGTTGGTGTAAAATCAAAAATTTTTGAAAACTTAGCATGTTGGCGTTCATGTTGGGGTGTCTGTAGGCAAGTTTACAACCTGGTTGCCAATCTCAGTTACATTGAGTACTGCAATGAGAACAGTGAAGTGTAAAAAATAGTTTATTTGATTAAGTTCGGTTGAGTTTGGTTAATTTTACCAGGGTTTTGATCGTACGACCTGACTCCAAGACTTTGTGGCGATATTCCAGTGAGAAATTTTAAGTCCTCGAAGCTCTGGCCACTTGCCAAAAACCGTGGGGTTGCAGACAGCCTTTCATTTGCAGGAATAGCTATTCTCATTATCCTGTCCTTCTTTTCAATGAATGGTCTTACTGCATCCAATAATTCCTTGTAGGTGTTGCTGTCCATCCTTAAAAAGTTTTTGAAATCGTCAGGTGCAGTCACACGTAGTTCACGCATTAAATTTGAATGAGAAAACTGAGCACGATTCTGATACCACTCCTTTGCCCAATTTTTTTTTTTTTCAAAGGGGGCACCTCATCTTCGCACAACTCGTTTAAAACCAATACCAATAACAAAGCCTTACTCATTTTTCACTAGTCAAAATATACCCTATAGTTGTCTTATAACCATATAGTGAACCATAAACAATAAAAAAATTAGAGAAATCACCTAAAGTCGACGGGATCTTGTTAAAAATGATGTTGACAACTTGGTTGCCAACATTCCGTCTCGTCTGTGGTGAAAACTACCAACCAGGTTGGCGACCAGGTTGGCAACAAAGTTGGCCGTCTATGGGCCCTTTTACACTCTACTTCATTCGCAGCACCACTCACGTTTTTTCTGTTCAAACTCCGAATGGCAGTCAATAAAATGTTCTATTTTAGCGTAAAATTGAGTCTTTTAATCAAATTTCTTGATGACATCTATCCATATTAAAATTAAGACCAATGGGGCGTCTAGCATCTATCCGTACCCAAAACTTTGGCAACTATCCTTCTTCGTACGGATAGATACCTTCTTGATTTTTTTAAATCTCACTTCACAAATATTCAAACAAACTAATTAATTAACACAGTTATTGCACTATTTATTTATCGTAAACAGACAAAAAAATCTGAAATTACACTTAAAACGGGTTTCCACATCAAAATTTTCTGACAGAACATATTCAGCCATTTGTTGCTAAAATTTATTTTTTAAAAAGCTGTCATAAAGTTTACGTTCATGGTTTTTGTTTTTAATGGGTTTTATATTCAGTAATTTGTATCTGTTCTATATTGCTTAATTTAGACTATTCACGTTTCGGGGCGTCCATTCCACCTATCCCTACCTTACCCTATGCAATTTTTGTTGACTCGATCGGCGATGAGGCGAGGCCTCGTTTCTGTTATGATTTCGATTTTCCAATCGACACTTTTCTTGTAAGAAAAAACATAACAAAAGCTATAATTGCCAATTTGGTATGGTGATATTCGTATCAAAATTCGAACAGTTGTACCAAAATTCCACTTTGAAGTCAAACTTTTCAAAGAGATTTTTTAAAAATTATTTCAATCGGATTTTGATCTATGGGAGTTTTATGCAGAATCATATCCTAAATAACTTTTGTTACACTGTTTTGATAAGATGCACCGTTTTGAGATATTGACAAAAAACGTTTTCGTTCGTATGGGGGATCCCCCCCCCCCCCTAATGGTCCATTTTTGCCCATTAAAGAACTTAGCCTTGTATTTCACGAAAAACGAATCTGCGTAAAATTTCAAGTCTCTAGCTCAATCCGTGCGCCCGCAATCCGCGCCACGGGCATGCAAAATTCAATTTTTTCATCATTCTAAACACACTGGTGTAATTCATTTTTGTGTGTGATGACGGGATCTTGGCGTTACAAACGGTAAGGCAAAGTTAATATACCCTTTGGTTTCACCATATGGGTATAAAAACACTTCATCGCTTCAGGCAACAAAAATGGCCAGATACTTTACCACCGATTTCAAGTAATTGTAAAAAATCTAAATTTACACATTCTTTAGTATTATGAATTTAAAATAAATTAACAAATTATAACAAACTCCTAATATTATAATTGGCTTGCAATACAAAAGATCAACAACTCTCCAAGAAGGACTATAAATCAAAATACTTTTAAAGAGGAGACCTCCTCAACTTTAATATTGTTTTAGGTCTCGTCAATAGCCCGCGAAATGCACCCCATTCAAAACACAACCCTTCTTAATACTTATCCATAAAATCTCCCACATCTCGCAATAAAAAAAAGTTCATATTTCTTTCATCTACCACGATAACAAATGCTTATTTTTAGAAAAACAACACTTATTCCACTAACCTAATAAAAAAATCATTTCGTACTTCTCCGAATCTAATTTCCAGATCAATTTTATTCCAGAATTTACGCTCCACAGGTGCGAGTCTACCTTTGCATTAATTCATTCACAGCAGCCAATAATAAATCTTTATCTTATTTCCAAAAAAAAATATGTTTTTCCTTCTATGCTTGTATATTCTTATCCATTTTCACTTAAACTCAATCCGAAAGATTTTCGCACTTATTATTTCAATTAACACCTTGACGCCGCACTTAATTGATATTCACTTAAAATAAAATTCTTCGTTGGCGGGCAAAATCACAACCCTATTGATATGGAATACAAAACCACATACAAAACGAGAAACCTATGAAATCACATTTAAATTTCACGATGAAAACTTGAATTGACTGTTAACGGATGAAAATTCGTTGCTTGTACAACTTCCGACGTCAAATGTTAAACTAAAGAACCGGAAGAATTCCTCCATGTGGTTTTGAAAAAAAATCGTTGACCGAACAGCAATAGAAATAAATGAAAGCTTCTATACCGTAAAGCTTACTAAGCGAATTTTCACTGAAAATCTTCAATGGCCTTCCCCTTATTAACCCCTATATGCTACGAATCTGTACTAGTTCCCCAATTTCTAGCAATACGAAATATTCAAGAAGCATTAGTTGCTTGAAAGATGTTGAAAAGCTTCGATAATTTAAAAAAAAACTTACTTATGCTTGGACAATGTAAGCTTTTATAAAAGAACGTTAACGGTTTAATATAAATAAATATACGAGTACACGATTAAAGCGGCCCCTAGACGTTCAATCTTGCACTCAATCATCGCATGCTGTGACAGCATTTTGAACGTCTATGGTGATGCTGTTATGCAAAATTCCATGATTGTCAGCATGCTGGTCAATATCAAAATCATTTTGATATTTTTCGAGGGAGCTTTGTGAATGACAGCATGCTTGAACGTGTATGGCGAAGCTGTCAATCAATTCGTCATTTCAGCGTAATTTTTAGTAGTGAAAAGATGTCGCATATAAAAGACAGAGTTTTTTGGGAATCCTTTTTCGAGTTATATAGACAAAGAAGTGAGTTGTGGATGACGAAAAGCGAAAAATATAAGGACAAAAATTTTTTAAATTGATATTTGTGCTTTGTGCTGTCGGTTTGGCTGTTTCGAATTAACTGATACTTGCGTGCATAGGGGTTGCATTACCGGTAAACGGTTTACCGGTTTCACCGGCCAATTTTATTACCGAAATTACTGGTAAATTGAAAAAAAGTTGTGTTTTAATTTTCGAGACGTTTCGAGCCTTGTTTTGGCTCATCTTCAGAGGCGTTAAACGATCGTTTAAATGCACTAACTGTTAATATTTAGCCGTAAAAACTTTGTCGAAATGTTACATTAAAAATGAGCCAAAACAAGGCTCGAAACGTCAGGCTGAAAATTAAAACATAAGAAAAGCTATAATTGCCAATCTGGCAATTATTGAAAACCCGTATGGTGATATTCGTATCAAAATTCGAACAGTTGTGCCAAAATTCCACTTTGAAGTCCAACTTTCCAATTAGATTTTTTTAAATTTATTCCAATCGGATTCCAATCGGATCATATCTTAAATAACTTTTGTTCTTGCACTTTTTTGATAAGTTTTTAAGATATTCGCAAAAAACGTTTTCGTTCGTATGGAGGGTACCCCCCCTAATGGTCCATTTTTGCCCATTAACGAACTTGGCCTCGCATTTTACGAAAAACGGATCTGCTCAAAATTTCAAGTCTCTAGCTCAATCCGTGCGCCCGCAATCCGCGCCACAGACGGACGGACGGACGGACATGCTAAATTCAACTTTCTTATCATTCTAAACACACTGGTGTAATTCATTTTTTTGTGTGATGACAGGATCTTGGCGTTACAAATGGTAAGGAAAATCTAATATACCCTTTGGTTTCACCATACGGGTATAAACACAACTTCTGGTATTTTTTCTTTAAATGAAGACCTCGGTGCAAAAAGCGGCCATCTCCACTTTTTCAAATTTTTTAGGAGAGACAAAAAACATATTACATTTTTTTTACTTTCAAAATACTGAAAAGGATAAAACAAAGTTAAACAAAAAAATATTTTTGAAAAAAAAACTTTTTTTTAAAGATGTACTAGAACGAAAATGCAAGCAAGATAAAAGGATAACACGTAATTTTGTTCATTTGTTGATTTACCTTTCTCTTAACCCTAATCCGTATTTCGTGTCAATTTGACACAATTTTCGAATTCAAATCCACTTATTTCATTGTTTTTTTTATTAATTTGATCTGAGATTTTGGCGCAAGGTAAAAATCGTATATGAATTTTTAATTTTTCTAATTGGATTTACCGTTAGGTGTCACATGGTCGCTGTACAAAAAAATCCCTTAATCTGTCGTTCATGTGTCAAATTGACACAATGGTAAAAACTTAAACATTACGCTGCGTCAAAAAGATATTTCATGCACATTTTTTATTTGAATTGAAATACCCAAATAGCATTTTAGGCAGCAAATATGATGTTTATCCCCATAGTTCGTCACCATGCAGATCACGGCGATAAGCAATTTATGTAGAAAACACGTCCTTAGTCGTGCGTATGAGACGCGCAACGACACACATAGTGGGGAACACTTTTCTGCGGTTTGCTACGTCGCAATTATAACGACAGGGACGTAATTAGTTGCCTCATGCGCGAGCGTCATCTGACGGCATTATATCACACAATTACACAAATCATCGAGCGGGTTTTCTTTCTCCCTCGAATGCTTGCTAGTAAACAGAGATGAACAAATAAAAACGTAAGCAGAAGACGAACGAGAAAAATCTAATGGCGACAAATTAATGGAAACTTTTGTGGAGAAATTTTATAATGGACTTTTCTTCCGGTTGCATGTCGTGATTTTAATTGCCATTAAAATTTTTCGACAATATTGGATCTGAAATTTAAACAGATTTTAATGGGCCATCGAATTATTTTGTTTTTAATCAAAAATTTCTTTAATTTTATTTTATCGGTAAAATTTTTTTTTCTTTTGCAATGAAATTTTGATGCCAATAAAATTATGCTGTTTCAAAAATGTATGCTATCCACTTTTTATGCAATATCCTTCAGTCATTCGCCTGAAATAAGAAATTTAATTCTCGAAACGAAATCGTTTCCATCAAATGTCAGTGAGAAATATGGCGGCTGAAGGCATCAATTTTTTTTGGTGTTTCTCAGACGGGGAGCTTTAATGAAACTTTAGTGGTAGCAGTTTCGTCACTTTTTCCATCACACGCTTCTTCAAAATTAAACTGACGTTCAGGCTCCACAGCCAATCACTATTTCGGCCCGAAAACCATCAAATGCTGCTCTATCGCCGCAGGATTTTCATGAAGCGACCCAAATAGCATTTTAAGTAGCAATTATGGTGTTTATCCCCATATTTCGTCACCATGCAGATCGCGGCGATAAGCAGTTTATGTCGCAAATACGTATTTAGTTGTGCGTATGAGACGCGCAACGACACCCATAGTGGGGAACACTTTTCTGCGGTTTGCTACGTCGCAATTATAACGACAGGGACGTAATTAGTTGCCTCATGCGCGATCTGACGGCATTATATCACACAATTACACAAATCATCGAGCGGGTTTTCTTTCTCCCTCGAATGCTTGCTAGTAAACAGAGATGAACAAATAAAAACGTAAGCAGAAGACGAACGAGAAAAATCTAATGGCGACAAATTAATGGAAACTTTTGTGGAGTGTTATTTTATAATGGACTTTTCTTCCGGTTGCATGTCGTGATTTTAATTGCCATTAAAATTTTTCGACAATATTGGATCTGAAGTTTAAACAGATTTTAATGGGCCATCAAATTATTTTGTTTTTAATCAAAAATTTCTTTAATTTTATTTTATCGGTAAAATTTTTTTTTCTTTTGCAATGAAATTTTGATGCCAATAAAATTATGCTGTTTCAAAAATGTCTGCTATCCACTTTTTATGCAATATCCTTCAGTCATTCGCCTGAAATAAGAAATTTAATTCTCGAAACGAAATCGTTTCCATCAAATGTCAGTGAGAAATATGGCGGCTGAAGGCATCAATTTTTTTTGGTGTTTCTCAGACGGGGAGCTTTAATGAAACTTTAGTGGTAGCAGTTTCGTCACTTTTTCCATCATACGCTTCTTCAAAATTAAACTGACGTTCAGGCTCCACAGCCAATCACTATTTCGGCCCGAAAACCATCAAATGCTGCTCTATCGCCGCAGGATTTTCATGAAGCGAATGTTGCCCCAAAGATCGTGCTCGTCACTTCTTTCGCTTCTTTTACGCGGATGTGAATTATAGGTGTAAATTTTTAATCCCGATTGTGTAAATTTCTACTCTTTCAAGTCGCAAAGAACAAATGTTCCCGTACTTTTCGATGCTGTTTGGGTAGTATCAACAGGAATACAATTTGCCATCGTTTCCAAAAAAAAAATCTAATTCCAATGTCCACAGTGTACGATGTGATAAATGTGTAAAATCTACTTGTCCATCTCACCGTTTCACAATTTGTGAAAAATGTGGAACCAACGTTCAATTTTCTTGATTCCTTTTTTATGTAATTTTGTATGTTATTAATAAGACCAAATTATTTTTTTTGCTTTTCTCAATAAAAAAAATAATGATTAATCAAGAAAACTTAATTTTGTTACAATTAACACTAAAAATATGGGATTTTCTGGTATTGTGTCAATTTGACACATGAAATACTTTTAAGTAACTTTAAATGAAATACGGTTGAGGGTTAATTGGGTTTTTACACCCTACAGGCAAAAAAAAAATGATTGGTTCAATCATAAAATGGGGGAAGCATATAACGGTTACAAAAATGGATTTTTTTTTTGAATTTCTCCACAGTGTTAAGTTTTTGTGGAAAATTTTAAGTCTTTCCCCAAAAGCGGGTTCTATTAATAAAAGTTAGCGTAAAAAAAAATTTTGGCGGCTAAATCAGTGGCATCGGAATTCGTCGTCCAATATCTACAAATTGTGCGGGGGTTACCAACCAAATCTATCAACGTTAAATACCAACCAACATACCCGGGTATGCACTTATATTTTCTATGGAAGTTTCATTCATTGTTCTATAGAAATTAATTTTGTTATCCTTTCTTTGCTTTTTATAGCACTTAGTTAAAAATTAATAATGTATAATAACAAATACCGCACAACGCATTTATTTAGTTAGTATTTTTTTCGAATCCCGAGTAATAAAGATCGTAATTAAAAGTGCGTTTTTCCTAAAATAAAAATATTAAAAAAAATTTTTTAAAAAAAAGATTTTATTAAAAAAGAATGCACTAAAAAGAAAAAAATAATTTTCTGGACGCTGTGTATCACAAATATAAAAGCTTTTTAAAAGCGAGATAAATTTTTATTTTATTGTTTTATGCTTTATCTCGCTTTTTAAAAGCTTTTATATTTGTGATACACAGCGTCCAGAAAATTATTTTTTTCTTTTTAGTGCATTCTTTTTTAATAAAAGCTTTTTTTTAAAAAAATTTTTTTAATATTTTTTATTTTGTTCTTTTTAGTCTTCGAATATATCTTTACATTTGAGATGTCCTTACAGGCTTTTTAACTTGAGAATCGTATTCAGCGACCCCAAAAACCCCCAGAATAGATTTTTTTCCGGAAAATTTGGAGAAAAGGATAATCACGTTATCCTTACAGGACCTTCCGTTATCCTTACTGACTTTTTAATAACAGATTCGGATTCGGCGACCCCAAAAACCCCCAGAATAGATTTTTTTCCGGAAAATTTGGAGAAAAGGATAATCACGTTATCCTTACAGGACCTTCCGTTATCCTTACAAGGACGAAGTAGTGAAAATATTGTATTGTCATCGGACTTATATAAGTGTGCAAAATTTCAAGTCAATCGGACAAGCGGAAGTGGGTCAAAATTGGGTTGCAAGATTTGACCCCGACAAACAGACAGACAGACAGACAGACAGACAGACAGACAAGATAGCGAGCTAAATAAAAGCTTTTAATAAAAAATGGATGGTAAGTGGTTAACACCTCGACAAGTGGTCAGTTTGTCTCATGAAGATAAAGAGAATTATATCAGAAGTAAGGTGGAGGAGATGTTGGAAATAGATTCTGAGATATAACATATACATATATATTTGATATAGGTTGTAAGAAGAATTGTCAATAGGATGAAGGTGAAGTTCATAGGTTTGGGAGTCATGATAACAGATCACCCGTCATGATAACAGATTACAATAAAACGAAAAGTGGAGTAGACAACATGGACAAAATGTTGGGTGAATATTCATCTCAAAGATGAACAAATCGATGGCCGTTAGCCTTTTTTTACAACATTTTGGATGTGGCAGCATTAGCAGCTTATATAATCTATTTGGAACATAACCCGCATCTGAAAAACTCCACAAATCGCAGACGTAAATTCTTGCAGCAATTATCTGAACATTTAGTAATGCCAGCAATTCAAGAGCGATCAGAAAATCCTCAAATAATGCGACACTTTAGCACCAAAAATGCCATAGAAGCCATGTTGGGTCATGAATTGAGGAGTGTCACTTATACTACTTCCACAAGTTCTTCAGCAACTAATGAAGAGCGTGATAATACAGGACGTATCCCCTTACAAGGGTTCCCCTTACAGGACATAAGGGGAACTGCTATCTTTGTCCAAAACGTAGACCAACTCGTAAGGCCTGTGGACAGTGCCAAAAACCGATTTGTCTTCAACATTCCATAGATGTAACTAAATGCTTGCAATGCCAAAATTTATGAACTTTGATGTATGTTCTATAATTTTTCTAATTTTGCAATAAATAATATGAAAAAATAAAAATCTAGCTTTCCAACCACATTTATCTAATAAATTTTGACTTACATACCGGGGTATGCTGGTCAGTAACTAGAGAGCTACAAATCCAAATGTCGACAAAAATACCGTTTCCTCAAAAAAAAATTTTTTTGCTATTTCACAATCTGGCTAATAACTAATATTTAGGCGAATAAAAAAAATTTCAGATCGATTGGAGTATGGGAACATGTTTTTTTTTTGCAATTAAAAGTGAAAAACATACCCGGGTATGTGGTTGGTAACATAAGGGTTAAACCACATAACAAAAGGAGAAATCCCATAATTTTTTAAATTCCATTTTGGGTTATTATTACCCACTGACCGATTGCGTCAGAATTTGATTTTCATCGTGGAGACCTCAAAGTAATTAGCGATTTTATCACTTCGAAAAATATGTTTTTTTAGAACAAATTTTGCTGGAATTTTCCTGAAAAACATCCTAAAAATTCATTCAAAACTGGTTATTATTTAAATTGATTTTCTCCGTTAATTCGAACTTGTATTTTCAAAAATTGTTTAGTTGAGGCGCGGTGAACCTCACGGTATTGCAAATTCGCTCTTTGTTTTCCCGAATTTTATAACGGGTTTATATTAAAATACCCAAATTAATTTTATTTAACATTATTTATGTGGAGGATTATGTGTAGGAGGAGGTAGACAGCAAGGGCAAACAACCGTCGACCTAGCTGGAACAAGAACTCGAGCATGCCTTCCCGCCTCCTTGCTCTCCCTAAAACATATAGAAATTCTACAGTCCACCGGAAAAAACTTACACTAAGCAAACACTTACTTATTTTTCTTATCTCTAATTTTCTAGTTTCTTTTTCTATTTTCTTCAAAAATTTCATATTACATTTTATAAATTTTACTTTTCTCTCCATTTTCAAATTTTCAATTTTCATTTCTTAACGCCATGCCATTTAACCATACAAAAGATTCTTTTTTTTCGAATTTTACTACTTATTATATTCGCGCATGTGTCCCAGGACATAAAGTTCCTTACAACATAATGTGATCGCGTTTGCCGTACGGTAGAGGAATAAAACGATTTAAAAACAATTCCAACCGCAAACGAGTTTGGTACACGGCAAAAAATCTTGGAGTGAATTCCAATCAAAACTGGATTACGCCTATATGTAATCCAATGGAAAATTCTAATCCAATAATATGGATTGGAAATTTTTATAAATTTATTTTTGGTTTAATTCAGTATTAAAGTCTAAAATTTTGATTAAATTGTAGACATTAATGTTAAAAGTACTTAAGTTCGATACATAATAAAAAACTTTTCAAATATGACTGCAAAAAAGGCTAAAATATTTTCAAAAATTCGCATTTATTAAATTCCAATCCAAAATATGTATTAAGATTTCGTCAATATAATTTTTGGATTGAAAAATACTCCAGGATTTTTTGCCGTGTAGATCCTTAGTCTATCAAACTAAGTTTATTTAATAATTTAGATATCCTTTCTGCCACTTCTGATCGATCCAAATTCACGAGTATTTTTTCATTTTTTTTTTTTTGCAACGTTAGTATCTTGCCAAAAAGTGTTTAAGTACAATTTTTTTGGGGTTTTTGGATGGGCTTTTTTAACGAACAACTTTGATGAAAAATATGTCTAAACTGCGCCAAAACCAAACCATTAAAAAAAAAGCCCGAACCAAACCAAAACCAAACCAGATTGAAACAAAAATGGCCGAGCCACAACTGCTGTAATCGAACCAAAAACCAGAAATTTTTTTAGTGATTTCGGTTCAGTTCAAATTTGATTTTTTATTTTTTGGAACTTTAGAGAACTGCATCTTTGAAGTTTAGGAAATCAAAACCAAGAAATCAGAAATCCAATTCACCCTTAAACCAAAACCGAACCAAACTCAAAAAACCTTGGGCTTCCATCTCTGGATTTCAGGACACGAAAAATATCCTTGAAGATCTTGAGGATCTATCTAACAGTGAAAATTGTATCAAAATCCATTCTGTAATTTAGAAGATAGCAGAGGAGGAGGGTCGCATAACGAAGGAAGGAGTGGTTTTATTAAGCAAAACTTTTCCTTGACGGGCGACCTGCCCAGTAGGTACTAGAAACCGTATCAGAATCAATTTAATAGTATACATAGGAGATAGCGGGAGAGGGGATGAGTATCATGCGAGAGGGAGAGGTTTGAGTGCGGGAAAATTTTTCTTGACAGGCGATCTACCCAACATTAAAAACAGTGTCCTAATCAGTTTAGTGATTTTGAAGATAGAAGACGAAGAGGTTAGGGGGGAGCCGATTTTTTGACATGCAGTCAATTTATATTGTAGCTTAGTATCTCAAGTATTACTGTGTGAATTTTCAGCAAAACCGCCGTTTAGTAATGATGTCGTCTCAAAACGGGGTTTTAAACATAACAAAAGCTATAATTGCCTATCTGGCAATCATTGGAGACCCGTATGGTGATATTCGTATCAAAATTGGAACAGTTGTACCAAAATTCCACTTTGAAGTCAAACTTTCCAATAAGATTTTTTAAAATTTATTCCAATTGGATTTTGATGTAGAATTATATCCTAAATAACTTTTGTTCTTGCACTTTTTTGATAAGATGCACCGTTTTTGAGGTATTCGCAAAAAATGTTTTCGTTCGTATGGGGGGTACCCTTCTAATGGCCCATTTTTGCCCATTAACGAACTTATGTTAGCCTCGCATTTTACGAAAAACGAATCCACGCAAAATTTCAAGTCTCTAGCTCAATCCGTGCGCCCGCAATCCGCGCCACAGACAGACAGACGGACGGACATGCAAAAATTAATTATTTTTATCATTCTAAACATATTGGTGTAATTCATTTTTGTGTGTGATGACGGGATCTTGGCGTTACAAACGGTAAGGCAAAGTTAGTATACCCTTTGGTTTCACCATACGGGTATAAAAACGGGGAAATGCCTGAAGAAAGTCCTGGGAGGTAGGAAAGCGCGAGAAATCGAAGCTGCAAATAACTTAAGACCTACATTCAACAAAAACCCGGATCAAACTCCATTCAGTGGTTTTCGAGGTAACTTTGGACATACAGCCATACGTACAGACATGGAAACAAAATATTCAATTTTAAATAGTTCTTTGTTTAGATTTTTTCTCCACAAAAAAGACATGCTTTTGTATTGGAAAATTTTTGCTGGAAGGATCAATTGACAAAGTTATTTTCGGTTTATTTTGAGGTTTTTGAAATTAAACAACGTTCCTCAACCCTTTTATTATATAAGACAAGAAATAAAATTCGCCCAAGGGCAGGAAATCCGTAAAGTTCAAAGATCACCTTTCTTACTTTTACCTTAAAGTGTTACACGTGCGAGGCTAATTTAACCCTTGCCAAAAAATTATTTAGTCCAAATAATGGAAAAAGATGTATCCCAGCTCAATTTCAGCTGTAACGTCATTACTTACGTTAAGTATTATGTCAATCACAGACGTAATTAGGGTTGAGTTACGAGTACATACTTATATTATATAAAACAATGAATTTATTACGGAAATACATATAATCAGTACTTACTGACGTCATTATCGTTATTCAGCCTTATTATGTAAAAAAATTGGCGCCTATTCATAGTAATTTTTAAAGATAGGTTTTGTTAAACATGAGTTTTTTTGTCTTTTTGTCAGTTTAAACTCCTTTCTAACAAAACTAAAAAGAAAAGCTAATACTCTATATGAGAGTTAATACTCTATATCTTCAAATACTCTATATGAGAACAGACAAAATGGTTATGAAAAAATCCATTTGTGTGGGAGAGGGGGAAGGATTAGTTCGGTTGGATTTTGATGTATGGAACGATTATGTAAAATTATATTCTAAACACATTTATCTTAATAAATTTTTCAATTCGAAAACCGTAAACTATAAAAAAAAAACTGTTTCGTTTGTTCAAGAACTTGTTCTTTCCATTTACGAGAAACGCAACTATACGAAATTACAAATCTCTGACTCAATTCTTTCGAAAGTTATTTCACGGACTGCCAGACGGACATGCGGAAATCAAAATCCTTTGTCGCCCCTAACACCCTGCTTCACTTCATTTTTGTGTTCGAAGATAGGTTCAATGCGTTGCAAACGGTATACTAAGTGTAATATACTCCTATATGATAGACAAACGACTATGAATACGCGCCATTTGGTCTAGATATAATATTAATTTTCTTAAAATTAACACTTTTCCCTAGAGACTTGAAATTTGGCACAGCGTTTTTTTGTCGAGACTAACAAAACTGGACCACTTTTTCCTCTCTCACCTATACAAATGGAACCGTATTTTGGAATTTTTGTAAAATAATTGTCAAGCCAACGATTTTTAATATTTTTTTTATTTTGTCAATTTGATGCGCCAACTGGCAGAGGGTCTCGGCACTAATCAGGATTTGAGAGGAAGTTTCTAGTTCACTATCTCACCACCATAACAGTCCCGACATTACTC
This sequence comes from Chrysopilus asiliformis, assembly GCA_964034945.1. Classification (NCBI taxonomy): domain Eukaryota; kingdom Metazoa; phylum Arthropoda; class Insecta; order Diptera; family Rhagionidae; genus Chrysopilus; species Chrysopilus asiliformis. The sequence goes on along the minus strand of OZ035963.1, from coordinate 46,350,728 downwards.
TACGCGACATTTTTACTTTTCTGTTCTATAGAAGGAAAGTAGGTATTGTATTCATAATGGAGACCGACTCGAGAACGGGGGCAGATAAAAATATGTCTGATCAGTACGAAATCCGTTCCAGGGAAAAATATGAGGATGTCCGTGCAAGAACTTGTTCTTGCCATTTATCTGTCTGTCGGTCTGTCCATTGTACGTATCTTAAATAACGCGTTGACCTAGCGACTTGAAATTTGTTCGCAATATATTTCAAAAACATTAAGTTTTTTGAAAATCTCTCGAAAACTATGCGCTATTATGAAAAACGCATGTAACCAGATTCAAAGAATATAAAATTTCCTATACTTTTTCCTTTGGGTTTTTTACGGACCTTTAACGGTTCTTAAGATATTTGAATTTATCACTTGGTTTAATTTTATCAATAATACAATTTAATTTTGTTGGCTCTGTAAAATTTGGTGTGTAATTTTTGTAAAATTTCAAATATATAAGAGTACCCATTACGCTAGCTTTTAGAAACAATTGAAATTTTTCTGGCACTGAAATTTTATAGTATTTGAGATCTAAAATCATAAATGTTAAAAATTATTTTTTGATTTTTTAAATTTTTTCAAGATGTTTTTTTTTTTGAGTATTTATAGTGCAAAGTTACCCATGACTTATGAAGTAGCAGATCGACATGTGTAAATCTACCACGTATAAAATTATTATCTTGATTGAGTCCAATTTATTTCTTCGAAAATCCCGTTGACAAAAAACTCATTGTCCGAAGTGGCAATAATTCACCAAATTCACTACAATAACTCTAAAGGCCTATTTGAACATATCCTCTTACGGCCAATTTATTCACTAGGAGTTAAATCGCCTTAACTCCCTTAACTCACCTTTAACATGGAAAATAACGTTAGCTAACTCCCTTAACTCACTAACTCGGCTTAACTCCTAGTGAATAAATTAGGGGTTAGAGTATCAACTTATAGCTTTGTGACAGATAAAAATATAGAATAATTGAGATGAGTCAGACTTTCAAAGTTGATTTTCTACTTTTTTTTCTTTTGGTTTTTCCAAATCTTCATCAAAAATTACAAATTACAGACATTCGTTGTACAGTGCACTGTATCAGATATTTTCACAAAACAAAATATAAAAACACTTTCTAGGATTGCAGGAAGTTTGAATTTACACCCATGAAAAAATTTATTTATTTATTTGTAATGTTAAAGAATCGATTAGATGTAGGTGTAGATTCGATTCGTGGGACTCTTAATCCTGATAGGGAAGTTTCTATTATTCTTATACGTCCCGTATAAGCCGGATAAGTTCTGGATTTAGTTATGTTGTCCTGGTATTCCAGAAACTAAATATTTGTCCCGGATTATTCAATTTAATATTATACAAGCGTACTTTTTCAATGTTCTAGAGCAGACATGGGCAAAGTGTGGCCTTTTTGGCCCATTTGGCCCAGTTTGAGAGAACCGAAATAATACAATTGCAACTGGGCCAAATTTAGTATCATGCTTACACAGTGCTTGTAACTCTCTACTTTCACAGCGATGAGCGAAAACACATCACAGCCATCGGTCGCTCTGAGTTGTTTTCATGTCATTCGCCATCAGGCACTCCACTAAGTAGGTTTGTGAGAAACACTTCCCGATTGTGCCGTCTGATTGCATCAGCTGCACCCAGAGAAAAATCTCATTCAATCTGACGAAAATGCTACGTATAATTAACAAATATTGCGTCAATATACGTCCAACACAACTTTGTGTTATCCTAACAAAATTGAGTTTGTTAATTTTACGTTGTCACGTTTTTCAGATGGTTACTGAAAAATCTATGTTATCTTAACAAAAACAATACGTAAACTCAACACAACTTCTGTTATATTGCTCTTAACAAAATTTTGTGTTGTCTTAACAAAAATTCTTACGTCAATTTTACCTTGCAACTTTTGTGTAATGTTTGTTGTTTCAACACAAAAGTAGGTTTGTTGTACAGAATTTTGTGTTATGTGAACAAGATTTTCAGTAACATTGAAGAAAACAATGTGTTCAACGTACACAATCCAGACGTGTAATGAACAAATTTTTGGTTTACATTACATATAATAACTACGTTAATACTACGTCAAATTTTGTTGCTTTTACATTTATACCGTGTGGAAACTAGCATATAATCTGTGTTAGTTTTACACATAAAATATGTCTTTCATACACGGAAAAAACATATAGGAACCGTTCCACCAAAATCGCATGCTCCAGTGGGAAAAAAGGGCATAAAAGGGCATATGGGAAAAAAGGGCATAGTGGCCAAATATAGCAGTCATTCATATAAAAAAGTTGTAACGGCTCCCAAATTTTAGGCAGGTTCAAGCTATATAAACTCCGAGTTCGCAAACCACGTGTGAATTATAATAGAAGAAAAAAAATCGACTTGAATTATTACGTGAAGTTTTGTTAGCTTTACTCGGAATTGTGTTATAGGTACATAGATAATATGTAACAGAGAGCTTCTTCATGTTTTTGATTATTTGTATCAACAACAAACGATATTTGTAATTTTCACAACCTTTTGTGTTCTTACTACACAACTTATTTTCGATATACGATTTCTTTGGGTAAAAATTTAACACAAGCACTTTTGTTGGCTGCACATGGATGTACGTAAATCCTACATATTCTATGTTATTAGAATAACACAATTTTTCGTTCGGAGAACAGAACTTCTGTTATCTATACGTTTTTTCTTGTGTTAAAGTTCAACACAAAGTCTTTTGTTAATTTTACTAAGATTTTACTAAGATTTTTCTCTGGGTGTGGGTTACAATTGGCCTTTTCGAGAGGTGTGGTTGAGGGATTATTAGACGAAGGCTGCATACCCTGCCTAAAATGGCTAGCTCGTCGGTCAGCTGGAGGTCGTAGGTTGCCTCGTCGTCCTCTCACCTACACACATACGGGTATGCGGGGCAGCAGATCAACCAAAATAGGAAAAATACAATCCCAGGCTGACATTGGTCGCTGCGAACCTATAGAAAACTAAGGGGGAATAAAGAAGGTATAGCTCAACAAAAAAAAATGAAAATGATGGCGACAGCGAAGGCTTTTCCCACCCCTTTCCTGGATGATCCAGGCCAACAAATCGCCAGGCAAGCCATAAGCCTGACAATTCCCTATAAAACTAAATAAACACAAATCGGTCAACCCATCGTCGCTTTTCTTAGATTCCTACTAAGATCTGAGCGGCATTTCCTTCGAGCTTTCTCTCCCAATAATCTGGTTTAAAAATTCATATTTAATTAAATTCACGACAATAGAATATTATCCCATCGACGTATGAAATGGAAGAAAAAAATTTCACGATCCATGAACTAGAAATTGCCAAGATTTTTATCGATCCTGAAATGAAAAAAAATCTCCAACAAAAAAAAATGCTTTTCGTTTCTTCAAGAGTATTTGCTTTAATCCCCAAAAACAAATTCGAAGGTATTCAATTTGACAAAAAAGAATCTTTTACCTAAGTGGCCACTCCTATCCATATGATATAAACAAAAAAAAATATGTAATATGTAAGAAAATAGAAAAGTATGTAGAAAACAATAAAAAAATTTTATGTAAATAACAATAAAAAAAATATCTAAATTTATAGTTAGTTCATGTAGTTAGTTTAAGTAGTTTAATTTTTATTTTGTTTTTAAATAATAAATATAAATTTTTGTTATGTTAGTAATGTTTTGTGTGTGTGTTTGTGTTTAGTGTAGTTGCGTGCTGTGTGTGTGTATGTGTGTTGAAACGGATGCTCGATCGGTGAATGCTTCGTATTTTCCGATTTTTTGCATGAGAAATGAAAGATTTTTACTTACTAGGTTTTATTTTTCTTTCTGTAACGTTGTAAACCTTTTATTCTTCAGATTTTTGTGGACGATTTTCTTGAAGTTCTTGTTTAACTTATTTTTGTATGCATTTGTAACATGTTAATATTTTAAATTCGTTGTTTTTCTTTTTTTTTTGTCGTACAAAATTTTTTTCGGTATTAAATTTTAAATTCTTATTCACTTGTTTTTAATTGTAGTTTTACTTGCACTTAATGTTCGTCTAGTCCTTTTTTTGTTGTTTTTATGAAAATTTTAATCGTTGATTTTATTCAGAATTTTAAATAGTCACAATTCATAATTTTTTCTTATCAATTTTTAAATTACATTTTAACTTAGTATTAGGCATTTTAAAACTATCGTCACAGCATTTTAATCAGTTTAAAGCAAACACCTTAAAAAATCGAATCAAAATTTTTAAGCCAAACACGTGTGCAGATTTCGGATCGTAAAAAAAACGGATCGCGTAAAAGAGGAATAAAATTTGTCGTGAATTTCTAGACGATCGAACACCAACTACTGACTCCCTTTTTTTTCTCCTTGAAAAACTCAATCTCTACACGGAGAAAAAATTTATGGTTGAATATCATTGGGAGTACTATAAGAATTATTGGGGGAATCAAAATATATTCAGACGAATCAAAATGTTATCAAACGATGAATTCCAATTAGTATTATGCTTAGTTTTCCAATCATAATTATGTTCCCCGACAAGGGAAATTTTGAAAATTATAATGTAATTGGAAGGACCATAATATCTAACCACTATTTGATTGGAATGAATAAAAATGTGTTTGCATGTCAACATATTGTTGTAAATTCTGCGTCTAAACATAATTATGATCGATTAACACAATAAAAGGGGAAATCTGGAAGCGGCCGAATTAAACATATGATCCCTCAGATCATATCTTTATTAAATGAAACATATTATGTTCAATTTTTTTTCTTCGCACATAATTCGCATGAAGTTTGCAACATGGGAGTATAAATACCTAAACTTAGTTGAAAAATGTCAAGTCCATGAATCCTGTTAGAAACAGGCCTCCAGCGGGATAGCAGACATGTGCTTAACCTGGAAGGAATTTTTCGGATGTGGAAATATCCATTCATATTATTTTTATTACAGGAATCATAATTTGATTAATATAAGCAATATTTGTTTAGATTAATCATAATTATTGTAGCGCCAACCATATTATGTTCGCCCCAAACATATTATGATTGGACAAACGGCAAAAAAATTTGGGAATCCAAACATATTTTGGTTGCCCCAAACATAATATGGTTGGTGAATTTAAAAATATTGTTATACAGCTAAACATAATGTAATCAAAATATCAAGATTTCTCCTTTCAGCTTTAAGCATAATATGGTTGGAATCACAATGTCTGCAATCATAATTGTAATGGCAAAAATATCCCCAAGGGGAAATTTCAGCCAAACATAATTGTAATAAGAATCCCCCAAACATAATTATGCTGGCTGCATTTTATGATTGGGGGAATCATAATTTTTTTCTCCGTGTAGCCGACTATTAGCAAAGACCATTGGTCATTGAAATGTTTGTTTTATTCTATTGTTTTAATTTCGTTTGGTTTTTGTTAATAGTTGCTAACATGTGGCGTTGCTTTATGGACCCCTTATGATGAAATTATACATTTTAGAATCTTTTTTCTTTTTTTTTGATAAATTAACTTTGATAATCGCAAATAAAATTTTAATCGTGAATAAGAAAACCCTTTTTTTCTTTCGAAATCTACCGGTAGCGACAATTAAACTAACCAGAATCATTTTGGGATTATGAGATCTAAGCGAAGATGGATATTTTGGGATTTCACCCAGCCGATAGGGTATACCCCGGTTACCACTTGGAAATAAGATTAAAATTATTTTTCTGTAAATTTTGGAATATGAAATACCGTAGAAATTGAAATGAAAAAAAAATAGCGAAAAAGGAGGTTTTGGAACAAAAAAAAATATACTATTATAATCGTCTTTTTATAAAATTCTGACCGTTAGTTTCAGCTGTGGCGAAAATTTGAATTTTGTTGCCAAGCTATGAAATTTGACTTTCTGAAGGGGCTGTCGTTACAGGTTGTGTTTGTTATTTGCGCATATACACTGAAATAAATATGAAGCGTTTCTATAATAATAGAAACTTCAAAGATCAATGGGAGGAGGATTTTTTTTTTGTAGAAATCCCTGGACAATGCTTGGTTTGTTTTCTTAAACTTTCCCACATTCGGTGGTTGCGTTATGTACGTCGATCATGGGATGTTACAGGAATCAAACAAGCGGTCGAGGAAAGATCTGAGGGTAGCAGTCGTGAACTGTAATCCCTCCATGGTAGACAGTACCCTCTTTTTGTCAATGGTTTTATACGTCTCAAGTAATCCTATGTGCCAAATATCAAAAAAGAGTTTCCCCGGTCGCATATTATTTTTTCCATAAGTTTCATACAGTTCATGCTTTATCACTCAACTCATACTAAAGTAAAGTGTTGTGAGACCACATGTGTCGCACATGGCCTGAGGAGCGTATCTTAATGTGAAACCACATCGACCTCACATGGCGGTAAACGTGTTATACTTCCGCTAGGGTGGCATTCGTTAAAAATGCGTTTTGCAAGTGCATAAAAGTGGGTGCCAATTTCAACATTTTGATCCCACAGTTTAAAGACTTGACAGTTCTCGAGTACGTAATGAGTAAAATTTTTGAACCCCCATACAAACGAAAATGTTTTTTGTGAATATCTCAAAAACATGCATCTTATCGAAAAAAGTGCAAGAACAAAAGTTATTTAGGATATGATTCTACGTAAAACACCCATACATCAAAATCCGATTGGAATCAATTTTAAAAAATCTTTTTGAAAAGTTCAACTTCAAAGTAGAATTTTGATACAACTGTTCGCCGTTCACTTAAACTTCGAACATTGCCATATCACCATACGGGTTTTCAATAATTGCCAGATTGGCAATTATAGTTTTGTTATGTTTTTTTTTTGTACAATTGCTTTCTTGACATTCCATCGTTCCCCCATGTAAATTGTATGACTTACTCCAACAATTATGTGAATTCCTTCATATAGCAACATATTTTCACTTTGAAAGTGCCTTACCCAGGTAGGCGGTTGTAGATCGGAGGGAAACTGAGAAAATTTTTTCAAGAATCATATTTTAAAAACGTTTTTTATATAAAATGTTCGATTTGACGCACTGTTTTCAAGAAAATCGGAAACAATTTTTCCACCTGTTTTAAAAAAAAGAATTAGGGCGAATTCTCCTAGCGCTGGGCACTTAAGGGTGTTGAATTTATTTTGCAACATGTGTTGATTTTAATTATCCAACCCTTTCGTGACAGAGGGACGCTGTCAAATTTAAAGCCTCAAAACTTGATTTGCTTGTGAGTTATTCTGTCATTATACTTACAGATAAATCTATGTTTTATGTCAATCTAAAAACGTTGATGTATTTTTTTTTGTCCAGTGAGTAGTTTTATGCACTACTAATGTTAGACCCAACACAATCTACCTATTGTTTTTATTTTGCAAGAACTCTGTGGAAATTCCATCCATACCCAAGATATCGTTTGCTGCAGGGTCGGAATCTATATATATATATAAAATCGTTTAACCTGACTGACTGACTGAGTGACTGACTGACTGAGTGACTGACTGACTGAGTCATCAACGCCCAGCCCGAACCCTTGAAGCTAGAGACTTGAAACTTTCACAATATGCCCCACCCATCGAGTAGGCGCTCACTAAGGTGGGGTTTTCCGAAATTTTACCCCTAAGGGGGTGAACGGGCGGTAAAGGGGGTTTGGGTGTTTTTAAACCTTGATTTTCGCCGTTAATCCTGCTTAATAGGAGGCTGAAAAGTTTCACTCGGGGGTTTTCGGGGTCGCTGATTACGAATCCGGTGTTAGATTTTCGAAATTAGAAACGGAAGGTCCTGTAAAGATAACGCAAATCTCCTTTTTCCCATTCTTTCCGGGCAAAAATGGCATTAGGGGGTTTTCGGGGTCGCTGATCACGAACCCGGTGTTAGAATTTTATTGTTCGGAACGGGAGGTCCTGACAGCATAACGATTTTTTTCAAAAGTTTTTAAGTTAGACGACTTGTCCTCAGTATTGGTCAAAACGGCGTAAAAAAACACAAAAAACGTAAAAAAACACGTAAAAAACGTAAAAAACTGGTGAAAAAAATGTAAAAACTGGTGAAAAATAGTAAAAGAAACTGAAAAATGGGACGCCGCATTTCAGACAAAGTATGACAGTATATTTTAAAGTTTTCCTCAGAGTTTTATCCGCTTGGTGGCATCCGATCTCTAGATTATAGCACGGAACAACTATTATATAGAATGGAAAGTAAGGCCTTTCTTCATTAACTTCCACTAGAGTAAGCACTACACTATATAAATCGGGGTTTTTATCTCACTTCCCCTTTCTGCTGTCATACACTTGACCAAAAAAAATCAAATAAAACACCCTTTTACAACACATACAGAAAAGTGCTGGCACTTTTGTTAACATTTTGCATGACATTTCATTGCAACGATTGATTTTGATGGATAATCACATTTTGGCGTGTTAACATTGCATAATTTCACATCAAAATGAATAAATCACAAATTCACCACTATTTAGTGAAGGAATGTTCCGCTAATTCCATTAAAAACCCAAACAGGAAGTTTTTGCGAGTCCCATCAACAACAGAAAGGTAAAGTATAACGAAAGATCGACAGAATTGCACATGAACGGGCCTTAAAACAATTAAAAACTAAAACTAAATTAAATTTAACACCTTTCAACACATAAGAACATTACTAATTTAATGGAAATATCAAATTCTCCATAAAACATTTCCATTATCCGATTTTGTTTTGATTTGTTTTCATTTCAAGTGACACATGGGAATCCATATTGCCACACACCACCAAATCGCTCAGTGTTCATGTACACTGTCATGTAACAGCTATAGAAATCCTCGGATGTACGCTCCCAACACAAAAAATTTTGTTAGAGCTTTCCATTCTATATAATAGTTGTTCCCTGATTATAGGCTCTCGAGATTATATGCTCTGGAGAGTATATTCTGTGTAGATTATAAGCTCTCTAAATCAGCCAATTGAAAACCTGTAACAACAGACGGAATGTCTTAATTGGAATAGTGATTTGTGATTGCTTGTGAAATATTTAAAATTAGTCAGAATAATGGCGAATAGCGGTGAAAGACCATCCACGACAAAATATGAGTTGCTGGAATGAAATACGGATGGGAACCGGTGGCATTTTGCAATATTTTCAAAAAAAAAACTTTACTATTACGCTTGTTGCTGTCCACATATGTTTCTGTAAAATATAACTAGTCCCCATATATTTCTGTAAAATAGCCTTTATGCCACAAATCCCTCCACATTATTCAGTTTTTGTCGAAGATTATTAACCTTTTTATTGTTCTAAGCTCATTTAATTACAAATAATTACTATATTTAGTGCATTGCTTCTTATAAAATATTTCATCATCAATTTTTTAGGTTTTTTACAGTATTTTTTACGTTTTTTTACGTTAAAATCGAGGTTTTTTACGCATAATTTTTTACGCACAGAAAAACTAGGTAAATTACTTTACGTAAGAAATCGGCACAACACTGCCGGTCCAATACTGAAAAACATTTTCAAATCCCTTCAGCGGTTCAGATAATATTATAACAAACGGGTGGATAAAAGGGGAGCAGATTTTTTGACATGTAGCTAATTTATAGTGACGCTTAGCTGAGGCTTGGCACTTAGAAATGTCCCAAAACAGGAAAACGTATGTACAGAAAGTACCGGAGGGTGACAAGGGATAAGGTGAGCGAAACTGCAAATAGCGTTAACCTTCACAGATGTCTAATCTATTGTACATTTAGCAAGAAACCGTGGCAACCAGACATACATATATTCAGACATTCAATTTTATATAGTAATTTTACGGCACAGTTGTAATTGACACACAAACCCATACATGAAACACAAGGGAACTTAAGAATGAAAAAGAAATACTTCCTTGATACAAAAGTAAGACTGAATTTAAAGACATTTGGTAGCTTTAAATTAAAGACGATGTTTTATTTCAATGTGTTTGTAAATAAGACAGATTTACTTATACTGAAGAAAAATACCGAAAAAAGTATAAGTAGAAAATTTTGTGTAATTGGAAGATGAAAAGATATCTTTAAACCAAAGAACATATTTCTATGCTTTGAAGTTACAGATTCTTCCTATAAAACTCTTCAGTAGACTTAATTACACTATACTGTTGAGTTTTGGATAAATTTTCCTATGTACAAAATTTTCCAACTAATCTGAAACCCGTCGGCCCCCTTTATTTTCATCGGCCTGGGTTTCACGGTAAAACAACTTGTGAAAATCGAATCAAAATAGCAATTAATGTAAGAGTAGGATGACCATATTTTTACTTTCCTATACGAAATATGATTGTACTCATGGCTTATCAGTTTGTGTACAAGATCTCTCAAAAACTTATACAGCTTGTTTGTCCTGGAATGGGATCATCCCATCAACTTTTGGTGGAAGTCCGTTAGCCGGAAGTATCCAAAATGGCGCAGTTTTTCGCAATTTACTCCGAAATTACACATTTTATTTACATGAAAAATTCGTAGTTAACGAATTGAGATACGGGGTTCGAGTCTTTAACTCGTACTTCGTATCTCAAACCGTTTTCAAGATATGTCGTTATTTAAAAAAAAATCAGGTTTTTGCAATTTTTCTAGCTAATAACGGTTTTTGGTAGTTGAATTTATCAGACGAATTAAAAAGATTAATGACTCCTACGATTTTATATTCTACAATTATCCGCTATATTTTACTGTTATTGAGCTATTCTCATTGAAAGGTAAAAAAAATTTTTAATTCTCTATAAATTTACATTTTACCGTAAGTCCATATCTTTTACCGTTATCGAGATATTTTAGATTTTGAAAAAAATGTACTCTTATATCGGGTGTTCCAATTGCTTGGCCTAATGTGAAATGTGATTGAGGCTTGAACGCCTAATAAATTTTTGACATCTGTTTTCAGGTTTGACAAGTTCAGTCTTTGGCAATTTCAACCATGGAAAGATTAACAATCGAACAACGTGTTAAAGTTATTGAAGCCTTTTACGAAAATGGACATTCAAATCAAAATGCAGTTCGCATGCAGTTCTTTACGATGAATGGTGAGCGCTACCGTGCCATGATAACCAACTTTTTATGGCCTGTTGATGATTTCTGGTTTCAACAGGACGGCGCCACATGCCACACAGCCAATGCAACAATGGCGTTATTGAATGAGAAGTTGCCAGGTCGCATCATCTCTCGAAACAGCGAAGTCGATTGGCCACCAAGATCGTGCGATTTGACGCATTTGGACTTCTTCCTTTGGGGTTATCTACAGAATAAGGTCTATGCCAACAAGCCAACAACAACTGCAGAAGGATGAGATAATAAGGTATATTCGTAGGATCGGGGAGCAATTATGTAGATATGTCATCAAAAATTTTGAGTAGTGCCATTGAAGCCTTGGCTAACATTTGAGCGATATTATCTTTCACACGTAATTGCCATATTCCATATTGCCATATTTTCAATAAAGAAATGAAAAAAATGTCAACAAATAACATTGTCTTATTTGCTGTTAACATCAGTCCAAGCCATTGGAACACCATGTAATATCGTGCATCGGTTCTTCATTTAAAATGAAAATTATCATACATCCTAATAAAACGATTTACATTCTTCAGTGCTGTATCGCATTATGTTAATGTCATCGATCCTTCGGCGTTTTATATTCTTTGCGGTGATTTTAATTTACCCAAAGTCAATTGGATAATTGGACGCGAAATTATTCCTGAATACAGTAATAATAACATAACCCAGTGTCTTTGTTCCTTCATCAACCTGACGGGTTTTAACCAAATTAACAACCTACGGAATGACTCTTATAGATTGCTTGACTTGATATTTACTAACATTACACTAAAGGATATTAATATGATCGCCGTGCCGGAGGGTCTAGTTCCTATCGACCGTCATCATCCACCTCTTCTAGTCATGACTTCCCTAACGTCGTGCAGAACCAAAGCAAAAACCAACTCCTTGAGCTTTAATTTTTCTAAAAGTGATTTTGTAGAAAATAAAAATGAACTGTCAAACATAAATTGGCATGAACATCTTGACAACCTCGACACTACCGAGGCAGTTCATCTGTTCTACGGCAAATTGTCTGGCATAATAGACAAAAACGTTCCTAAAAAATCCAAAAAAAGATCGTGCTATCCTCCTTGGTTCTCGAGCAATCTAATTGAGACTCTACGCCATAAATATCAATGCCTCAAAAAATTTAACACGTTGACGGACAGTAGAAACAAGTGAAATTCGAACAAGTGAAATTCGACAGTAGAAACAAGTGAAATTCGAAAATTGACACTAGGCTTCTACTTGTACGCTGGTAAATGCACATTTGTGCTGCTACAGCCGCAGTGTCTAAAAACGACCGTTTCGTATTGGACGGCTATTGCCGTCATGTCACATAGTGAACTTGAACTTGACGGCTATAGCCGCAACTGTCCGTCAACGTGTTAAAAGAACGTCGCTTCCTGAAGATTATGAACTATATAGTCTATACCGCAGAGAGGCGAAATCTGAACTCAGACAATCTTATATTAAATACACTGACGATATTGAACAGTCCCTAGAATCATCGAATCAGAAGCGTTTTTGGTCTTTCGTCAAAAATAAAAGGAAACATAACAAAAGCTATAATTGCCAATCTGGCAATCATTGGAGACCCGTATGGTGATATTCGTATCAAAATTCGAACAGTTGTACCAAAATTCCACTTTGAAGTCAAACTTTCCAATAAGATTTTTTAAAATTTATTCCAATCGGATTTTGATGTATGGGAGTTTTATGTAGAATCATATCCTAAATAACTTTTGTTCTTCCACTTTTTTGATAAGATGTACCGTTTTTGAGATATTCGCAAAAAACGTTTTCGTTCGTATGGGGGGTACCCCCCCTAATGATCCATTTTTGCCCACTAACGAACTTAGCCTCACATTTTACGAAAAACGAATCTGCGCAAAATTTCAAGTCTCTAGCTCAATCCGTGCGCCCGCAATCCGCGCCACAGACGGACAGACAGACAGACGGACAGACAGACAGACAGACAGACGGACGGACGGACATGCTAAATTCAACTTTTTTCATCATTCTAAACACACTGGTGTAATTCATTTTTGTGTGCGATGACGAGATCTTGGCGTTACAAACGGTAAGGCAAAGTTAATATACCCTTTGGTTTCACCATACGGGTATAAAAACTTAAACTCGGCTACGGATCTGTCGTTTGACAATAAGACTGCTAGCAGGCCACAAGAAATTTGTGATCTATTTGCTGAATATTTTGCGTCTGTCTATGTTAGTTCTAATAAGAGGCTAAATTACGAGTTCGATGTAGATACACGTCCTCATATGTCGGAACTTCGCGTTTCGGTTAGCGACGTTGTGTCTTGGATAAGCAAGCTCGATGGTACAAAAAATGGTGGGTCTGATGGATTACCGGCGTTTTTCGTTAAAGAACTCAGTGAGGAGCTTGCCACGCCTTTGAGCATACTTCTTAATCTATGCCTCATAGAAGGTAAATTCCCGGAAATTTGGAAAGAAGGAATAGTAATACCAATTCATAAGAAAGGTAACACCTCTGACGTGCGTAATTACAGACCTATAACTATCCTGAACTGTTTCGGTAAACTCTTTGAGCGTATTCTCCATGACCATCTCTACACCCATTTCGAACAGTGTATAGTACCTAATCAACATGGCTTCGTAAAAAATAGATCCACGCTGACGAACCTGTTAAGTTTTACCACAGTCGTAGCCAATGCCCTTGATAACCACCAACAGGTGGATGCTCTATACACCGATTTTGCCACAGCTTTTGACACAGTTAATCATAAAATCTTGCTTGATAAGATCAAACTTTATGGCGCAACTAACTCGATCGTCGCACTCCTTACCTCTTATCTGACTGACAGGCCGAATAGAGTTGTCTACAAAAACTGTTTTTCCACATTTTTTACACCTGACAGTGGAGTTCCGCAAGGCTCTATTATCGGTCCTTTGTTGTTTTTAATATTTATTAATGACTTACCTCAAGTGATCCAATCGCAGTGTGTCTTATATGCTGACGATCTTAAGATATATAGAGTGATTAACTCAGAACTTGACTACAAAATTTTACAATCTGACTTATCGTCTTTATGTTTGTGGTGTCAAAATAATGACTTGACCATAAACACAACCAAATGCAACAAGATTACATTCACATTAAAGCGTAATCCCCTATATTATGACTACCGAATTGACAATGTTGTGTTAACTGAACTATCTTCGATACTTGACTTGGGTATAATGCTGGATTCAAAACTTAAATTTGACATACACATTGACCACGTGATAAATAAAGCTCAAAAGATGTGTGGTTTTGTGCTTAGATCTGCTAATGAATTTAACAATATTCGTAGTTTTGTGACGCTGTTCATATCGCTTGTCCGCAGTATTATAGAGTATTGTGCTCCTGTATGGTGTCCGTCTTACGTTTGTCATATTGAAAAAGTGGAGGCTGTTCAACGTAAATTTACTCGCTCTATTTGTTATAAGTTTAATATCCCTTTTGAGTCCTATCAAGATCGCCTAAGAATTTTAGAGCTATCATCGCTAGAGAGTCGTAGACTGTTTATTGACGAATGTACCCTATATAAAATTTACCATAATTTGTTTGACTGCAACTTAAATAGTCACTTGAATATAAGACCAAACAATCGAATTAACAGACTAGACCGCGTTTTTAACTTGCCAAGTGTATCACTTAATATTGGCCTACATTCTTCATTAGTCAGAATGCAGAGAAACCATGAAAATTATCGGTTTGGGTCTTTAAATCTCCCTTTTAGCATTTTTAGAAATAATATCAGATTGAATGTGTTATAGGATTTTATGTATCTAAATTTTTAATTTTTGAATTTGTTAATATTGAATTTATTCATATATGTATATTATAATTTTCTTTAACGTCTTATCCTTTAAATGATTGTGTTCTATTGTATAATTGGAAGTATCTTCTGTATCAATAGGTATTGTAAATAAATAAATAAATAAATAAATAAAACGACCGTAAAATCGTATTGATGTGCATTTAAATTTTCTGCGTGATATGATGTCAATATTAAATTTGTTTAGGATAACACACCCCAATCCGGGACTGTCTCGACCATTCCGGGACGTTTGGTCACCTTGCAAAAGGCAACTCGAATATTTCTTAATTACCGACAAAAATTTATTTCTCAAAGAAGCCTACACACACTTCTTTAAAATTATATTATTTCAGATATTCTCTTGATATTGCAAAAAAATATTTCGGCAAATTTATTTTTAGATACGCTGAACCAGAATTATCTTAACAAAGGATCCAAAAGTTGCGTGGAATACAACAAATAAAAATTCCCGATATTTTATCCTACTTTGTACAACTTCTTAAGAAAAGTTTTCGGCGATGTTCCTAAAGTCTTGAATTTAAAAATAAAGATAATTTTTTTTTGCTATTGCTTTGATTTCGGAAAAAATTGGATTGTATCTACTCTTTCCATCATTTTGGGAAAAATGTGTTCGAAAATATTATAAGACATGAAAGACAAAATTTCATTTGTTTAAAAAATAATTGACAAAAAAAATGGTTTCTTTTTTTTAAATAAAACAAAACAAATGTGTCACAAAGGAAACTTTTGGGCGCTGTGTATCAGAAATAAAAGCGAGATCAATGTTTATTTCATAATATTTTTTATGCTTCAATCTTGCTATTATTTCTGATACATTTTTTTAATTTCTTTATTTATTAAAATCCAAAATGACGTCTGCCTTCCGCCACCCTTTTAATGTATCCATTTGGGGGTTTTGGGGTCGCTGAGACTGATTATACCGTAAAGAAGTCTGCCAGGACTGTTGGGGTCCTTGGGGTAGATAAATCCCATTCTGGAGCCAAAAAATGCGTAAGGATATCTCAAAGACAAGAATATATATTCGAAGACTAAAAAATATAAACAAGCGTGGCTAAAATTTGAGGAAAAGGATAATCACGTTATCCTTACAGGACCTATCGTTATTCTTACAAAGACGAAGTAGTAAAAATTTTGTGTTGTTGTAACAGGAACGTATGTCTGACAAATTTCAATTTAATCGGATGAGTCGGAGTGGGTCGAAATTAGATTACAGGATTTTACCCAGGCAGACAAACAGTCAGATGCGAAAGTAAGTTGAATAAAAGCTTTTAATAAAAATTAACCCCTTCAGGCACATTACAATGTATACACATGAGTTTTCAACAATATTGATGAAATTTTTTTGTATTTTGAAAACAGAGAATTCGTTTTTTAAGTTTTTGCTTTAATTTTCGATAAGTCAGAAAACACAAAAAAAAAAATTCCTTCATAGAAAAAATTTGTGCCGAAGGCGTTAAATACTCAATTCAACAAACTATAAATCCTGCTGGAAGAAAATAGTCTTCCTTCGGTGAGAATCATTCTCTAATCTGATTTTTAAAAAGTCTAAAAAAATATTTTCTCTCCGTATATTGTTTCAAAAAGAACTACCTAACAGCGTTTTTCTATTCAGATTGATTCTCTCTATATTATTTTATTTCAACGTAGCGCCAAAAAAATCCTTTCAATATCCTAACATAATCACTGATGAGGTGTCTGCCCTTCAATTTATATACAAATAAACATTTAGATTACAATGTCTCATGATGATATCAAATACAATACCAAGTTTCGTATTAAAAAACAGTATAATTTAGTAAATTTATTGAATTGATCAATGCGTGTTTTCTTTTATTTGGAACAAAACTGAACAAGAAAGACAGAAATTAATAAAACCTTTTTCTCTTTTAGTAAGTGACGGGAAAGTTTTATCAAGTCCTAGACAAAAATTGATTTCAACCCACACCGATAAAAATTTCTCAGTTACAGCAAAAAACGTTTGCTCAACTGAAAACAATTAAAACCCAGGTTGTCCATTCTTTGTTTATCAACAGCGCGCATTGATAGTCGTAGTCGTAGTTCGCGATAACTAAGACGTCAATCTGTCATCTGCCGAACGACCATTGTCATTTCTCGTTTGACAACTGACACACACACTGAAAAATTTTAAGAAAAATACGTTGTTTTTAAATAATTCCTATTTATTTCCACTCGCGTAGATGATTTTATGTTCATTTTTCATTTTCTGTTCCCAAACATAACAAAAGCTATAATTCCCAATCCGGCAATTATTGAAAACCCGTATGGTGATATTCGTATCAAAATTCGAACAGTTGTACCAAAATTCCACTTTGAAATCAAACTTTCCAATAGGATTTTTTAAAATTTATTCCAATCGGATTTTGATGTATGGGAGTTTTATGTAGAATCATATCCTAAATAACTTTTGTTCTTGCACTTTTTTGATAAGATGCACCGTTTTTCAGATATTCGCAAAAATCGTTTTCGTTCGTATGGGGGGTGGCCCCCCTAATGGTCCATTTTTGCCCATTAACGAACTTAGCCTTGCATTTTATGAAAAATCAATCTGCGCAAAATTTCAAGTCTCTAACTCAATCCGTGCGCCCGCAATCCGCGCCACAGACGGACGGACGGACAGACAGACAGACGGACAGACAGACAGACGGACGGACATGTAGAAATTAAATATTTTTATCATTCTAAACACACTGATGTAATTCATTTTTGTGTGTAATAACGGGATCTTGGCGTTACAAACAGTAAAGCAAAGTTAATATACCCTTTGATTTCACCATACGGGTATAAAAACTAAACTCGGGCGGGAATTTTGACATTTTATGTGTGAACCATAATTCACACACTGCCTATGTTAGCTGCCGTTGACGATTTCTGACTATGCTCGCCGAACTCGACTATCGTCATCCCCGAACGACCAAAGTTGTAGTCAACTACGGCATCCCTGAACGACCGATAGTCACAAATAGTCGACTTTAGTATATGTCCCACAATGGCCGAAACAATCCCGAATTTAGGCATGTTGTCCCAGGAACTAAGTTTTTGTTTCGGAATGTAATTTCTAAATCACTAAAAAAATGAACTCGAAACTCAAGAATTTCCACCTGCGGCCCAGTTTTTTGCATCTTTTGCGAATTTTTCTTGTAAAAAATCGCCTGCGGCGCATTTCGCTATAAAATTTTCAATAGTGAAACGTTTGTTTCTAGACGTTTTGCCTGCGGCTCAATTTCTGTTGTATTTTGAAAACAACCATAACACTTTTCATATAATCACAAATAAAAAACAAAAACTGAAACAAACTCTATTCCCTCTGATCGAACTTTCACTATGTGTTTCAAAACATTTACACTTTGTCCAACCCAACTTTTTTACTCTCCTCCGGTAATTTGTCACGGATTCACACAAAAAATATGGTTACCCTAACTATAATTGACTATTTTGCATTTCCGATCGCACTCCGGATGTGACAGAAAAAAAAATTATGTATTTATTAACAGGTATCAAGTTAGAGAACATATTTATTATTGCCAATTAATTTTAAACTTTGTGAAAAAAATGGGAGTTTTTTTCTGTAAAATTTATTCTGTATACTCGTATTGAACTTTTAGAAATGTAGATGTTCATTCTTTAAGGCAGTTACTGCACATATACTTTGGCTTTTATCCGACTTCGATTGTACTTTTAAATCTTTGATACTTTACTATTTTCATTAGCAACTGTATGTTAGTGCAAAAACTCTGATAAAATCGACTATCATTAATTTAAAATTTCTGAGAGTAAACAGAAATGTATCAAAGTGATTAATAGCTGCATTAAACCGTTGTGCTAGGATACCTTAAATTGGAAAAATATGTCAAATTGAACCAAACAAAAAAATCACAGAAATACCATGTTAGAGCAGGTGCTTTATCCAATCATTTTGACACATTTATGACATTTGGATTAATTAAAATACAAATGGCTTGTGCCCTTAATTACATATGGCAAAGATAAAGTTTTATACCTATTGCCGAAACGTGTCAAATTTATCAAAAGGAAATTGGAAAAATATAAAAATGTCAATATTAGACTAAAAATGAGAACTCTGCTGAAAATCGTCCCAAAAATATTTCCTTATTTATGTTATTTGCATCTTGTAGTTTCGTTTGCACTCAATTTGTTTTGGTCCACTTAAATCATAACAGATCGGTTGATTTATTCTTATATTTTATCATGTTTACGGTGAGACTACTCACGAATATAATCACGGTCAGTCAATTGATGTAAGGAGACTTTTGGTATGTACTGTAGATTTGGTGACACGCTGCTTCTCTGCTCGATAATTTCGAAGTACTTTGAGAGAAAGTGCTTTAAAACAATATCAGAATTGAACTTTTTAACGTCATTATAATCTATGTATATTAGATTTGGTATACCGTTTGTAATGCATCGAACCTATCATCGGACACAAAAGTCAATTACACCAGGGTGCTAAGGATGATAAAAGATTTTGATTTCCGCATATCCGTCCGTCTGTCTGTTCGTGAACCCCATTACTTTAGAAAGGATTGAGCTAGAAGCTTGAAATTTTGTTACGTTTCTCGTAAATGGCTAGGCTAAGTTCTTGAAGGCACAAAATCGGGCCATTCCTTGCCCCCTCCCCCATACCAGCGAAAAAGTTTTTTTGCAATTTTCTCGAAAACAGTGAGTCATATTGAAAAATTATACAGGTAAAATGTGTTTAGAATATGATTTTACATAACTTATCCATACATCAAAATTCAATCGGACCACTACTTCCCCCTCCCCCATACAAATTGTGTACTTTTTTTATTTTCTCGGAAACGGTGAGGCGTATTGAAAAATTTATAAAGGTAAAATCTGAATATGATTCTATATACCCGTTCCATACATCAAAATTCAGTCAAAATTCACCTCTCCTATACAAATGGAGTACTTTTTTCCTGTTTTCTCAAAAACTGCGCATCGCCAATCTGGCAATTATTGAAAACCCGTATGGTGATGTGGCATTGTTCGAAGTTTAATTGAACAGCGAACAGTTGTATCAAAACTCCATTTTGAAGTCAAACTTTTCAATAAGATTTTTTACAATTTATTCCAAACGGATTTTGGTGTATGGGAGTTTTATGTAGAATCATATCCTAAATAACTTTTGTTCTTGCACTTTTTTGATAAGAGGCACCGTTTTTCATTTTTTTCATTTTTTTTTTGTGTAGTTGATTTTTGTGTGTGATGAGGGGATCTTGGCGTTACAAACGGTAAGGCAAAGCTAATATACCCTTTGGTTTCACCATACGAGTATAAAAACTTGCAGCATTATACTATTTATTCATAGAAAATTTTACTTCGGCCGTGTGTCCCGTAACACACACTATTTTTTTTTTTTTGCGAAATTTGGCTTCCAACTTTTTTTTGCGTACTCTCTGACATTAGCATGAAAACTTCAGGTTGGTAAACCCTAACTCAGAGGATAATCCCATAATTTAAAAATCAATAAGATGAAAGTCCTAAAGAGATTTCTAGGACAATTTTCAATAAAGGAATCCAGCGCATTACTCTTAATTATACTCGAGCGTAAGAAAATTTTTGTTATTTACTGCCAAATGACGGCGATGAAAAGTCTCAAAACCAAGAGTCCCACTCGTTGTTCTCGCGGATAGGGTATTCAGACGTCTTCTTTTTCGAGGACCAATCCTCTATTTGGAAGGAAATTTTTTTTCCACTTTTGTCAAAAAGCCACTATCTGTCCTCTTTTCAGACTTTTAAAGTCATTTTTTTCAAAAAGTAATCTTTCAAAAAGTGGGTTCAAATATAAGCAAACAGTGTTCAAAACTGAAATTTTTTCTCAAAGGTTTAATTTTTACCTTTCTTACATATCAGAAAGGTATTAAAATTACTCCAAAAACCAAAATCATAAAAGAGCCCCAGACGTCCCCGGGACATATACCCATCAGTTAGTTCGATGAGCCCGAAACGTATCTGTATGTGTGTGTGTGTTCATGCGTATGTATGTATATATGACGAAAATTGTAGGATCGACTTCTACTAGGAAACTTGAACCGATTTTGGTGCGGTTTTTTGCCTTCGAAAGCTATTATCGTTTTGGAAAAAATAATCCATTTTCGAGATAATCGCAAAAATATTTTCCATTTGTATTGGAGAGCGGAAAAATATGGTTTGATTTCTCCCTTTGATAAAAGACTGTTCTATGCCACATTTCAACTTTCTAATTCAATTAGTTCTCGAATTGTCAATTGTTTTTGTATAAAAACTTTCAACAGTAGGGTAAAGTCGGGTGAAATGGAACATCTTTTTTTATTTTTGAAATATCTCGGGAAATAAAAGAGCTTTTTAAACGAAACAAAAATAAAATCATTCTTTATTACAAACGTAAAAATAAAATCAGAACTCTAGCATAAAAAAAAGGTTAATTCAATATTTTTTTTTAATTTTAAAAAAAAGATCAAAAGTTCCATTTGTCCTCCATGGTCGGGTGAAATGGAACTTACCATAAGGTGAAATGGAACACTACTTTTTATTCAAATTTTTATTGCCGCATTTATTGCAAGTCATTGCAAATGACGCGCAGGACTCGTGCGACCACAAATTACAGATGACACATTGAAGGCAGTCGTCTTTTTTTGCGTTTTCATGTACTCCTCCCCACATCCTACATAATTGTTTTTCCGAAATCTTCAGGTCCATCAGACTCGCTCATATAAATTATTTCGTCCCTTTCTTCTTCCGAGTCTTCATATTTTTGGGAAGCTGTCTTCCGCGGTTAAGATTTTTCAGATTTTTTTTTTGTTTTATAGGCTCCAATATTTATATGTTCCAATACACCTCCGTTTGGCTGTTCCATCTCACCCTTTTGGTTGCATTTGACATTACTGTAAATCAGAAACTAACATGTCTCGACTTGCTGCTTTTATCAATAAATTTACGTAGTGTGAATCTAACTGTGCATTTTGATGTACCCACACAATCACTCCGCCAAATACTTACCAAAAAAATTAAATCTAAAAAATCCACAAAAAAAGTTTTACGACAAAAACGATATTTTTTTTTGGTTTTTTGCTTATAAAAAATAAACAAACGTATGTAGCGTGACGATACCTTAACGCGTCGAGGTTTTCTGATATACTAAACAAACTGTTGCCGACAGCAATAGCAATTATGTTTGACAAGTGCGAAATAGTGGGGGTGTTCCATTTCACCTTCTGTTCCATTTCACCCGACTTTACCCTATACCAACTTATATTCCTCATTTGAAGTTTGAAGAAAGGTATCATCCCATCATTAGGTGGTATCACAAACTCATTACGATCTAAGCGCTGAAGTACTCTACTTCTGCCTTTTTGTTCGTACGGTATAATGAGTTGGTAGCACTATGGAAATTTGTTTTTCTTTTTTGCATTGACAAGAAAAATGCATGAGAGAAATGTGATACTGATACAAAAGCCATACTCAACATGAAGAAAAAAGATTTTTTTTTGCAAGGCATCCTCTTTTTTACTCAGGCATATCTGGTCACCCTACCCGTGAATTAAGTGAACTCTAACGAGTTTTTAAGTAGTCACGACAAAAAATAAATCTTATGGAAAGTCATAACTCCGTGAGATTTTAACATAACAACAATAGGAGGTTTCATATTACATTAGGAATCCTCGGCTTTTCAAAAAGAACACCAAATAGCAAATTTATTCTCCACAATATTCCCGAAATGGTACCAATAAAATTTAATGTAGGCTTTAAGAAACGCCTAAAAATCCTACCCAAAGGTATATATGTTTCAGCTAAGCTTTTATATTTTCCAAGAATT
This sequence comes from Chrysopilus asiliformis, assembly GCA_964034945.1. Classification (NCBI taxonomy): domain Eukaryota; kingdom Metazoa; phylum Arthropoda; class Insecta; order Diptera; family Rhagionidae; genus Chrysopilus; species Chrysopilus asiliformis. The sequence goes on along the minus strand of OZ035963.1, from coordinate 46,327,918 downwards.
TTTTTTTCAATTATACCTAATCATTTGAGTTATGCAAGTTTATTGACACAAGAAAAAAAATTCAAACCCCAAAAACGTATTACATTGAGACGTAAACATCATTGATTGCTAGTTGACATTGATTTTCAATTACAGCAAATATCTGGATATAGATATGTTGCTTTTCGTATTTCCTTGTATTAAATATTACAACAACTAAACGTTAACTTTACTTCAGTTTTGTATCCTTTTTTCATTTATTAAAATATTGTCGCCGGGAAGAAATTGTTATGAAACCTCAATTGAGGAGGCCCAGGCTCTTCCAGAGCTGTAGCGCCGAGAATGATAATGTGCGTTTTCGTTTTTGACACGGTGCTAGCACCTTACGCCTGGTGCCAAGAAAAACTGTTCGAATTTGCCACTTGGCGTCAGATGATTCTGACACCGGCTGTTCGAGTTTAGCTCTTTTGACTCTTGGTGGTAGCACCGCTGGACCTAGTCTTGGTACGGGAGCAAATAACACCAAGAAATGGTCGGTCGTTATTTTGAATCTTAAAGTTTTTTTTGCAGACAAAAATCATGTTAGAAGAAAGGAAATGTGAAAGTCTCGACGGGTAACTATTTATCAATCAAAACGAGCGATAGATACATGCTAAACAATTGGCTAAATGGTAAATATGATATTTTTTGGAAATAGTAGATGACTTGATTAAAACTGAACTGTCCCTCAAATTCTATAAATTCGATTATGCCTGTGTTGATTTATATTAAATCCTGTGAGCGAAGAAAGTCACTGTTCTTAGGTTGTGCGGCACTAGATTCTCCAAATAGCAAAGCTCATATAATTAAAATAATCTCCATATCTTTAGCTTCCAATTGTGCAGCATAATATTCATCAAATTCTTTCAAAAATTGATGAATAACAGCAAAACTTAATCCAAGAATTGACCGGCGATCTCCCATTATGAAGGTTTTGACAGTTCTTCACTCCGGCATACTCGAACACGGGGACAGCACTCTTGGTAGCAGACTTCATTTTTGACAGGTAGCAATTGCTTCGGTGCCATGACTCCGGTGCCAAAAACGAAAACGCCCAATGATGGTTGCCGCGAAATTGCCTTTAATATAAAACTGTGTTTTGCCTTTTGCTATAGATTCAAATTTTAATCATTTTAAATCGACTTTATGCTCTTTTAATAGTCTTGAATGAAAATTCTATGGGGTATTCCATTCTTAATTTTAAAAAAATCATAGAAAAGCCTCAATTTCCGGAAGCCAATTGGCAAATCTATACATATAACAAACTTTTTAATTTTGGAATTTTTTCAAAAAAATTGATATTCATCAATGGATTTTTGTCGTACCTGCATCACGAGATAATGGCCCACACAGATTTTTATGAAACTTTGCATACGAGTAGAGTTAGCCCTAATCCACGACGCTACTCAAAAGAAATGCAAATCACCAACCAGTGCACGATGAATCCGCACCGTGTAATTGAATGAGAAACTGGACACGGCGCTACTGCTCACTAGCCACTCAGAGACGCATAGGTAATCAGTTAAAGGTCGACTGGAGAGTAATTTGAGTTACCAATTTCTCGTCGGGTTGAAAATATACATAATGGTGTTTTCTTGTATTTATCAATGTTTTTTCCATTGTTTATTAATATTTTTTCTTGTGTTTGCACAAAAGGGTGAACCCTTGTCATGTGTACGAGTAAAACAAAAATTTTAAATCGCATTTCTTTCAATTTTGGCTCATGTATGGGAACTTTGCCAACATATTTAAAACATAACAAAAGCTATAATTGCCAATCTCGCAATTATTGAAAACCCGTATGGTGATTCAAGTGAACGGAGAACCATTATATCAAAATTCCACTTTGAAGTCAAATTTTCCAATAAGAATTTTTAAAATTTATTCCAATCGGATTTTGATGTATGGGAGTTTTATGTAGAATCGTATCCTAAATAAATTTTGTTCTTGGACTATTTTGATAAGATGCACCGTTTTCGATATAATTGCAAAAAACATTTTCGTTCGTATGAGGGGAACCCCCCTAACGGTCCATTTTTGCCCATTAACGAACTTAGCCTTGCATTTTACGAAAAACCAATCTGTGCAAAATTTCAAGTCTCTAGCTCAATCCGTGCGCCCGCTATCCCCGCCACAGACGGACGGACAGACGGACGGACATGCTAAATTCAACTTTTTTTATCATTCTAAACACACTGGTGTAATTCATTTTTTTGTGTGATGACGGGATCTTGGCGTTACAAACGGTAAGGCAAATCTAATATACCCTTTGGTTTCACCATACGGTTATAAAAAGTGTCGTAATATTTTTTCACAGAAAATTTTAGGTTATGTTTTCGTTCGGCTGTCATTCTACTTGAAGTGATTTACTTGCAACATGTAAACTAAGCAAACTACTTGCCTCTCTTTACTTGCCGCGAGTTACTTGCCGTGTATAAACCCTGCTTAACCGATTAGTAATTTTAATCACAAACCAGTTCCGTTTCTTTCCAGTAGCGTCGTGGGCATTCGGGCTTACTCGCAGAATAAAAGTTAGGATAATTTATATAGACGTTTCTATACTCCTCCTCTGATAACTTTTGACCTGTTCAAGCAATTGAAATGTGGGTTTCACTATTAGATATGTCATCTATCGAGGAAATTTTTATGATACTGATATCTTACCCCTGCTACCTCTGTAAAACCCTTCTCCTGCTATCCCCTGCAATTTAAAAGGGAGTACCCTTCGACCAATAAAATCTAACCCTCCCCCCCCCCCCCCCCCCTCCAATTCTTTGGAAGTTGTTCCCCATTGAAAAAGTCAAACCTTATACCGGAGGTTGGCCTGAGGGACGTGGTTGGGTCACGAAGAGGTCAGGAGCGCAGCAACGTTAACATCGTTACACCTCAGGTGGAAATTCATTGGAAAAATGCCCTGCAGGCGAAAAAGTCATCAGATAAATATGATTATCTACTAATTCGAATTCTCAATAATAGTCCAAATAATGACCAAATATTAAAATTGATTTGATCGAACAATTTACTTTTATTAACTGACAAATTAAAAAATTGTTCAATGACAAAATACAGTTTATTATTGTATTAAAAAAAATTTATTCTAAATACATTGTAATTTTCCAAAGAAAAGCACAATTTACAGTATACCGACAGCTGAACTAGAGTATGTTTTGCAGATTCAGTGGACGTTTTTTCTAGAGTTTGATAAATTGTAACACAATTAAGTGTAAAGCCTAGTAAGCAGTTCGAGTAAAATGAAATTTCCTATACAAATTTAACACTGAGCTTAAATTTAACCTCAGAAATTTTACCAAGCGGTACGCAGTTCGCTGGTAAAATGATGTGAAAAACTCATGTTGCACTAGATGGCGTAGAAAGTCTCCACTTGATTTTACCAGCATTTTAACTGTTCGGTACATTAAATTCGAGGTAAAAATTTGACAGATGAAAATAATAGAGGTTCTGTTTCCAGTTTTCTTAACGAGTGTGGTTTTTTTAATTGTGTGTGCTCGGCTGTCAATTTGATTTCTCCACAAACAGTTTTTACTTCGGTTTTAATGTGCCAATTTGGAGACCCCGTTAAAATTTCATTTTACTGGAACTGCGTACTAGGCTTAACCCTTTAAAAAAAAGTCTCCACGACAAAGCAACAACATGCCCAAATCCAAGGCTGCCCCGACTAATCCCGAACCCACATACGAGTATATGTAACAGTAGAATTTTGCAATTCGCTTACCATTGGATTTGCAATTTTTTGAGTGTTCGCAAGTTTTTTTGTCAAAACACCCAAAATTTTCTAATGCTTTTCGAAGTATTTAAACTTTTTGTCTATTTGTGTAAACACAACTTTTCAAATTAATGTATTGTTATTTAAATTATATCAAATGGGGTCTCATTAAAAATAATTAGACATATTAAATGTTATCAAGAGGAATCAAATTTCCTTGTTTGCTTCATCGTTACCGGTCTAATGTATGTTTATAAACAAGTTATGCAAACGAAAATTATAGTGATTGTCATTAAGCGGATAATAGAATATTTATTAAATTAATTTACGTTAATTTGGCTCAACATAACCTCTATTCATTTTCATTTATTAGCCTTTACGTTATATCATTCTTTACCAATTTTAAGCAATTGAGATTAGGGAATAAAGAACAAAAAAAAACAATTAGTTCTTATCTTTCGAGATTTTCGCATCCTTACGGATTTCAAAGAGAATTGTTTGTACATCAAAAGATTGTTTTTACCTCAAAAGATTGTTTGTACCTCAAACAAGAGCGAATTTGTTATTATAATTAATAATTACTTTCATTTGACTTCCAAAAATATTGAAATGAAAAATTTGGATATATTTTTATTTGAAATCTTGGGCTTTTATTGCCAGATTATACAGTTCAGTTAAAACCCCAGTTTACATAATATAGTTTTCACAAACTAAGTTTACTTGCAGCGAGTGAATAAATACTTACATGAGACAAAAGTATTTTTATTTACCAACACAAAAGTTTTGACTTACAGAAAATCGAATTAGGTTTTCTGTGTAGTTTCACAATATATAAAATGGTCTCTTACGTCAACAATGTCCCTAAAAATTAACCTGTCGACAATAAACTTCAACCTAAATTAACATGGTTTGAACCACATAGGGTTTAAATGTACAAGTCGAGTTCTTATACTACTAATTAAAATCTATAAGCCTGCGAGTGGGCGAAAAGTGCCAGAGAACCGACATATATAATATCTACTGTAAGTACTAAAATAATAAAATCCTGGTAACTTTTTTTCTGTTATTTGAGTAAGTTCGGGTATTGTAGAACACCTATTTTGATTTATTTCATAAACCACCAGTTTTAAAAGCAATTATGTTAGAATTTCGTTTTCGGTGCTTCCAAAGGACCTAACATATAAATTGCCAAAGCGCTCCTCCCACCATGGGTATCACTTTTTTATACCCGTATGGTGAAACCAAAGGGTATATTAGATTTGCCTTACCGTTTGTAACGCCAAGATCCCGTCATCACGCAAAAAAATGTGTTTAGAATGATAAAAAAAATTGAATTTAGCATGTCCGTCCGTCCGTCCGTCTGTGGCGCGGATTGCGGGCGCACGGATTGAGCTAGAGACTTGAAATTTTGCACAGATCCGTTTTTCGTAAAATGCGAGGCTAAGTTCGTTAATGGGCAAAAATGGACCATTAGGGGGGGTACCCCCCATTCGAACGAAAACGATTTTTGCGAATATCTCAAAAACGGTGCATCTTATCAAAAAAGTGCAAGAACAAAAGTTATTTAGGATATGATTCTACATAAAACTCCCATTCATCAAAATCCGATTGGAATAAATTTAAAAAAATCTAATTGGAAAGTTGGACTTCAAGGTGGAATTTCGGCACAACTGTTCGAATTTTGATACGAATATCACCATACGGGTTTTCAATAATTGCCAGATTGGCAATTGTAGCTTTTGTTATGTTTTTAAATTGAAAATAACTTGACAGACAAACTGTGAGTCGTACCGGCAAGCAGTTTTCGAATATATGTTTTTAGTGATGAAAAGGCTGTTTGAGGCTATGCGCCAACCAAATCTTTCCCCTACTTTTTACCCCCTCACCTGCTAACAAATTTGCTGTTCTTGTTAATAATTGTATTGATATTTCCTAGAACGAAACATATTCAATGTGGACCATGAGTTCTTCTTAAAATGCCAGAGGAAAAAATCAAAAACAAATTTTTGTGATGGAAAGTGACTAGGAATTAAAACTTCCCCTTCAGTGTTTTAAATGAAGCTTTTAAACGATTCTCTTAAATGGTCTGACGGAAGTATTATTTCCATAACACATGCATCGAAAATATGCCTTTCGACGCCCCCGTAGCGGGCCGAAAGTTGCGTTTTCGGCCCTAGGGGCCGAATTTGTGAATAAAACTGAACGAGTGTGAAGTTAGCTGCACAAGCGTAGTGTGATTTAGTTGAGCATTGCCGATATCCATTTTTTGTTATGTTGATTTATTTATTTCAGAGGAGAGAAATTTAAAAATTAAAATCTGTTTTGACCAACATTTATTAGTAATAAAATGAATTTATAGAATATAGTTGTATTGTTTCTTTTAAAAATTTACTTCTGCTGAAGTCAGGGCGCTTCGCTCGTACAGCTAACTTCACACTCGTGAAATCGTTGACTTTCGCCCCTTATTGCGTAATATACTATTGCTGCAAAACATTTCAATGGATTACAGTAATTGTGAAAACTGTCAAACTGAGAGAAATCGACTAAAGGTTTTACGCCTGCTGCAGGATTATTTTAGCTAGTGCTGGCTAAGTTCTCCTGTATGAGATGTCTGTTTACCTATAGATGGCATGTGTCAACTTGGAGCAAGTGGAATTCGCCTAGAATAGTAGAAGACGTTTACCTCAGGCAGGGATTGCGACGAGTACGTGTTAAGTATTGTCAGAGGCCCTATCGCCGAACACGATACGATTGGTTCGAATCGTAAATTCAATGTTGTTGTTAGTGTTTTACACGAACAACAACATGGAGTTTACGACTCGAACCAATCGTATCGTGTTCGGCGATAGGGCCTCAGGTGAACTAGAAAAGTAAGGAGTAGAAATTTCAACGACGGAATATTTTTCTTCCGCTCATAATTCGCACATGTTTTGTGAATTCGGAGTATATAAGGCTAGCTTCCCCGATCGAGTCCATCAGATCGGTCGCTTGACCAGCAAGCAGGAAGGACGCGTGGCACCGCGCTGTACCTTATGTTCCAACATTTTTTTTCAAAGAATTTTGAAAACCAATCGACTGCCACGGTAAACCGTGCACCTGTGGAAATCGATTGAAACGTTTTTGTTCAACTGGGGTAAGTAAAATGTACAGCTATTGTAGGGGTAATACATCTACGACAGGGAATACTTCATTTCTGGCTGCTGTACACACTGTGTAAGTGTTTCCTTACTGTTACTGAAGCTTCACCTGGACTAACTGTAAAACGGTGTAAACCATTGTAAATTCCTACCACCAACTGTGAACTTTGTTCGCCAGAGTACGGTGAAAGTTCACTTGGCTAAAAAATCGACTGCAGTTGGCAAACTTTTTTTTCTGAGTGCAGTGGTTTCTATAATGGTTCTATTTATAGGAATTTTGAAAACAGGTATCATATATAAATATTATCGATTTATGACCGACGTTTAGACTTAATTACACACAGAACATCTCCGTTAAACTTCGTATCTAAATTATATGTCAGAATTTTCAAAGCCACGTTATTTGCGGTATCTGATAAATAGCTCGCTTGAGGGTATATTTTGCTAATATATGTGTTATTTCGTGTATCATACTATGGTCATTTAATCACGAAATACAATTGGAATCATAGTAATAAAATATTGGGCAAAATCTAAGATTTAAAAGGCACCAGCAAATGAAAGATATAAAATGCTTTCATGCAGCCTTCAGTGAAATACGCAACAAATTTTGTTAAATAACAAAAAAAAAAAACTTTTGTTTAACGAATACAGTAGACGCGTGGTCAGAAATCACAAGTTCGAAAAGAAAAAATTATTAAGTATAGGTTTACATTTGTTTATGGTAAAAAGAAAGTCAAAATCAATTTTTCAATGCAACAGTTTTCACTTGAAAAAAAAACTTTGTTGTACGAGTGACGCTCCCCAAAAAATGTAAGAAAAATGAGCTCTAAAAGCAAAAAAATACAAAAAAAAAACATGAAGTTTTCTTACAACAATTTTATCAACTATCGAAAATTGGAGAATAACTTTAAGACATCTTTTATCTGAGGCCCTATGGTATAAAACACTGACAACAACATTAAATTTACAATTCGAACCAATCGTATCGTTTTCGTTGATAGGGCCACAGAACAACCCCATAAGCTCGATGAATTTCTGATTTCTTTGGAAAATTCGAACATTATACTTTTCTTTCAAGTTTTTCAATCTTGGCATCTTAAGTAATTTAATTACAAGATAGGTTGATTTGATCCGTTAGTACACATTTCTTTTACTCCGCGATTTACGATAGTTGATAAAATTATTTGAAGGAAAATTCATGTTTTCACATTATAAAAAACGTATTGATATCACTTTAACGCGTTTTTTTTCATTCGAAAATTGTCCGATAAAACCCTATGGATTTAGAAAAAACTAATCGTTTTCGAGAAAATCGCAAAAATCTTTTCCATTTGTATGAGAGAGAGCGGAGAAGGGAAGGGAGAATAGGGAAATCCTCCTTGGAAAATCGGGCAAAAAATCGATTTTTGGCCATTACTCGGCAACCAGTAGTCCGACTTAAACGTTAAATATGAGTTTAAACTGACAAAAATATGAGTTTAAACTGATTTTGTTGCCTCCCGGAGCCCTTTAAATAAGTTTTAATGGAGTTTTATATTTGTTAAAGCCCGACTCCTACCAAGTTTTTAAATTATTCAACATATTCTGCATTTAATGTATTCTATTTTTCAATTGTTTGCTCAAAAGTGTCCTTACACTTTTTAATGTAGTTTGAGAACCGATTGAGGTATTGTAGTAATTGCTTCCATTGTATTATGAGGACAAATAAGTGCAGTTTTTTAGAAAAAAAACTTCCCCTTCCTTCCCATAAACACATCAAATATGTAGCGTCATTGGGGCCAAACTGAACTTTAGCCCAACAACCCTTAAAACAGAAACTTTTATGCCAAAAATTAAGGTTTTATCTCAATTGCATAAAAAAATTATTTTCTATCTCAATTGCATAAAAGGGTCGATTACCCTATTATTTGAATTTTTCCGATCAAATGCAAAAAAGGGTAGCCTTTAGTTTTAATGGCGCTTCTAAAATATGCAATAAGTTTTCATGCGCGAGAAATATAGGGAAGAAGGGGGTCGAAAAACCTTGGTTGAAAGTAGGTTTCTCTACCCTATCCTAGTAATTTTAAAGTTTTATTTTCACAATTTCATTCTACTCTTAAAAATAAAACTTTTGATTTTTGTTTCGCTTAAATCGGACTACTGGTTTCCGAGTTATGGGCAAAAATCGAGTTTTAGCCCGATTTTCCCCTCTCTAAACCATTTTTCCGCAGATAAAAAATTACGGGTCACTTAGTTTTCGGTCTACCATAACGTATCCAAAAATCAGCAAAATGGCGTGTTCGGGTCGGAGACCTTGCCTTGTTAGTCCAGGCATGTACCACGTTAGTAATTATTTATCATGGATAAATTAACATGGATCTGTAACGATCACCATTGACAGTAACGTTCTCTCCGATCTCATCTTTAACACGTTGAGCGCCACGTGCCCATCGGTGGTCATTCTTTGAATTAAGCAGTAGACCGCGTGCTTACGAGCGGGTATTCCTTGGGTGACATTCTGGGAGCAACATTTTTTTTTATTTTTTTTATTGATTTATTTCAAGTACTACCAATTCCAAGTAAAATAGGTTTACCTCTTGGGACCAAACTTAATATTTCTCAAAGTTAAATTATGTAAAAGGTTCCCACTGGTGATCACGATGTCTCGAAATGAAACACGTAGTGTGACCACGGTCACGTTGTCCCACCATCGACATCCAATAATGACTACCAGTGGTCACTTGGTCCTCTGTTGGAAAATTTAAATTTAAATTTAATTGGCACGTGGCGCTCAACGTGTTAAAGAAGTAAGGACCAATGATGTCTCCAGAAGGTAAACCACACCAAGCAGTATATTCCGGAAAATGTAATGGAATTTCTTCACCTGATGAACTTCTTGATGAATATTCTCACTCCATATATGGGAAATTTGTTAGTTAACGTAACCATTTGTTTCAAATTTGTTTATTAACGTTACATCAAATAGAGTAAATGTTGTTAGAAATTTATTAATAACTGGGCGAATATTAAGTTGGACAGTTGGACGATTATGTGCACCATAAACTCCACGAAGTGCGCTATAAATTTGGCGGACGGAACCTTGATTTTGGAAAATAAATCCACTATTTCCAAACATTGCTGCGGTGTAACTGTTTCCATATTAATTTGTTTAACTTTACTAAACACAAATGTCAAAAAAGATGTAATTCACCATCTATCAAAAAACATTGCTGTAGATCAAAAGTTCTATCACTTAAAAAAAATCAACGTTTCTAAATTTTATAATTGTTCCTTAAAAATTTGCATTTGGTATTCCAAGTCGCTAATACAGTCGATTTCCCCAGAAATCAATTTGCCATAGAAAAACATTTTATGCGGAAAATGTCAGAAAGAACTAAACATTGAACACTTTCAGCAATTGTTTTAACCGTGGTTTCAAAAGGGCTCAGATTTTTATGTAGATACTTTTAGACACATTTTTGGGAAATTTGGATGCATAAGATTTTTGATCACTCAAGAGTGACTCATTTCTGCTTCAGTCTCTTCAATGAATTACAAAGATTTACAAATGAAATTCGGCGAAGTAAAACAGATGAGAATCTGTACTCAAAGTGGATTGACAAAATGAATTTGTATTCCAGTCACATTTTTTTAGCTGATTTTTCAAATGTAGAATCAATCCCTTACTTTTCTATGGATACCGTATATCTACTTTTTACACGATTTTTTACGCGAGTTTCCAGAAAAGGTATCTATTCTGTAAAAACAGAATTAGGTCTATAGGGCATTAAACTCGATGCAAATGCTAATAGGTAACATCGGACCTGAACAGTTAAGGTACTACGTGGAGTAAATGAAAGCTCATGGATATATGAATTCCAGCACAAGCTTTTCGCGACATTTCCCCAGTTTTATTTAGTTGAACCCCTTAATAAACAAAAAATGTGTTTTTTTTTATAGAAAGGGAGCTTTACAAGAGTGTGACATAGTCCACTAAACTTAACCTTGACAAGAGATAAAGCTGTGTTTTTAAAACATTACCTAAAACAGTCCTTAAAGATCCAAACTTCTGTCCTTAACTTTAAAATTCCTTCTTACCTAAAATACTAACGTAACCATTCTTGATGATAACTTTTTCTTGAAAAGAATTTCTCCTCTTAGAATTTTGACAGAATCCTTAGAAAGGTTTTAGGGAAAAAATCACGCGGCTTTGCTTCCTTTCTATGTTGACATTTTCGTCTCGATGTATTCTATGCTTTTAGTCAAAAAATTTTTTTTTATATGATTTAAGTCAATTTTGTTTTAAATACTTATAATCTCCAAATTGTTAAGAATGTGAACAATAAACGGTTTTAATTTTTTCAAACTATTATTTAGTTTCTCTTGTTAGTTTGTTTTTTAGTTTGTCAGGAACAAATCTTATAATCTAATTTTGCCCCACTTCCACTCATTGAAATCTTGCACACATACGTAACTCTAATAACAATGCAAATGTCGTATTCCTGCACGAAAGTAAACAAAATGGCGGCGGGCAGTAGTCAATTTGGTCAAATCGAACTAACGAAGTACTAATCTTGGTCTTAAATTAAAGAGCTTTGAAAAATATTTCAGGGAAAACAAAATGGCGGCTAAAAATCAGGAAAAAAAATTAATTCAAAAATGAAAGTAAGAGAGAATTTTTGCATATTAACTTTTATCTTGCTTTTATTTTTGAGGCCAAATCACTCCGTTAATTATTATTTCTTTGTTTTAGTACACTTTTTAAAGTTTTTTTTTCTAAATTGTAGAGTAAGTTCGGGTATTGTGGTACACCTTCTTTTGTTTTCATAATAAATCACTCGTTTTAAAAGCAATCATGTTAGAATTTCGCATACGACACCTCCAGAGGCTTGCCTATAAAATTCCACAGCAATGTTACCAATCATAAACATAAAAGCAAAATTATGATCAAAAAAGTACACTAACTGAAAAAAAAGTGCTTCAAAAAATTGGCGGGTAATGTGGTATACTGTTTCTGCCATACAAATATTTAAGGCGGGTAATGTGGAATACTGTTTCATCCATTCAAATATTAAATATTTGTATGGAAAAAATAGTATGCCACATTAGCCGTTCTCACCATGACAAACCAAAAAAATGATTTCTTTGTCTAATTCGCTTGAATCCAAAAATTTTCTTTTCAAAAATTAAATGTGTTGTCTAAATAATCGTTCACTGATTCACAGTTAAAAAAACAACTTAAAATTGGCTTTCGAGATTCATTTGAATGTGGAGACAATAAAATGTTGATTGTGCTCAAAAACGTTTTTCAGAAAATTCCGATATAACCTGATAAACCATGGACTTGTCAACACCAACAATGGTTGCAGAATTTCACAAAAAACAGTATTGTATGTTTGATTTTGCGATGCGACATCTCATATCCGAGAAATGATGGTGTACCACATTACCCGCCTATACCACATTAGCCGAACTTACTTATTGATAAACTATGTCTATCTGTGAAAAATATTTAAAAATATTTGATTTGATACTTACTGTTAAACAGACAAAATTTTCGTTCAAAAAAATTCTATTTCTTAATGAGTGGTCCAATTGAATTATAATGTATGGAATGGTTACAAACGGTATACTAAATCTAACATACTACTATATATGTATATACTTGTATATATAAAAACATAACAAAAGCTATAATTGCCAATCTGGCAATTATTGAAAACCCGTATGGTGATATTCGTATCAAAATTCGAACAGTTGTACCAAAATTCCACTTTGAAGTCAAACTTTCCAATAAGATTTTTTAAAATTTATTCCAATCGGATTTTTATGTATGGGAGTTTTATGTAAAATCATATCCTAAATAACCTTTGTTCTTGGACTTTTTTGATAAGATGCACCGTTTTCGAGATATTCACAAAAACCGTTTTCGTTCGTATGGGGGGTACCCCCCCTAATGGTCCATTTTTGCCCATTAACGAACTTAGCCTCGCATTTTACGAAAAACGGATCTGCGCAAAATTTCAAGTCTCTAGCTCAATCCGTGCGCCCGCAATCCGCGCCACAGACAGACAGACAGACGGACAGACGGACAGACGGACAGACGGACAGACGGACAGACAGACGGACAGACGGACGGACGGACATGCAAAATTCAACTTTTTTTTATCATTCTAAACACACTGGTGTAATTCATTTTTTTGTGCGATGACGGGATCTTGGCGTTACAAACGGTAAGGCAAAGTTAATATACCCTTTGGTTTCACCATACGGGTATAATCATTTAACCTGACTGATTGACTGGAATTTTCACAGTATGTCCCATCCATCACGTAGGCGTTCACTAAGGCGGGGTTTTTCGAAATTTCACCGCTAAGGGGGGTAAACGAGGGGTAAAAAGAGGGTTTGGGTGTTTTAAAACCTTGATTTTCGCCAACGAAGCCTACTCATTAGGAATTTGGTGTTAGAATTTCCAAATTCTAAACGAAAAATCCTCTAGGGATAACGCAAATATCCTTTTCCCGGGAATAATTGACATTAGGAGATTTTCGGGGTCGCTAATTACGAATCTGGTGTTAGACTAATTCGAAACAGAAAGTCCTGCGAGCATTAGATTTTTCTCAAAAGATTTTAAGTTCTTTCCGGTTTTTATGGTATTCTAAAATTTATACAAAAAACTTTAACCCGGCGACGACGGGTATGCAAGCTAGCTTTCATATAAAGTATAAACCAGTGTTCAAAACTTTATTTTGTTATTTCGTTCTTTTCGCTCTTAAAAGTTTCGCTCCCAACGACAAGAACGTTTGATGCGGTTTCCGACTCCCGTTCTCAAGAACGAAAATGATTTGCAAGCGCAATCGTTCTTTAAAGAGAGAAATTTTCAGCTCCGCTGTACTGTTGCTAGGAGTCGGAACGAGCTATGCACATTTTTCGTTCTCCCTCCCAAGTTAAGAACGAAATGATTTCTATTTAAGTTTTCGCTCCTTGTTCAAAGCGGTGTGTGGGTCTCGCATAAAAATGAATGAAAGCCTCGAGCAATGGCTTTTTGGTATGATGCACACACACATATAAGTATGTATTTTAATAGTGAGAGAACGATATTTCGCTCCCAGCATTAACGTTCTGTTCTCAAAGAACGTAAAAACAAAATGCAAATCTAAAAATCTAGGAGTAAGAACGTAAAAACCATAATTTCGGTCTCGTTCCTGGGAGCGTTTCACTGAAATGCCGAATTTCGTTCTTTAGAGAGTGATTTTTATTTTCTATTGATTTCAATCGCTCCTTATACTAAGTTCAGACGGACACAAAATCACGTAATTTTGAAGATTTTCGTAATTTTGAACGAAATCTTCCTCGAAATCACGAGCTTTCCAGTACATTAACCTGTTTTCAAAAATCACTGAAAGTATGCAATTTCCACAAAATTACGAACGAAATCAAGCAAAAACAATGAATTCAACCCTGCATCACTCATTCAGCTCTCTTGAGTACATCAGTTTTGACATTTGCGCCGGATTAGAACGACGGAGATATAAGAAAAAGAAGCCGTGTTCCGCACGCGAAAAGGATATATTAGTAAACAACCTACGCGGGGCAAAAAAAAATGGACCTGTTTTTGATGCGATTAGATATGAAATGGAAAATAATTGTTTATTTTCATTACAGATAATTTCCATTGTCGTCTAAAGTATCTAATTCTGTTTGCACATATTTCATCGATGTTTTGAATTGTATTATTCATCATATTACTAAAATTCATAGCAATCCTACACTAAAATTCTTAGCAATCCTGTAGTTGAAATGTGAAACAAAATTACCTTAATCTCTGTGTGAACACTTTGGTTTAAGTTCTAAATTATTTCGCAAAATTACGTGATTTTGTGTCGGTCTGAACTTAGTATTAGGAACAGAACGAAAGACTACAAATGGGAGCGTTTTGAATACTGGTATAAACAAAACAACAGTGGCTTGTACCAAGACCCTCTACATACAAAGCCATGCAAAAGTTTTTCTATGTGTGCACTAGTAGTGTCAAGTAGCAACCCTACTGTCAGAATCACATGGGAAACCGTACGTAAAGTTCGATTTGTTTTCTTTGTTATAAATAATTTTATCAAGTTTTCAGTTTAATCGGTGGAAATATATAAAGTAAATGTGTGTAGTACTAACAATCGTTTGTGTTTTGTTTGATAATTGTGAATATAAAAAGAAATACTGCCGAAATCTTTCCTAACCTAAAAGAGGTTATTAAAGATTTTCAGTGCAACTTCAGCAATAAACATAACAAAAGCTATAATTGCCAATCCGGCAATCATTGGAGACCCGTATGGTGATATTCGTATCAAAATTCGAACAGTTGTACCAAAATTCCACTTTGAAGTCAAACTTTCCAATAAGATTTTTTAAAATTTATTACAATCGGATTTTGATGTATGGGAGTTTTATGTAGAATCATATTCTAAATAACTTTTGTTCTTGCACTTTTTTGATAAGATGCACCGTTTTTGAGATATTCGCAAAAATCATTTTCGTTCGTATGGGGGGTACCCCCCCTAATGGTCCATTTTTGCCCATTAACGAACTTAGCCTCGCATTTTACGAAAAACGGATCTGTGCAAACTTTCAAGTCTCTAGCTCAATCCGTGCGCCCGCAATCCGCGCCACAGACAGACGGACAGACAGACAGACGGACAGACGGACAGACGGACAGACGGACGGACATGCAAAATTCAATTTTTTTTATCATTCTAAACACACTGGTGTAATTCATTTTTTTGTGCGATGACGGGATCTTGGCGTTACAAACGGTAAGGCAAAGTTAATATACCCTTTGGTTTCACCATACGGGTATAAAAACACCTCAAGCTAAAATAAACGCCATTGGATAGGGCTGCGGGAAACGGATTGGCAAAGGCTGCTTATTACCAACAGATTGTATTGCAGAGATAAGTAAAAATTTATTTAAAAAAGGCAGGTATTATGCGTTTAATTTTAAGATTGATTGGCTGATCGAAGAATCCACTACAAGACTAGGAGCAGGGGCTGTGACAGGGGATGCAACATGGGCTAGGAGACTCCTGAGACTTATTTACTGCACTTTTCTGCCAAGGGTATTTCGGTTTTTTAAATATTCAATTTAACCCTTTATGGGCCAGGAAGTGAACAACAGTAAATCAATAACCATGACTTTTTTCGTTGAAAATGGTTCCAGAAAGCATTTAAAAAAAACATGAACTAATTTAATGGAGGTGTAGTAAATTTTGTGATTCGTTCGTTTAATACGTGCCGTGCTGTAATTCGAAATACAAATCCACTTTGTCCGTTATTGTCATTCATTATACAATAAAAAAGTGATTGTTTTAAATATCAGCTTAAAGTGAAATTGTGCTAAGTCCAAAATATCAAATTTTACAGAAGAGCAGAAAAAACTTGTTAAATCATTGTAATTTCCATTTCACGATAACTGAGTTTCATTTAAAGAAAACTGAGCCTAATTTAAAAAAAACTCAGTTTTTCTTAAATGAGAATTAAAATGATTTAACAAGGTTTTTTTTGCTATTTTGGACTTAGCATAATTTCGGTTTAAGCTGACGATATATTTTTAAATTCCATACTCAATTTTTTTTCCATTATATGTAAATTTGTTTTGCTTTCAAATAAAAATCATAAAATAACCAAAATGGTTTTTGTTTTCATTTTCATTTCCTCCAAATTTATTTAAACGATAATATAGGAACATTATTGATATAGAACCGCAAAAAAATTCGGAAACTTCATGCCGGCGCCATGTTAGACAATTCATCAGCGACCCTACTTGGCCATGTATATGTGGTAGTAACTCTCTTAGTGCATGGCTTTGTATGTAGAGGGTCTTGCTTGTACTCGATATTCATTATATTCTATATCAGTGTGCGAGCTAAATTTTTCTCGTATATCTTCTTTTATCATTGTTTACAAAATGCTGGTGAAAACTGTATTGCAAAAATATACTTTTTAAGAACTTTAGCTAACACAAGTATTTTAGTAGGTATTAAAATACTTTCAGAATTAAATTATAGAAATTAAATTTTAATTGAAGCAATGGAGAATTAGGAAATTTTTTGAAAGGAGGCATCAACTTTCGGTTCCAAGAATTCAATGTCGAAGCGTCATCAGACCAACACATTGAAACGGTGGTCAAAACGGTAGAATCTATGGTGAAAGAAAATTCTCTGTGCTTAAAATAAAAATATTAATAGAAATTCAAAATATTTTTTTGTTTACAATACGTCGCAACTCTTTTTCAAAATTTGGTTCCCGCCATTTTCTTTTTCAGATTTCACCTACCCACTAGAACCAGTTAATGTACACCTAGGGGTACATGTACACCCAATTGGTCTATCTGTCTGTCGATCCGTGAATACCATATCTTTGGAAAGAATTGAGCTAGAGCCTTGAAATATATACACATCAAAATCCAGTTGACCACTCTACCCCCACCACTATACAAATTGAATACTTTTTTTTATATTTTCTCAAAAACGGTGGACAGTATCGAAAAATTTTTAAAGACGAAATGTGTTTAAAATATGATTTTACATAACATTCCAAACATCAAAATCCCTCCCCCTTCTTTCATAAAAATTTTACGTGCCCTCATAAAGAGTATTTGTTGATTACCCCTGGCTATTGTAGCTATTCCAATGTTATTTTATATTTCACAAATACCTATCCATAATTTCACTGCACCGGATTTTGATGAAAGACGAAAAAGTGATTGCGCCAGATTTAATTTTGGGGAAATTTTCTTTAGGTCCTGCCTCTAAAACGAGAATTTCTTTTTTAATTTTTATACCCGTATGGTGAAACCAAAGGATATATTAACTTTGCCTTGTAACGCCAAGATCCCGTCATCACACATAAAAATGAATTACACCAGTGTGTTTAGAATGATAAACATAACAAAAGCTATAATTGCCAATCTGGCAATTATTGAAAACCCGTATGGTGATTTAATTGAACGGCGTATCAAAATTTCATTTGAATTCAAATTTTCCAATAAGATTTTTTTAAAACTTGTTCCAATCGGATTTTGATGTATGGGAGTTTTATGTAGAATCATATTCTAAATAACTTTTGTTCTTGCACTTTTTTGATAGGATGCACAGTTTTTGAGATATTCGCAAAAAACGTTTTCGTTCGTATGGGGGGTACCCCCCCTAATGGTCCGTTTTTACCCATTAACGAACTTAGCCTTGCATTTTACGAAAAACGGATCTGTGCAAAATTTCAAGGCTCTAGCTTAATCCGTGCGCCCGCAATCCGCGCCACAGACAGACGGACAGACGGACGGACGGACGGACGGACAGACGGACGGACGGACATGCAAAAATCATTTTTTTTTATCATTCTAAACACACTGGTGTAATTCATTTTTGTGTGTGATGACGGGATCTTGGCGTTACAAACGGTAAGGCAAAGTTAATATACCCTTTGGTTTCACCATACGGGTATAAAAATAATTAATTTCTGCATGTCCGTCCGTCTGTCTGTCCGTCTGTCTGTCCGTCTGTCTGTGGCGCGGATTGCGGGCCCACGGATTGAGCTAGAGACTTGAAATTTTGCACAGATTCGTTTTTCGTAAAATGCAAGGTTAAGTTCGTTAATGGGCAAAAACGGACCATTAGGGGGGGTACCCCCCATACGAACGAAAACGGTTTTTGTGAATATCTCAAAAACGGTCCATCTTATCAAAAAAGTCCAAGAACAAAAGTTATTTAGGATATGATTCTACATAAAACTCCCATACATCAAAATCCGATTGGAATAAATTTTAAAAAATCGTTTTGGAAAGTTAGACTTCAAAGTGGAATTTTTGTACAACTGTTCGAATTTTGATACGAATATCACCATACGGGTCTCCAATGATTGCCAGATTGGCAATTATAGGTTTTGTTATGTTTAATTTCCAAAAATATTTTTCTTTCTTATAATTCTTCAGCAAACCTTCAAATTCAATGAACACCCCAATTCTCATCTATTCTGTTGAAAAATGAAAAAAAAAAATCTATAATCTCCGGTTAAACAGAAAATTCAGTTTCATTATCTTCTGATTCGTTTTCCACACCACAGTTCAATTATTGGTGTCACAAATTTCAACCTACTTTCACTTTTTTGCCATTTATTTTAGATTAAACTACATATGCTAAAGATTACTTTTACATTTTCCGCCACATATTTTCCGGTTTATTATAAAGACAAATTTGAAATCCTGTCAGCTCAAGATAACTTTTGGATCTATCAAATGCATATGGACTGAAAAAAGAACTTTCAGCTTAGTTTATTATGCAAAGTCATGACTCATTACTTGTATTTAAAATTAATAAAAATTTGAAAATGATTTTCCAGATAACAAGTTATTTAATTACATTAAACAAATATTTCCTCTTTTCATTGTGTTTCAATGTTTTGTGCCAATTTAATGTTCCAACATCGCACTTTTCTGCTTATTAATTTTTGTAATATACACCGAAAATAACAAACATTCCCTGAAACACAAGGTTATCACTTCGTTAAAAAATAATTGATTCAGAGAAAATTGCGGAGACATCGGCCAAGACCGTCGAGTTCTGATTTCATTTTCCTGTAATGATCCCTTAAATGTCGTGTGTAGTAGCTCAATTAAAATTGAATTTAGGACGAGAAAAGTTTTCTTTAATAACAGATATAGTATATAAAACTTAAGAATACTGAGATTTTGTAAATTCTCAAGACAATCATTGATTGCCAATTTTGAAAAGATTCGATTTGTGTACTTCTGAGAAGTGAAATTGTCGTCAAACTTATAGAAAATCAGATTCATTACCTTCGATAAGCACATGTTTAATTTTTCTCAAGTCATGTTTCAGGACAGTTTTTGGGGCTCCAGCCCAAATGTACGAATTGTACTCAAGTCTCGGTCCAATGTAGGTTTTGCAGATGCTGAGCACGTCGATTGGTGTGAAATATTTTCTGCTGCATCCCAGAAAACCTAGGCACTGTTAACTCTTTTAAACAGTTAAAAAAAATTGCGAGAAGAGGAGGACAGGTATTTGTGAAAAGTTTTTGTGAAAAGAGGGCAAAAGTTTGTGAAGAATTTTCTTGTCACAAAAAACAATTTGACGAAAAAAGACATTTTTAAAGGTTCACATTAAAATAATTTTAATAAATTAAATCAGCTCTTAGGTCGGGCTGTGCAATTATAAGGGTGTTTTTTTATGCCCGATAGAACTTCAAATTTTAAAAAGTAACACAAAAAATTAAATTTTTTATTTATTCGAAAGATTAATACATGGCATTAACATTTGAAAATGATTTCGGGCATATGGCCACCGCGGCTGTTCTTGACGAAGCGCATTCTATACGTTCAATTTTGGGTCACTTTTTCGAGCACTGCTGGCCGTATGTCACGAATAACACGAACAATGTTGGCCTCCAGGGCGTCGATTGTTGCTGGTTTGTCAGCATAATCCAGTGACTTCACGTAGTCCCACAGGAAATAATCGAGAGGTGTCAAATCGCACGACCCTGGAGGCCAATTAATAGGACTATTTATTGAGATGATGTTTTCATCGAACGTTTCCCTCAATAAATCGATTGTAACGTTATCTGTATGGCACGTAGCGCCATCCTGTTGAAACCACAAGTCAGCTACACCAATATCTTGAATTTTTGGCAACAAAAATTCGTTGATCATTGCTCTGTAGCGAGCTCCATTCACAGTAACATGCACTCCTTCCGCATTATTAAAGAAATACGGTCCGATGATGTTACTGCAGCAATATTCTAATTACTCCGGGCTGTATGCACTCTGGATGATGATGGATGAATAATAGTGTAAAATTAGTTCGAAATTTGGTGATGGTTTCACGAATGGTGCGTTCAGTGGGACGATTATGACGACCAAAATATGTAGACGCAGAAAAATGTCACTTTCTTGACTTAAAACTAAAAATTGTTATTAATAATGGATTCTGCAGTGTTTGCAATTTTGTGTCTGGAAAAAGATTTATCGAAGCGAAGGACTTTAATAGTGAAACAAAAACGACAACAAATAGCGAATACTTAGGAATACTCACATTGCTCTTTTTCTAAAATAATTCCTCTTAATTTGTTAAAAGTTACACTTATACTAAATAAACAAATAAAAATGTTAAAATTGCTTTTTGTTGTACAATTCAGGCCATAAATTGAGCTAAAATAATAAGAAAATGAAGTTGCTACTCGATCTACGAAGCGAAAATTTTTCGTAGGTTTAGCTGTCAAAAGATCGATTCCGTCGGATTCTATGATACCAGATATTCCGATTCGTAATGTTTTCGAAATTAATTTAATTCCTTCGGATCGTGGAATACCATTTTCACGAATTCTCCGAAAATCGTAGCTACGACGGATTCTGGAATCGGGCCGATATTGTATGGAATATTTCATTAATTGCTAACAATTTGTGAACCTCTAGAGTTCAAAAATCTTCCATATATTTTACCAAATTTTCCATACAGAGTAATATATGTAAATGTCACCCTTCAATGTTGATTTTGATATCAATGAATTTTTATGCAGAAAGTTTGTAATAAGATGCCACCCAAGATTTCATCATATTCAGCATATTTTATTGAAAAAAAGTCTTTCGGGAATTTTTGTGTCACATTTTGATATCTCTCATACGTATGATTTAAATTGATTCATGTCACTAATATGTATGTTATGATTTAAATTCAAACATTGATAAAAACCTATGACATTTAGTAATGTTGACCTAGTGAAAGATTAAATCTGATAAAGAGCTTGACTGATTTAAAACTCGTTACCCAATCAATTTTTAACAAAAAAAAAGGTTGAAAAAGTACAATCTATATATAGATAAAAGCCAAATACCATTGACTCACTTATCAGAGTATCTTCTGAATCATTAAACCGATTACCATGAAATTTTGAACACATATTCGTCTTACCTCATTAGTGCTTGCAAAGAAACAGATTTTAAAAACTCGAAACGGAAGATCCTGTACGCATAACGTAAATATCCCTTTTCCATTGGTTCCTGTGGCGCTGATCATGGATCTGGTGTTGGAATTTAAAATTATGAAACGAGAGGTTTTGTAAAAGTAACTCAAATATCACTTTTCCAATTTTACGTAGAAAAACTGAAACTAGGAGTAATCACAAATCTGGTGTTAGAATTTCAAAATCTCAAACGGAAGGATAACGCAAATATCATTTTTCCCATTTTTCCCATATTTCCTATTTTTCCCATTTTCAGGGCACCAATCGTGTAACGCGACGCAGACTAGAAATTGCGTCTTTCATTAAGAAAAGCAATTGTGTATGGAGACGCGTTGCTGCATACTAGCGACGTGTCTTTACGTTCAGCGACACAGTTCGACTCGTCGCTCAGTGTCGTTTCGTCTGCCATATCACAATGGATGAACCATAGATATACTAGATCGCTCGATTTGCTGTCTCAAATGGTCCCATTTCAATACAGTTCAGTGAATCAAAACGAGTCAAGTAAGAGCAAGATAACCGTATGAAAATTAATGTAGTCCTCTCGTTTAAACCGTGAGCTGTCAAAGGAAAATAGACTTTCGGAATGGTGTTGGCGCCTAAAGTTCGTTTTTGACGCCTAAAGTTAGTCTAAAATTTGTGAAATTTGAATTTCGCGGCAAACGAAATTTGAATTTCGCGACCTTATACAGTTCAGTGAATGCGTTCAAGTACAGTGATCCCCCGCTATACGGACGCTCGTTTTACGAAAATTCGAAGTTACGGACATGACTAATATAGGAACAAATTCGCTATACGGATAAAAAAATTCGCTATTACGGACAAAAAAAAATTTTTTTTTTTTGAATCACAGAAAAAAATCAAGAAAAAGTCCTCCATAATTATGTTGTATTTATTGTAAATGTACATACTTAATTTCTCCGAAATTTCTGACACATTTTGTGTATACACAAAAGAGAATTAAAAAAAGGCAATAAAAAACTGCAGTGCGGTGTATTTTTAAAAAATCTATTTGCTATTCTTAAGCGAGAACTCCAATTGGACAGAGGCAGCAGCAGAGGCAGAAGCAGAAGCAGAAGCAGCAGCAGAAGCAGAATCTGCTTTCTGTCCCACAATGAAATTTGAATTCTGACGAAACTAGCAGAAACCTACGTAGAAACAGCTACGTTTTTTTGTCCGCGGCATGATTTGTCCCATAATATTTTGTTGGTTTTACATATTCAATTGATTTATGCTCCATTTCAAGTAGTATAAATATTTTTTTTCTATAATTATATAGTTTTCTCATTATTCTAGTAGTTAAATAATTATTTTAATATATTATACTAATCTGTTTCGTATTACGGATTTTTTTGGTACGCATCTATCTATTTTTAATACGATGTTATACTAAAATAGGTTTCTTTCTACGGACATTTCTATTGATTGGAACACATCTATTTATTCCCAGTACAATCTCATACTAAAATAGGTTTCGTTTTACGGATTTTCGATATACGGACAGTTTCCGTAGAACGCATCCCGTCCGTAAAGCGGGGGATTACTGTACGATAAAGAGGGAAATACTTTTGGGACCATTTTTCAGCAGAGCTTTGTATGGTGACAGTTGTTCTATGTTATATAGTTCTGTGGGATGAACCAAAGTAAATATAAATTATTTAGAATGACATTTTAAGAATTCAACCGATTGAACGTCCCAATTTAAGAATTCAACCCATTGAATGTTCCAACTGTTTAGTGTCGCGATACAATATTAAAAAACCGTGTCGCGTCGATGTCGCCGTCTCAGCTCAAAGACGGAGACGCGTCGCGATACACGATTGGTGCCCAGACAACTGATGGCCAACCACAAAAAAATTCGTGGGCAGATCAGTTTTTCTAACAAACCTGATACCCAACTGATTAGTGTAAACGTTCGCGTCAGTCGCTTCAGTCGTATCGCATTAGAATAGAACCAAATATTATTTTTTGAACTTAATGCAATAATATTGCATACACACGCTCTCTCTTTATTATCCACCGGTATTTTTTGAACTCTACAATCAAAATGAATGGAAAATTTTCACAAAAAACTGTCAGTTGCAACTGATAGATGTGAACGCATAACTAGATGTAAAAAAAACTTATGGAAAACTGACAAGTGCCGTAACAGTCGCGACTGATCGAAAACTGATAGATGTGTAGCCTACTTCAGGGAGTTTCCGAGTTTGTTGAATTTCATAATTCCAAACGGTAGGTCCTGTCAGGATAACGCAAATGTCTTATCCCAATTTTTTTCTGGGAAAATCTGACACATGGGATCTTTTGGGGTCGCTGATCACGAATCTGATGCTAACATTTCTAATTTCGAAGGGATACCGCTTTTTTCCAAAAGTTTTTAAGTTATTGTTCAGCAAAAAACTTTATCCCAGCAACGACAGGTGTGCAAGCTCGTACACAATAATTATTTAAACAGACCAAATACCTTTCAAAAACATCAAGTTTATATCTTAATAAAAGTTAGTTTTAATGAAAATATTCTTTAATCCTACTAAATTGTAAAAATGAGTTGGTGTCTGTCTGTCTGTTCCTCTTTCACGTGAAAACGGCTGAACCGATTGATCTGAAATTAGACATGCATGTTCGCTTCTATTTTACTCTTTCGCGGGAAAACTACCGAGCCGATTAGCCTGAAATTCGACATAGATAATCATCGGAGATCCATCTCTAACACAGACTCATTGAAAAGTCCCCTAAGAAGTCGGTGGAGTAAGGGGAGGGGGTAAAGTGAGTCCGAAGATTACCTTTTCTTCTATTTTACTCTGTCGCGGGAGAACTACCGAACCGATTCGCTTGAAATTCAACATAGATAATCATCGGAGGTCCATCTCTAACACAGACGGATTGAAAGGTACCCTGAGAAGTGGGTGGAGTAAGGGGAGGGGGTAAAGTGAGTCCGAAGTATAGTTTTTTCTCTATCTTACTCTTTCGCGGGAAAACTACCAAGTTGATTGTTCTGAAATTCGGCCTAGATGTTCGTCAGAGATCGAGCTTCAACAAATGTCCACCAAAAAGTATCGCGTTAACTGAGAAGTCAAGTAAGGCGGTTTAAATTCAACCTATCCTTTACTAATTTTCTCTAACCGAACATACTGTTTTCAATTTATGTATTTTTTTTTAAACACAGCTTCCACATTAACCCATCTCAAACCAACGATTTTATGAGAAATTCCTTTTTCATAAATCACAAAAAAATGTTTCGGAAGCCTAAAAGTTTACCGTTTTGCGAGCCATGGTTTGAAGACATTTCTTTCTCCACATTTGTTTTCCGAGGTTTTTAAGTCAGTATTAGCATTTTTTTCGGTATCAACATTTGTTCACCGATAATGTTGGCTAATTTTTCTTATCACCGTTTTTAAGGATTTTTTGTCAAATACGTAGTGTAAGCTTTTCCCGTGAAAATATTAATAAAAATGAATTTTGGATTTGTGATACAGTTACTTACAGTTGTTTTCAGCTATTTGAAAATGTTTCTTGTTTTTCCCAAAAATTTCGCTTTTTTTCTAAGGCCCGTTTGAGACAACTATTCTTAAAAAAAATGTATTTAGTGTAGGTAATATTGGATATTGATTTACTTTGTGATTAATTATTTTTATTTGTAAAGTAACCTTTGCTCTATATCAAATATTCGACTTCGACTTAAAAGTCATTCAATAAATTATTGTGAAAGATATAACATTGTTCTTTAATTATTGTTTAAATTATGTGCCCTACATTAGTCTACTTAAACCATAGAAATTCTGGACTTAAATAATTTAAGTTGAGCTTAAGTTGCTAAATGTTGCTGGTGCAAACGACTATAAATCTATTTCTGACTGATCAGAAATTGTATTACCATTTTTCAAGCATGTTTTTCACACGGAATATATTTTTCTTTATATAGGTTACGTACCCGCTTCCGCCAGACAGTAACTTATCAAAATCCCTTAACCCAATTTTCCCATAATTCACCCATATAAAAGGTTTGCGATGTTTTGATGTTTTCTAAGGTTTGCGATGTTTTGATGTTTTCTAAGGTTTGCGATGTTATAACATTCTTGGGAAGTTTTTAAAGTGTTTTTTACACCAGACAACATGTTTCTCTAAGTTGTGGCATTCGACCTGCCAAACAATTAGCTTTTTCTTATCGTAAATCCAGACGGCCAAACGAAAAATTGTTGGCTGTCAACCATATTCACGTTGAAGACTTCTGCACGCCATTACATCATCTACACGGCGTTCGATTGTCGAGAAGACAATGAAAAACACTTTTGAACGTTAATACCCAACCTTTGACGGTGGAAACCGATGACTATCAATGTATTTTCTAAGACATCTTCATATTATTTTTGTAATGATTCTGGAGAAATCAAACTAAATGATGTGTACAGCTCGAAGGTTCGGTAAAGAAGAAAGATATATTTCATTTTATTTAACACTTAACCTAAATGACATTTATAATATGTATATAAATACTAAATGCTGAAACACAAAGGACTGCAAAGTCGACTGTGACTGCGACTGCGGTTATTGTAACGATAAAAAAATTAATTTCGTTACGTTATAATGTTATTATTGTATTGAAACTGAAAACTAAAAAAAATCACGTAATTTATAGTGCATTTATCAGTTTGCATAAAAATAAATTCTATAAAAAAAAACATAAGAAAAGCTAGGGGCCAACAGACAGAATGTTTGAAAAATCCATTTGAATAGAAGAGGGGGAAAGGAGTAATCCGATTGGATTTTGATGTATGGAACAGTTATGTAAAATTATATTCTAAACAGATTTTACTTCCATAATTTTTTCAATATAACTCACCGGTTTCGAGGAAATTGCAAAAAACTGTTTCGTTTGTGTGAGGGAGGGAATAAAGAATGGGCTAATTTTGCCTTTCTATTTACTAAAATCGCAACAATACGCAAGCCTCTAGCTTAATCCTTTCGAAAGTTATGGTGTTCACGGGCGGACAGACGGACACTCATTTTTGTGTTCCATGATTGGTTCGATGCGTTACAAACGGTATACTAAATCTAATATACTCGTATATGTACGTACATCATATAGAGCAGGGGTGGGGAACCTCCGGCCCGCGGGCCGCATACGGCCCGCGAAGTCATTTGATCTGGCCCACGAGCAATTTTCGGGAATTTTAAGCCTCAAATGGGAATTGGGGAATTGTCTCTGAAATATGGGAATTTTTATTATTGAGATACTGTTTTTTTTTCATAATAAAGGCTGCGTTCATAATTGCAGAAATCTATCGCAGTACTGCGCAAAAGTCAGCTGCGCGCAGACAGTCTGCGCTGCGGCAGACTTTTGGACTGCTTTAGCTGCTGCAGTGCGTTCATAACCTGGTTGGCTGAGTAAAGAAACAAATAGAGAATCTGTCAGTTTTCTTTTTTGATAGTACACGAATATTTTCGTTGTCTCCAATAAAATGAGCAATTCAATGTAAACAATAGCGACGAAGCAAAATCAAAAAGGATTGCCTTATGCAATATCATTTAAACAAAAAAATTCTGAATTGTAAAGTCATAAAATTTAAACAAAAATAATTTTTATTCGATTAGAAAATTAAAATCACAATTCATTTTGTACTTCAATGGTGTTGTATTCACAAATTAAGTTTTTTAAATGTTTGTAGCTCCTTTAGCATATTAATCTATCATCCGGAGGAGAATGGCTTTCAGTTCATTCAGCGCTTGGACCTTACTCTGTTCATTTTTTGAAATACCTCATTTTTTGTCTTCCGTTTTTTCGGTGGACAGTTTTCATCATTGTCGATTGTTTCTTCGGTTGATGAAGTGGTAGGTTCTGAACAAGAATTTGTTGACGAATCAGATAAACTGCTCCCCAAATTATTCTTGGGAGGGACTCTGCAGTGAGTAGTGCCGTATTCTTCATTGAACAAGGAATAAAACTCCCATATGGTTGAATTTCGTCCACTTGCACTATTCCTCTTTTTGATTCGGTTATACGTGACAAGCAAATTACCAAATTTCTTTTTGATATCGTCTTGCGAGAACGGAAAATCGGCCTTAATTTCTTTGATATTACGTAGAACCATTTTCCACAAAGCAGATTTCTTTCGCTCCCCGGAATTGAACATTCGCTCTAATTTAAGTCGTTCAACAATCAAAAGCTTTGAAGCTGATGATGTCCCCTTTTTGTCATCCCGCAACTCCTTAAAACTCAAAATTTTTATGTGATTTTCACATTTTATTAATGTTATTTACGAGTACTTAGATCTCGCTATCCCTGTCCGCCATTATTTCACATGTTAGTTTCTGCTGCGTTATCGTCAGCAAAATTTCTTAACTGCGCTTGCTGCGCAGTTGCTGCCGAAAATTTTCTGCAGGCTGCTTTCATGAACGCACTACACACTGCGCAGATATGATGATGAACGCGCTGCTTTAGTACTGCGTTAGATCTGCAATTATGAACGCGGCCAAAATAATTAAATACTGCATTTATGAACTTCTTTGTGATTAAAACGAAGCATTCCGGAAATAAACGGAGAGTTATGTTCTTTTGTATGTTTAGCAGAAGAGTGTTTAGTGCGGGCAGTGATAATACGCCGACTGCTGACAGATATCGTGTTGGCGTATTTTGCAATTCCTGAGGGGATTGTGAATTTTTCCTTGTTGCACATGCGTGACTGTTCGTCATTCTTTTTGGTTCTTCGTGCGCAAACGTGAGTGATTTAGAAATTAAAACTTACATATATATCCTACAAATGGCGAGTATAAAGAAAAGAAAAGTGGATGCAGAATGTCGGTCTTTTCAAGAAAAATGGACACATGATTATTTTTTTTGTTGAACAATAAAAACTAAAAAAACTATTATTATTTATCTGGCCCGCGAATGATGTTATAAATTTCCAAATGGCCCTTGGCAGAAAATAGGTTCCCCATCCCTGATATAGAGTATAAATTGATAAAACTTAAGAAAAAGAACATACAAATAAAAACAAAAAATACTTAAATAGTGATTCTTAAGTTAAAAAATCAATAAAAACCTTTTTCCCTGCAAAAACGATATTTTTTATCAAAATATTCAATATCAATTCTGAGTCGGACTTTGCTTTCGCCAGATTAACACTACTTCTGAAGACACCAAAAGAAAATATTTTCGATACCAAAAAAGCTGCTTAAAAGATTTTCTTTTTCATAATCTCCAGAAATAGATTGAATCTGGCCAAAACAAAGTCCGATTTAGAATTAATTAAAAATACTACCCCAATATTTTTAATTATATGTTATACTTGATAAAATTTTCACTAAAAATTATAATAAATAATAAAAAAAAGCAAAAATAAATAAATAACGAAAAAACGAAATAACTTTTTTCGGCTTTCGTTACGATTTTCGTTATTGTAATGTTTCAAAAACGAAATTTTGAAAAGTCATTTCGTTTCGTTATTTCGTTACGTTACGATAACGTTTTCCATAAGAGCTATTTTCAGAACTTTTTAGCGCTTTGTTTTTTTTTATTTACAAGCTTTTGCTTAGACATAACTAAAATACTAAGATATCGCCAGCCTAACGAAGAAAAGGGTTTTTTTTTCTTTTTATACCCGTATGGTGAAACCAAAGGGTATATTAACTTTGCCTTACCGTTTGTAACGCCAAGATCCCGTCATCACACACACAAATGAATTACACCAGTGTGTTTAGAATGATAAAAATAATTAATTTCTGCATGTCCGTCCGTCTGTCTGTCCGTCTGTCTGTCCGTCTGTCTGTCCGTCTGTCTGTCCGTCTGTCTGTCCGTCTGTCCGTCTGTCCGTCTGTCTGTCCGTCTGTCTGTCTGTCTGTCCGTCTGTCCGTCTGTGGCGCGGATTGCGGGCGCACGGATTGAGCTAGAGACTTGAAATTTTGCGTGGATCCGTTTTTCGTAAAATGCGAGGCTAAGTTCGTTAATGGGCAACAATGGACCATTAGGGGGGGTACCCCCCATAAGAACGAAATCGTTTTTTTTTGTGAATATCTCAAAAACGGAGCATCTTATAAAAAAAAGTCCAAGAACAAAAGTTTTTTAGGATATGATTCTACATAAAACTCCCATACATCAAAATCCGATTGGAATAAATTTTAAAAAATCTTATTGGAAAGTTTGACTTCAAAGTGGAATTTTGGTACAACTGTTCGAATTTTGATACGAATATCATCATACGGATCTCCAATGATTGCCAGATTGGCAATTATAGCTTTTGTTATGTTTGATTTAGTGAACTTTCAAGTTTTCCAAAAGTTTCCAGCAGTAATCAAGAAAGTTTCGACGAACGTTTCTTTCAGTGCATTTCAAATAAATAGCGAATGGACTTCATGTTTGTACAATGAGAACGAATGGCAACTTATTTTTTTTTCGACCACGTGCTAGATTAAGGTCGCCGAGCTTTCAGCTCTTGGAGATTGTGGTCAGTCTTTCGTGCCTTTTTGTAATTCACGCTTAAAATATCTTAGTGTTTTATCTATGGTTTAGATTACTTCAAACACTTAATTTTCTACTTATATTTTTTGTGACATTTGTCGTTTAAAATGCCTTATAAATCTTTTAATGAATTCCATTTGACTTATGCAATGTATATTATTAGAATGTGCAGAGGGTGAAAATAAAACAGATTTCATGAAAAATAAAGAAATTAAGTAACAAACTTCTTTCTCACAAAAAGGTTAATTTTCTGAACGCTCATTTAAGGTCGAGTCGGTTCTTATAAATCGATGGACAGCTCCAGACGAAAATTCGTTACAGATTTCATTGTTGCAAGAGATTTAATAAAATGTCTTAATATATTTTTAATCTGTTAACACAGTTCATAGTCTGCGGAAAAGTTGAATAAAGAAAATTTCAGAATGCGTAGGACGTTTTAATTTTTCTCATACTTATGGTACGCTGATAGTGAGGGTGAATCTTAATCTTATCTGTCGAACTTATTTTGGGAAATCTATTAAGCAGATGAAACGTTAATCGCCCCTTCATTTACCTTCTGGCGACGATAATTTCCCGAACACTCACACTACTTCCCATCGCTTCACCAGGTCCACGAATCGCTCGCAGCATCCGCAGATACGAGACGATAATGAAAGCCAATGAGAAAGTGTTGATAACAATGAAAATTCCAGCTGAATATTCCCAGCCCTTGCTCGAAAAATCGCATTGTCGAAGATCACATTGACGTTGAGGGGATTAGGTGTTAATCATGAAACAATCAAAAATTATCCAAGCTCCGATTAGATTATATTTCTTCTTTTCGACTTTAATTACATCTAATACTCTAATAAATTCTTACTTTTGCCATTGAATATGTACAAATATAGAAGAATAATGATTAGTTTTCACCTTGGGCCGATGGTGGCGAAAGTGTCTGCGGTTCAAGTATTAAATAAAAATCCCCCAAAACTTAAAGCTTAGGTTTGTGTATTAACTAAAATACCCTAAAACTTTAAGCACAATGGGAAATTTGTAATCGCAATGATCGCGGTTTATCATTGTGTGCTGTACGTGTTCAGTTCATTCCTCGTATGACACCATGAATCAAATGGTGTTTGATTCATGGTATGACACCATAAGAATCAACGCAACACCGCTTTGCTTCTTAAATGTGTGCGTGCTTTTTGGTCTGGGATATTTGTGGGGAAATTCTCAATTTGAATCTAAACTAAAAGCTACAATATTACATAAAAATGAGAGAGAAAGAAGGATTATTAGCCTCACTATCGCCACCATCGGCCCAAGGTGAAAACTAATCATTATTCTTCTATATTTGTACATATTCAATGCTTTTGCGTATGGCTCGTGGATGTGCAAAGACAGACACACTCCATTATTGCCATAGAAATGATCGCCAAAATACGAGAGGGATGAAAGTGGAGCAGCAGCTGCTGCTACAGAAGCACCCCATAGGAGATATAGACGCAAAGCTACCCTAAAAGTAAGTCAGAACAACAGCAACAATTTTATTGGAAAATTTGAAACCAAGAGATGTCGGTTTACCTGGTCTTTCCGGTGGACCTGGGCTGCATTGGCCTCGTCACTGATATCAGTCTGTCCCAGGTGACCAAGGTGATAAGAAGGGTCGATGACTGGCAGCTTAGCGTGCTTAACACGCCATCCAGACCTGCCGGAAACGTTGACAGGACTGTTAACAGAAATGTCATTAGAAAATTCTGTTGTGACGTAGGTCGGCTGCTGATTCTGGCATGACGTTTCAGTTCCAGAAATGCGTTGAGCAGTAAACAACTGAGAGTAGTAAATATGACGATCTCAGTGATTTCACTTTTTTCTTTAAAATCTCCGCACTAAAATTAAATTCGGGCTCCAGCTACTCCCACGATGCCTTTTTCAAATCATTTCTTTGTAGAAATTACTTTTAAACAGCATTCGTTTATAGAACGGAGCGTCTCTGCACGTGAAAAATTAGAATCCGCCATCTTAAATTCCATTTCTGTTACCATTTCTGTTACCATTTCTGTTACCATTTCTGTTAGCAAAGATGTCAGCAAAAAATGTTAGACTTTTCTGTCGTAACAGCTGACATTTCAATCTTCACTAGACATAACATCAAACGTAACAGCGACAGTGACGGGATTCATGGCAGGTGTGGATTACTAGTAAGAAACCTACAAACGTAATAGAAATTTATTTTCAATTTAGAATTTCACTTTAGCAAGGGTTTTATAAAATATCACAATTACCACAGGTTGCGCATGCAACACTCTCCCTCCAGGATTCCTCATGCTTTATATATTCACCTCGGAACATTATATCAGCGCTAGCTATAGTTGCAAGGTAAATTCCCATTAACAAGTCACTGGCAGCCAAGTGTCTTAGGTATATGGAAGGCTCGGCATGAAAGAATCTCCCAAATAACACCATAATATTGCCAATGATTCCAATAGCTTTCATTATCCAGACGTTATAATAACAGCGAAAAGTTGGTCACTTTCACAATTCAGAAAAGTGTTTAAGAGGTTATGCCTACCTGCCAACTGTGAAGATTTTTTGCTTATTCTTAAAGTAAGACATTTCGACTCTTATACCTCGAAACTTTAATCGCGATTTTCTCAAAACATTCAAAATCGGTTACAGAGACTACTCAATAACCACTCAACATAGCTATTACGCGGTAATTCTTTTGGTCCTAGTCAAGAGCTTTTTATGATTATGGTTTTTTTTACAATCAAAATAGGCCAATTTTTACCATAAAATCGATAATTTACTTTAAAACGAACGGGATATTTCATAATTGATTTTTTTTAAATTCGATCAGGATAGCATTTTCTTATTTAATGGATTTCAGATGAATGACCACGGACCGAATCACTTCTAGAAAAGGTCCTTTCGTATGCATATACATAGTAACAGGGACTAATATTCAATTTTTTCACATCAAAAAAATATGGAATATAGTTAAACATGTATATAAACATAACAAAAGCTATAATTGCCAATCTGGCAATTATTGAAAACCCGTATGGTGATATTCGTATCAAAATTCGAACAGTTGTACCAAAATTCCACTTTGAAGTCAAACTTTCCAATAAGATTTATTCCAATCGGATTTTGATGTATGGGAGTTTTATGTAGAATCATATCGCTACTTCGGAGGAAGACTTTCACAACTCAAAAATTGTAAATTTTGGGAAATGACGTTTTAAAGTTATTTTGATATTTTGTGTTAGTATTTTTGATATTTAGAAAATATCTACAGTAACAAGCTTTTGCATGGTTAATAGTACTACCTTTTAAGCATGCTTTCACTTTTAAGCATGCAGCATGCTTTCACCTCAAATAACGATTCACAACTAAACATGTGATACTGTTGAAAAAACTTTCGCAACTTTTTCGCACAATGCAATACCGACACATCTGCTCTCTGGTGGCCAGAATTATAAGTTACAATTGTGACACTCTTCTACAACAAAGTATACCATAATTACCACTCTTACACACCTTTAGTACAAATTCGACATTTTTTGAGTTGTGACAGTCTTCCTCCGAAGTAGCAATATCCTAAATAACTTTTGTTCTTGGACTTTTTTGATAAAATTCACCGTTTTTGAGATATTCACAAATACCGTTTTCGTTTGTATGGGGGGTACCCCCCCTAATTGTCCATTTTTGCCCATTAACGAACTTAGCCTCGCATTTTACGAAAAACGGATCTGTGCAAAATTTCAAGTCTCTAGCTCAATCCGTGCGCCCGCAATCCGCGCCACAGACAGACGGACAGACGGACGGACAGACAGACGGACGGACGGACATGCAAAAATTAAATATTTTTATCATTCTAAACACACTGGTGTAATTCATTTTTGTATGCGATGACGGGATCTTGGCGTTACAAACGGTAAGGCAAAGTTAATATACCCTTTGGTTTCACCATACGGGTATAAAAAAATACAAAAAAAAACCCGAAACAAAATAGTTTTATTTAAACTGTATATAAATCGCCAAAAACACGTCCTGATCAGGTCTTGCTAGTAGGCAAAACCCCTTAAGTATCTCCTGATCGAAACATTGCCTGGTGAACCGAATCAAATATTGTATGTGTACTTTAATCCTATCAGAATTTTAAAAAATAAACTTTCATTTAAGTAAAATATCCATGGAATATGTAAAAATATAAGATGTGATCAACAGAAAACTTTCTTCTGCAATATTTAGTTTCGGAAAAAATATGTAAAATATTATACTCTTTCATATATCTCGAGAACCGTTAAAGATACGTAAAACCGTTGCAGGAAAAAATGCAGGAAATTTAGTTTTTTTGAATTTAGTTGTATGCATTTTTTTCTTTTTAAGAAAAAATTTCGAGAAATTTTCAAATAAACTATTTTTTTTACCCCCGCGACGGAACGGAGATGGTATATGCGTTTGGCACGAAGTTTGTGCTTCCTTAACTCATCACTTTTGAACCACTCAACCGATTTTGATCCCGTTTTTGACATTCGGCTGGATATGGGTGTCGCAATGTTCCTGCGTTTAAAAATTCGCCCTTCCCCCATCAATTTAAACCCCCTCTCCTTGTATCTACTAATCCACTGAACCGATTCCGATCCCGCTTTCGGCATTCGGTTGTAAATAATGAAAGGAATATTTTAGTGTACAAGAGTTCCCCCTCCCCCTCAACTTACACCCCCTCTCCTTGTATCTTCTGATCCACTGAACCGATTTCGATCCCACTTCGGCATTCGAGGGACATTACTTGAAGAAAAATATTAATCTTTAAATAAGTATTACAATACAAAATGGTTACCAAAAAACTTTAAATTCAATCGGACATAAAAAGTTTGTTCACTGTTATCGTAAAAAAAAGTAAAAAAAAAAACAAAATAAAAATTTTGAAAAACCCCTGACTAAAGAAAAACCCTAAAAAATTGAAAAACTCCTGATAAAAAAAAATCCTTTAAAAATGATAAAATAATAATTCAGGTAAATGTAAAATTTGTGTGCGTCGGGAAAGCCTATTGGTCGTTGAATTTGTGTAGATTTGGACTATAATCTAGAGCAGTGCTCCGCAACTTTTGTGGTGTGCCCCGGATTTCCAGAAAAAAAATTGGTGTGCCTTATGCAAATAAAGGTTGCGGAGCACTGATCTAGAGAATAAACAATGGGAAGTGTAAAAATTGCCGCCGAGATGAAAAATCAGTAAGAAGAGCTTTGAAAATGTAATCCTTCGTCACAAATAATTAGTAAAATAACTGAAATCGGTCAATATCAATAAAAAAAATTCATGCCAAAATTTGGAAAGCTGTAGTTGTTGACACGCCATCATGTGTGTAGAGAGCCTATAATATAGAGAGTGGACATCCGGACTTGTACAAATGGCCGTCGAGCTGAAAAACGAGCGCGGAAAGCTTTAAAAATGTCGTTCTTTGTCACATTGTCAAAATAACGGAAATCGCTTAATATAAGTAAAAAAACTCATGTCTAGTCGCTCTAGTCCGGATGTCCATTCTCTATATTATGGGCTCTATACACACATGCTGGTGTAATAACGCCGACGTTGACGCCTCATCTGTTTGGGGCATAACTTTCGAGATATTTAAATTACTGAGGCCAATAATATAATCATTGGAGTAAATTGAAAATTGGTTTGCATCAAGACAACCTTGCTCCACAAATTCAACGACCAATAGGCTTTCCCGACGCACACAAATTTTAAATTTACTGTAATAATTATTTTATCCTTTTTAAAGAATTTTTTTTATTCAGGAGTTT
The DNA here is from genome assembly GCA_964034945.1 of Chrysopilus asiliformis. NCBI lineage: Eukaryota > Metazoa > Arthropoda > Insecta > Diptera > Rhagionidae > Chrysopilus > Chrysopilus asiliformis. The sequence continues at coordinate 46,291,785 of OZ035963.1, read as the reverse complement.
TTCAATTTTTTAGGGTTTTTCGTTAGTCGGGGGTTTTTCAAAATTTTTATTTTGTTTTTTTTTTCTACAATGAAGGATTTATATTCAAAGACTAAAAAATGTATTGTAAAAAAATTCAAAAATGAGAGAAGCTGTTATTATACAGATATAACTAAAAAAGGGTGTTAGTGAATTGACTACTGGTCCGTACAAAGTTACAAGTCACCATATGCTAACACAGGGACTACATTGACTTTTATTTCTAGTATACCAGTTTCTCCTATCAAGAGAGTTGAATCTTATTTTCCTTTTGAAATAATGATGTTAAATAGAAAGGAATCGATTTTCCATTCAAAGACTTTGCTAAAATCTAAATTTCCGAATTAACCAAATTTAAGTCTTTAATGGAATATCGACATTTCAAGCAAATTTTGTGTACTGTAAATGAAATATTTTTAACTTTTCCCTTTCATTTGCATAAAATGTCGGTATTCAATAAATCATATACACAAAGATTCAGGTCTATTTCTGTCCTCGTAAATACCTACATTTCCACAATACAATGTTTTTGAAAAGAATTTTACTCGAAGTAACAGCTTGTAAAAATACAATAACTTACAGGTTTGGAAAATCAAAGGAATCTCTCGATATGAATTTTATTTGGTTGTGTGCCAAAGAGAGCGTTTGAAGTCGTGGTGAGGGAGGCAGCATACCTGGCTGAATTGATAGGATCCCAATGTCATTGAGATACCTGTTGAATTACGAAATATTAGTTCCTTACGAATGTTTATACAAGCATATCTAAGATTCATCCCGAACTTGACAATTACTGCAAAGTAAAAGGTCTTTCAATAAGGACATAACAATTTTGTATTTTAATAAAAACGTACCCTAAAACTTTTTTTATGATCTGGCAATGCTAAAACGTCAGTCAAGGTTTACATTTTTATCATGGTGAAGTTCACGAACGAGCAATACCAAACAATTGATCTATTGAAGGAGAAGTTCGGTAATCGTGTAATCTCGAGAAATGGTCCGGTCGAATGGCCACCTCGCTCATGCGATTTAACGCCGTTGGATTTCTTTTTGTGGGGTTATGTTAAGTCGCTGGTTTATGCCAACAAGCCAACAACGTTAGAGGAGCTCAGGAACAATATCGAACGCAAAATTGCCAACGTTCTGGCCGATATGTGTGGAAGAGTGGTGGAAAATTGGCTCCAAAGAATCAATCAGTGCAAACGTGCTCGCAGTGGCCATATGAACGACATCGAATTTCATACTTAAATGTAACATGTCCACTACACCTGGATTAAATTTGAGTCCGATATCTCGATTATTCTGTGTTTTATTTAAATACAAAATTGTAATGTCCTTATTGAAAGACCCGATTCATACTACGAGAATATTAGCATTCATTAACTTACAAAATCTCTAAACTGAGGAGTGGTTTTAAAACTTCGTCCGTGAATTTTGTGATATGATTATCCCGTACTTTCTTATTTAAAGGAAAGAGCATTTTAAATCCATACAAAGTTCACGTGTAAATCATACTTACAGTTCATAAATAAGATCCAAATTCTAAAAGTTATTTGCATAAAAGAAAATTCTGAAAGCAAGATATAAAAAAGGAGCAATAAAAAATACCCTAAATCCCAAAAGAGAGGCAAAGATCCTTTTAAGGCTGTAATTTTCATTTTCTTATATATTTCCTAAAATTCCCGGCCTGGAAAATGAAATTAAGGTTCACATCACACTGAGAGAAAGAATCACCGGTCTGGTACTAAAGAAATGGCGTACTATGATTCTAGGGCACCTCACTATATTTCTTGTCAGAAGAAAAGCTTTTTTAAAAGCTTTTAAAAAAATTAAATCTTCATTTTTCATGGTTTAAGATAGTAATAGTAGGTTTTTACCAATTTTCCAGTAGCGTTTTTTTACTTTTTACAGTATTTATAAATTATAAATATTTTCTTACGATTATTTAATGTTGGAAAACTTTTGCTCATACCGCGATTCGAACCCGAGATCTCTGGATTTGAGTCCACTCGCAAACGCATACGGCCACCGAAGTCAATTAATAAAGTGAGTCTAAACGTGAATGGTTTCTATCTCGCTTGAACTTTAGGCGCTATTGAAAAATTTCTGAGAGAAAAAATATTGAGAGAAAGTTTTTCAAAAGCTTTTCGCTCATTTACCTTGGCATCAGGGTTCCCACCCCAAAAGTGAAAAGCGGAGTGTTGCTGATCGAAAAACATAACAAAAGCTATAATTGCCAATCTGGTACCCCCCCTAATGGTCCATTTTTGCCCATAACGAACTTAGCCTCGCATTTTACGAAAAACGAATCTGCGCAAAATTTCAAGTCTCTAGCTCAATCCGTGCGCCCGCAATCCGCGCCACAGACAGACAGACGGACAGACAGACAGACGGACAGACGGACGAACATGCAAAAATCAATTTTTTTATCATTCTAAACACACTGGTGTAATTCATTTTTGTGTGTGATGACGGGATCTTGGCGTTACAAACGGTAAAGCAAAGTTAATATACCCTTTGGTTTCACCATACGGGTATAAATAGTAGTGTCAGAGGGATTTCAGTAGTGTCAACTTTTTATACCCGTATGGTGAAACCAAAGGGTATATTAACTTTGCCTTACCGTTTGTAACGCCAAGATCCCGTCATCACACACAGAAATGAATTACACCAGTGTGTTTAGAATGATAAAGAAAATTGATTTTTGCCTGTCCGTATGTCTGTCCGTCTGTCTGTGACGCGGATTGCGGGCGTACGGATTGAGCTAGAGACTTGAAATTTTGCACAGATCCGTTTTTCGTAAAATGTGAGGCTAAGTTCGTTAATGGGCAAAAATGGACCATTAGGGGGGGTACCCCCCATACGAACGAAAACTTTTTTTCTGAATATCTCAAAAACGGTGAATTTTATCAAAAAAGTCCAAGAACAAAAGTTATTTAGGATATGATTCTACACAAAACTCCCATACATTAAAATCCGATTGGAATAAATTTTAAAAAATCTTATTGGAAAATTTGACTTCAAAGTGGAATTTTGATACAACTGTTCGCCGTTCACTTAAATCACCATACGGGTTTTCAATAACTGCCAGATCGGCAATTATAGCTTTTGTTATGTTTTAACAGTCATTTAGAGTTTTATTGAGACCACACATTTTGAATGTTACCGTCTAATGTTTTATTGCGTATCATATGAGTACATTTTTATATTAGTACAAAAATCAATTTTTTTTTTTTTAAATTAAAATTTAAATTAAAGGAAGGAATTAAGTATTGCATATTATGTCCCTTTTGTTCAAGAATTGAGTGCGTTTATATTTTAGATAAAGAATCTGAATGATTACATATTACATATTTTTTAATTTTCCCCCGATAAATGAACTTTTCAAATCTAGAAATTAACTTTCTTTGTAGCACGTTTTTTAATGGGGCGAAAAAGGTAGTGTTTTGAGTTTTTCAATAGTGTAAGTAGTGTTAGGTCAAATTATGTCGAAATAGTAGTGTAAAATTACGATAGTAGTGTAAACGGGATCCCTGCTTGGCATTATATGATGCAGTGGCAGTGTTGCCATTTTCAGCGACTTATCTCATTTCTAGCGACTTTCATGCCTTGAAAAGCACGTGTTGAGATTTGAGATTTTAGTGGTTTTTTGGCGACTTCTCGGAGATTTTCAGCGATTTTCAAAAATTTCTTAAAAAAAACTGTTGAAAGTTCATCATATTTTTCACAATTTTTTACATGTATGTTACGTAAGAACATTTGATAAAAAAGCAAAAAATTAATGAAAATTGAAATAAGACCTAACAACAGTGGACTTAGACATAAATAAATCTTTGATCTCAGATGTGAGTAAATTTTATATAGATATTTCGACTTGAAGTCTATATAGTTATTATGTTTCTAAGAAGAACTTAACCCAATTTTTTATATTTGTTTTTTTTTTAAGAAGACAAAGTTGTTTTTTTTATTATTATATTTTACTATTGTTAAAAACAAAGAATAAAACCGATTTGAAAACAAGATATATATATGTTTAAATATACATTTAAAAAAGTCTCAAAACTAGCGATTTTTATACCCGTATGGTGAAACCAAAGGGTATATTAACTTTGCCTTACCGTTTGTAACGCCAAGATCCCGTCATCACACACAAAAATGAATTACACCAGTGTGTTTAGAATGATAAAAAAAATTGAATTTTGCATGTCCGTCCGTCTGTCTGTCCGTCTGTCTGTCCGTCTGTCTGTCCGTCTGTCTGTCCGTCTGTCCGTCTGTCCGTCTGTCCGTCTGTCCGTCTGTCCGTCTGTCTGTCCGTCTGTCTGTGGCGCGGATTGCGGGCGCACGGATTGAGCTAGAGACTTGAAATTTTGCGCAGATTCGTTTTTCGTAAAATGCGAGGCTAAGTTCGTTAATGGGCAAAATTGGACCATTAGGGGGGGTACCCCCCATACGAACGAAAACGTTTTTTGCAAATATCTCAAAAACAGTACATGTTATCAAAAAAGTGCAAGAACAAAAGTTATTTAGAATATTATTCTACATAAAACTCCCATACATCAAAATCCGATTGGAACAAGTTTTAAAAAAATCTTATTGGAAAATTTGAATTCAAATGAAATTTTGATACGCCGTTCAATTAAATCACCATACGGGTTTTCAATAATTGCCAGATTGGCAATTATAGCTTTTGTTATGTTTGTCTTTAATTTCGGAGACTTTTGAGATTTTTTCTCCTCATTTCAGCAATTTTGGGCTTAAGGTCAGCGGCAACACTGTGCAGTGGGGAGCCCTATATGAGAATTTCACACTACATCAGGGGTGCGTTCTTTTATTAACCGTGGTTAACCGTGGTTAACCGCGGTAAACAGAAATGCGTTCTTAAATGCCTACGGTTAACGCTAAGTAAACTTTACTGCCATTCCTAAATGCCAAAGTTAAGGCCCAACTATAATGTGCATAAGCTGACTTAAGCAAATTTCAAAAGTCAACGAAATTTTGCTTATGCACATAAGCAAGCCATAATGAACTTAAAGGAATAAGGTCTTGTCAAAATATAACATCCATATGTTGAAACGTCATCGTACTTGTTGAAATACTGCGAATTACTTTTTATAAATAAGCACTTGTGGTCTCTAACATTTTCTATTAAAATATCGCAAAAACTATTCACAATTTCTTCCGACATGACTTTTGACAAATTGTCTTGTTCTGTCTCTTTCACTTTTCCGTATGTGCGAGCGCTCCCAGCCGCTTTGCTTAAGTTCAACGAAACCGAAATGAAACTTAACGAAAGTCGCGTATTCCCATTATGGTTTGAGTATACAATTTTCGTGTTGTCGTACCATTGCATTAGTTGACTTAAGTCAGCTTATGCACATTATAGTTGGACCTTTAAGCTGTCAAAGTTACTTTTCTCAACTCTGCTCGAGAGCTGAGTTGGAGAAAGTTAACTTTAATTGTAATTAAAGAACGCGATAAAGTTAACCGAGACAGTTACAACTGTCAATCGACTGTCAATTCGTCTCGTAGTTTCGAATGAGTTTTGTGCAGAATAATGGAGGATTTTATTGTGGTCCTTGTAAATGAGAAATACGACATCAAGGAGAATTCTATTTTTTTTAATGTATTGTTGTGCACATCACTGCTGTCAAAGTTAACCAAATCGCGTTCTTTTAATCAGAGTTAACGTCGGTAAAATTTCAACTTTGGCAATCAGCTGTTCGAACTTTGACAAACCCAACCTTTACTTTACTCGGGAATAAAGGAACGCACCCCAGTAGTGACTAGCACTAACATTGTAGTGATTGGCACACAAAATAGATTTCTGTTCTCTCAGTGCATTTGTCAGGCTTGATTTTTATTATTTCCAAAATTCTAATTTTACATTAGTTTATTAGTATATAATAATCCCTGATCGCGGAGAAAAAAAGAGGTTTTTACTTTTCTTACATATAAGAGGTAATCTTTTTAGCGTCATAGAACTTTATTCGTGTATTCGTGTATAATATATAAATTGTTAATCGGAAAAGTTCAGTGATATAATTAAAGTGCTATCGTTTTATTTGTGTGAAAGATTTCAATCTTCAAAAATTTCTAGGCGAAATTTTAAGAATATCCTATAATGCAAATAACTTTTATAAATAAATGAACCAAAAAATTACTTGATTTGGGTTTCCAATAAAGATACTCCTATATATTTTTGGAACACATTTCCATAACAGTAGATTTAGGTTAAGTGATATTACAACACAGCATCAACCTAAAATGCTGTCAAATTGAAGCCACAATAGAGAAAAGTTGTTGGCAAGTGTGAACAAAAATTGTTGACAGGTCTAAACTTTGACATGGGATCACAGATTCGGGACGCTAAAAATATCTCTGAATTGATTTTTCTTTGTTCTAAAAACTGACAATGAGCTTATTTTAAGTATTCAAATAAATTGATATAAAAATCTAATATAATAAGTGATTTTCACCCATAATCATTATAAAGTGAAAAAAATGTATTTTGGTAAAATTAAATATATTTCCATTTGATTTATGTATGTCTCACATCTTTGACAATTCATGTCGCATTAAGTAGATTTTTAGTTCGCAGTATTTTGTTCTATTGTAATTTTATATTATTGTGGTTATGCCAAATTCAGATTAACATTTTATTTTCTTCTAATAACTAGTATAATAAAATTTTCCAAATCACGTTTGTGTTAATGAGGTTTCTCACATTAAATAATTCTAGCATAATAAGAATCTAATATTAACCTTAGAAGGTGTTCTACGGCAGACAAAAAAAATTGGTTTTTCAAAAAAGCATGCAAAAGTTATGCTTGTATACAATGGCGGGTGGTGGGGGGGATAGAGGATTAGGCGACCCCAAAAACCCCCAGAAGAGATTTTTCCCGGAAAATTTGAGGGAAAGGATAATCACGTTATCCATACCAGGAATTTCCGTCATATTTCCAACGAACCAGTGAAAATATTGTATTGTCATCGGAGTTGCGTACACTCAGAAAAATGTCCAGGTCAACTTTTTGTCAGGTTAACTCTGACCTTACAGAGGTGTCTGTAAGCCAGCTAGCGGTCAGAGTTAACCTATCTAAGGTCAACTCGTGCAGCTCCCAATGCCCTACTTCACCTGCTGGTGGCTTAATTTCAGAATTTCTCCGACCACAGGTCAACTCAGTTTTACTTGCCCACATGCAGGCGAACGCGCACCTGCCCGAGGGCAATTACGCCGTATGTAGGTCGCCGAGTTAGCCTCCATTTTTCTGAGTGCATGTGAACAAAATTTCAATTCAATCGGATGAGGGGAAGTAAAAGACTAAAACACAAACACAAAAAAGCAAGCTAAATAAAAGCTTTTGAACAATGCTTGCGTGAATATAATTCGAGAAATTTTGCGAATCTTGTCCTGAAATTTTTCAGGCATGGACTTAAGAAGCTAACAAGAATTTTCAAAAAAGGAAATTAATAGGTCCAAAGTAAATAAAATCCCTCCCATAGGGTTTTTTTTAAATAAAAAACAGTATACGGAGAATCATTCTTTTCGATTCGTTCGATTGCAAATAATTCTAGCGCGAATTTATTTTTGAATCATTCGAAATTTTTTTTATTTCTCGACTTTATAAAATTTTATTCGTGAATCCAATCAAAAATTGCGAGAAATGAAAATATCATTCGATCGCAAATGATTTACAAAGCAAAATATTGTATGAAATATTTAAAACGAAAATATGTCATAAACATAACAAAAGCTATAATTGCCAATCTGGCAATCATTGGAGACCCGTATGGTGATATTCGTATCAAAATTCGAACAGTTGTACCAAAATTCCACTTTGAAGTCAAACTTTCCAATAAGATTTTTTTAAATTTATTCCAATCGGATTTTGATGTATGGGAGTTTTATGTAGAATCATATCCTAAATAAATTTTGTTCTTGCACTTTTTTGATAAGATACACCGTTTTTGAGATATTCACAAAAACCGTTTTCGTTCGTATGGGGGGTACCCCCCCTAATGGTCCATTTTTGCCCATTAACGAACTTAGCCTCGCATTTTACGAAAAACGGATCTGCGCAAAATTTCAAGTCTCTAGCTCAATCCGTGCGCCCGCAATCCGCGCCACAGACAGACAGACAGACGGACAGACGGACAGACGGACAGACGGACAGACGGACAGACAGACAGACGGACAGACAGACGGACAGACGGACGGACATGCAGAAATTAATTATTTTTATCATTCTAAACATACTGGTGTAATTCATTTTTATGTGTGATGACGGGATCTTGGCGTTACAAACGGTAAGGCAAAGTTAATATACCCTTTGGTTTCACCATACGGGTATAACTAGCTTGCATACCTGCCGTTGTCGGGTAAAAGTTTTTTGTAAAAATTTTCTTGCGCTAAAAAAACAAAGAAATAACTTAAAAACTTTTGAAAAAAATCGTTATGTCTTCAGGACCTCCCGTTCCGAATTTTAAAATTCTAACACCAGATTCGTGATCAGCGGCTCCGAAACCCCTTTATTACCAGATTTTTTCCAGAATAAATTGTAAAAAGGATATTTGGGTTATCCTTATAGGAGCTACCGTTGGCAATTTCCTTATAGGACTTTTAAAAACACCGAAAAACCGTTTTGTTCAAATTGGGTAGGTTAGGCCTTAGACGCAACAAATACACTATAATACAAACAAAAGACGTGAAGTGCCATAAAATCCATTAAGAGGCCATAAATGGCATAATATAATATTGTGTTTGGTCTAGAGTGGCTAAAAAGAAGTGTTTCTAACAAACCAGTTGCACGAAAATTGGTTTAAAATTATTTTCCCGTACAAAAAAAATGATCGGTTTTTTTGAACGGTTTTTTTGGTTTAAAAAAAACACCTGGTATAACCGTGCAAAAAAAACAGCGAAAAAAACGGTTAACCGAAGCAAAAACACCCCGGAAAAAATGGGAAAAAGGATATTTGCGTTATCCTTACAGGACCTTCCGTTCCAAATTTTGAAAATCTAACACCGGATTCGTTATCATCGACCCCGAAAACCCCCGAGTGAAACTCTTCAGCGTCCTATTGAGCAGGATTCATGGCGAAAATCACGGTTTAAAAACACCCAAATCCCCTTTATACCCCGTTGACCCCCGTAGGGGTAAAATTTCGGAAAACAACGCCTTAGTGAGCGCCTACGCGATGGTTGGGACATACTGTGAAAGTTTCAAGTCTCTAGCTTCAGGGGTTTGGGCTGGGCGTTGATGAGTAAGGATGCCAACGATCCTTGCAAACATCGAGGTATCGTTGAAAAATATCGAGTTTTAACCTCGATGTTGAACAGGCTGATATATCGAGATATCGATGTTGTTATCCACGATGTTAGAACATTACTCTTCATAAAATTAGTAGAGAAACTAATTTTAGGACTAGAGGGACTAGTTTTTAGATAGATTTAATATAGCCACTCTACTTAAAGATTTGTTTAAATTTCCTTTGGTATCAATTTTCAGTTTCATCTTTCTACAAGATTTCGTAAAAAATACCAGAGCTAGCCATGAAATTTTACAGAGAAGTTTGGTCCTGATGTGGAAATCCGTTAACCGGAAGTAACCAAAACGGCGGCTTTTTAAAAACTGCAATTTCGTTTTTTGCGATTTATTCCGAAACTAACCATTTTCCAGTAGTCTTATGTATTACAAAACTTAGAGACAATAAAATTTGCTACATTTATGTCTTTTACTAGAACTCCGTTATGAAGATATGCCGGTATTTCAAAAAAATTAGTTTTTTGCGAATATCTCGAAAACTAACGGGTTTTTGGTGGTTCAACGTATAAGAAGAATTAAATCCGTGTTAATTCCACCTGGGTGCACTCCACCCACAGTAGAGCATCCGCCAGGTGGCTAAATTATTTATTAAATTTAACTATTTCAAAACATCGGAAAACGTCGAGGTATCGATGTTTTCCGGACGATGTTTTCTGACATCGATGTCGCTTTAAAAAAAACATCGATTTTCGATATATCCAGGTTTTATGAACGATGTTGCATCCCTATTGATGAGTCAGTCAGTCAGTCAGGTTAAACGATTTTATAAATATAGATTTGGAAAAAAGGGGGTTGGTCGGGAGAAGGTGATGGGGTGGTAAAAGGGAGCGAGATGACCAAACGGGAGCGGGAAATTTTTTTTTTTCAAGGAAGAGGATGGAAAATTATTTGAGTGGTGGGAGAGACTGAAATTTTTAGAATGATTCGAAATTTTTTTCCATTATTTTTCATTGGCGATTCGAATAGTCGAATTGCAAGAGGTTTCATAAAATTCACACAATTCGGATAAAATTCTCTATGAAAAAAATCATTCGCGAGTTTTATTTTATAGATTCGCGAATGATTCAAATGCGAAATAATTTTATTTTCTATTCGCGAATCATAAAAAAAAACGATAAAAAAGAAAAATTTCGATCCACCCTATTGAACTTTTTCCCAGTATTTTCATTTTCCCATGCGACACTTTATCAGATAATAAATATTTTCCATTGAATTTGACGAGACTGAAGCATTCAACTAATCGGATTGTAATAAGTCGTACATTTTATTTAATTCCATTTATTTGGAGTTTACATCACGCGAAAACCATCGCGATTTTCGCGGAAATTTCTCGACTTTTTCATACTGCAAAATGGAAATTCGGGACAAATTCGTGATCAGCTGAGGGTAACACAAGCAAAAATCAACATCGCTCGTTTTTAAGTAAGTAACATCTTTTCATTTTTTGTGTGATTTTCCGAATTTGTATATTCGTTTCCCAAATAAACTGAGTCAATAAACAAACATTGATGCAAATCATTTTGACAGAAAAACGGGGAAGTGGAGAAAAAAAACTACAGAAGAATTTGGACTATCAACAATTTTTCCAATGAATGGTGGAAAACATGTAGCAAAAACGTCATGATTTTGTTCAATTTTTCTAGAATGATTTTGTTCTAGAATGAGATTTTTCAATATAAAATTAGAAATTCATTCGGTTTGGTATATTTCCCACGACAATTGAACCATAAATCATAGATAAACTAATATTGTCTGAAGGTGTGTTGTTTGTTTAACCATGTCTAGTAAATTATCTGAAATTCTACAGCTTTTGTGTTTATAGTCAGATAATTTATTGAATATATCCATACCTGGGTACCGTTACTGCTAAAAATATTGACAGAATGAAAAACTGTTCTCTTACATGTCGAATGGTAAATTATTGATATTCTTCACACTTTCTTTGTAAGAATTCAATAACCTGGCGAGGAGGTTATCTCATATGGAAAATTGAAAAGCTTTTTTTAATGTGCAATAAACAATTTTGCTGATTTTTAACACAATAAAAGGATATTAACCCTTTCAGAAATCATAACAGAGGGGGTGCAAAATATTTTTTTAATGGTATTTTTTTCCCACAGGGTCTCCTAAGCATATTCCTATAATCATCGTTTACCGATATTGCTTCACCTGAATTTAAAAATGTGTCTATTGGACAAAAATATATAGGACAAAAGTCCTGAAAGGTTGCTTTTCCCACTATTCTTCTGTACGAAGAAATTTGGTGATAATTTGTAATCGTAGTGTTTTATTGTAAAAGATAAGAAAAATTTGGTGTTTTGTAGATATTTTATCAAACAAATTAAGATATAAAGAAACATAAAATCAACCTGTCAAGTATAAAATAATTATAAAACATAAGAAAAGCTATAATATCCAGGAGCCAATCGTCAAATACTCTATATGAGGATAGACAAAATGTTTATTTAAAAAAAAATCATTTGTATAGGAGAGGGGGGAATGCTGTTTCGTTTGTATGGAGGAGGGGGAACAGATTTTTGTGTTCTGAATAAAAGTTCAAAGGATTGAATATTTAAAAAAAATTTAGAAACTCAGCGTCGTATATCAGATATTTTTCATCGTATACCGAGATCCGGAACAAAATATTGAGCGTCGTATTACAGGACGTCTTAAATTGAGGTGTCCTAAATCGAGGTATGCCTGTGCAGTTTGAATCTCTTTTGACGCAAAGGTAAACGTTGCACGTTGTGCAAAACATAAATGTCCTGTGTGTTCAGGATGGTAGCTCACGTCAACTACGGCTTTTAGCATTCTTCATCTCCAGAAAGTGGCCTATTTGAAAGTGGCCTATTTTGGAGCCAATCATTTAGAGAGTGAAAAACCGGATGTGCAAAAATTGGCGCCGTGCTGTAAAACGAGTGTGAAAAACGTTAAAAATTTGATTTATTCTTACAAATAATTTCCCGAAAATACTTAAATCAGTTAATATAAGTAACCAAAATTCATGTTTGAGATATAAAAGAGATTTGGAAAGTCGTAATTGTTTTAATAAATTGAAAAATATTTGCAGACTATTCTAATCTGGTGGAAAAACTATACTAACTGCCCTAATAGACTGCTCTAATCGGTGTTAAAAAACTGTCCTTGCACTATTCTAGTCCGATACACTCAGCCTAACCATTTACGAGAAACATAACTGTACCAAATTTTAAGTCTCTAGCTCGTACGGACAGACGAACGGACGGACATGCGGAAATCAAAATCTTTTGTCATCCCTAAAGGTTCTTGTCCTCATGAGAGTAAAGACGCGAGTAACTCTCAAAAACTCTCGAGAGTTACTCGCAGTAGGTTGTCCATTTGAGAGTAAATTTCCGCGATTTTTCTATCGCGAAGTCTCGGCGAGTTTCTAGCGGGACGCACTTGCGCGAGAACTCTCCAGATCCTGTCCATTTGAGAGTGAAAGTAGCGAAATGTCATCGCACTATGGGAAGGTTGCAGTAGCTGTGATTATCCTAATAGACAAACAAGAGACAAACAAAATCAGTAAAAAAAAAGTGCTGGGTTAAGTCCTGGATTCAAAGGAGAAATCTTTTGGGTGCCGGGAGAACTATAATAAGATAATTGCAAATTGAAGACGCGCAACAATTTAGAAATTTTTGTAGGTTAACAAGTTCGGAAATAGAGTTTTTAATTAAAATTTTCGGACCGGTTGTCGCCAAATAAAACTAATACAAAAATGAGAGAACAATATCGGTACGGGATCAAAATATAATATTGAACAATTGATACATTTCTGTGTTTATGATTTTTTGTTAATGGTTACATTAAGATTTTTTGTATCTGGTAAGCTTATTTACAAAAAAACATAAACACAGAAATGTATGAATTGTTCAATATTATATTTCATTAGAAGATTCGTATAGTAATCTACAGTACCAATTTATGATACCCGTATGCACGATAGGCAGAATAGTGAAAGAAGTAGCTTTACATTTTTTAGACGATCACGGTATTCGTCACATTTAACATTCCACAGAATTTCGTTCACTTCATACAGTTCGATTAACTTGTTAATCTCCTCCGATGACCAATATCTTGATTTTTTCACATCTTGCTTTGGCAAGTTCTCGAGAGCGACTCGCAAAATTCAAACGCCGTTCGTATCTGGTGAGTTACTCTCCGAGAGTTCAGTGGAGGCGTGTCCACTAGAGCAGTGCTCCACAACCTTTATTTGCATACCGCACGCAAATTTTTTTTCTGAAAACAAAAGAAAATATAAAAAAAAATTTTTTTTATAGATCCAGCCAGAGTTTAGGGGAAGACCCTTTAATGCCGAAGCACAGCTCGGGATGGTTTAAAATTAAAAATATATTTAAAATTGAAAAAAAAATCCTGAAAGAATTATTAAATAGCTATTTGAATTGTTTACCGCTGTACACCTAATATCATTTCCCGGCACACCAGTTGCAGTGCTCCTAGAGAGTAGAATCACTTTTGACAGCTCGTAGAAACTAGCTCGTGAGTTTTTGCGAATTTCTGCGAGCGACTCTCAGAGACGTGTCCATTTGCGAGTAGCTGCTATCGAGAGGTTCTCGCCGGCATTTACTCTCATATGGACAGGCACCTTAACACCCTGGTGTAATTCATTTTTGTGTCCGATCATTGGTTCGATGCGTTACAAACGGTATAATTAACGATGGTTTCTATACTGTTTTTCGCAGTATTATACTGTTTTTCATACTCCAATACTGCTTTTTACCCCAAAATACTGTATGTAAATACTCAGAAAAAATATTAAACTTTAATTCTTTAACGTTTCGAAATTCAAATTTATTAATAGCAATGCAAAACGTCAGATAAAGCTTGATTAGAAGTGGAAACATTGGCGGCAATTCTGATCGTGAAATGTAACTTGAAATATCCATGCGTTAATTTTTATAATTAACCTCAAAACAATGCCGGAATTGCTTCGTCAAATTGCTTCAAAGGACAAATACAAAACAACAGCCAAAGAAGGTGATATGGAAAGCGAAGACGATGCAGATGATGGAAATGAATCGCCCGGTGTTTAATATGCTTTTTTTTTTTGTAAATGTTCATTGAATAAAATTTATACTGCGAAAAGCACTGTTTTTTGAAATCGATTTACCGCTTTTTTAAATGTTTAGATGAAATATACTGTTTTTGTCCGAAATCAGATACCATCGTTGGTATACTAAATCTAATATAAATCTATATTATATATCATATAGAGTATAAAAAACGTGTGTAAAAATACAAGTTTCCTTGTCCCCAAGTTTCCTATTGGAAATACATTCCATGTTATCCGAAAACCGCGCAAGATGAAATAAAGAACTATATTTAGTTTAAAAACCGTGTAAAAAATGCTGAAAATTGTAAAAGTTCTGATATGCAGATATGCAAGCGAAAGACACAAGCAAATCTCGATTATTATTACCCCTTTTTTGAAGTCCCAGTTATTTGAACCCATAATTTTTTTGTTCACTACGTATTATTTGAACTTATGTTCAATTATTTGAAATTTTTGTGAATAAATGCCACCCAAATGAAACAAACCTCAAAAAATGAAAAGTTTCTAAAAATTGGTAATCACGATATATATGAATGAAATTACGAAATCACTGATTATCAGTAAAAACGTAAATAATACAATATTTAATTGTATTTATGTAATATTTAGTTACATAATTATAAGACAATGACTTGGAAATCATGTTAGATCAAATAAAATTCAAAGAAGGAAGACTTTTTTGAACTATGTAACTTCAACTTCCCGGGAAATTCTCGATTTTTTCCCGGGAAAAGGGAATTCCCGAAAGTCATTAAATCAAAATTTCCGGGAAACGTTTACCTAGGAAATCATAAAACTTTCCCAATCCCAATCTGTAGTTTTGACCAGACCATGTTTGCTGAGATACTGGAATATTCACTCGCCCTGCGGACCAGCAACTGAATATTCACCTGAAGCCGGATGAGCATTGTGTGAACAGTTCAGAATCAGCGATGTCCCCCTACTACAATTGTAGTAAATCTACTACTATTTTCGCCTTCAAAAGCCTTAGTGCGTAGTAAATTAAATCTACTACTATTTTTTGTAAAATACATGAATCAACCAAAAAATTGTTTTATACATGTTAAATCTAAAAAGCTTCTAACGAAATTAAATATGAGGCAGCCAATACGTTGATAGAATTTGGTATTATGAATGATAAAGCTATTTAGCTTTAGTTATACAAATTGGTATATCGGCATAGGTAGAAAAGGTTTTTTTTTGAAAATCTGCTACTATTAGTATCAATCTACTACTATTTTTGGTCCAATCTACTTCCCTCCTAAGGCAAATTGAGGCCATCCCTGTTCAGAATGATTTAATGAAAAATGTGCTGCGGTCAAGGAACAGTGAGCTGAAGGGTAATGTTTATCAAAAGTGAGCGAATAGCAATCATATGAAGAAGGAGATGAAAGAAGCTGACAAGGGCAAATGTTTTGATTTAGCTGTGGGCATTTGACAATTAAGAACAAACAAATAAAATGATCTTTTTAATTTATCAGATTTCGGGAAAACAAAAATATCAATTATATTCACCTAGGATTCGCCAGGATGTTTCGCAAGGGACGAAAATTTAATACCATGTTCCTGGGAATCGTTGGTGAAATGACATCACAATCATTTTTTGTTCTCCAAAGTGAAAAAAATAATTCACAGTAGTCATTTTAAACATTCTCGAATAAATGACTTTCATCTAATAAACACTCTAATGATTTACTAAATCATTACTTTTACATTCACCGGTGTAGAAAACCAAACTTATTATACCTTTACGTTTCCATCACCGTAAAAATGAAAGTCTGGAACGATCTCTTGATTTCCTTCTAGTCCTTCGACTCTCCTTTGAATCCTTCGTTCCTCATATGATTCCTTCGAAGTTTTTAGACTAATACTATGTTCACACCGACGCAAAATTACGTAATTTTGCGAAATGATTTAGATCTTAAACCAAAGTGTTCACTCAGAGGTTAAGGTAATTTTGTTTGATATTTCAACTACGTTAGTTCAAAAATGGACCGAGGAAGATCGTGTAGGATTACTATGAATTTTAGTAATATGATGAATAATACAATTCAAAACATCGATGAAATATGTGCAAACAGAATTAGACACTTTAGAAGAAAATTTCATATTTAACTGCATCATAAACATGTCCATTTATTTATTTTTTCAGACCACAGGTTTACTAATATATCCTCTTCGCGTGCGGAACACGGCTTCTTTTTCTTATATTGCCGTTTGTCCAATGCAGCACAAATGTCAAAACTTCTCAAAACTGATGTGCTGAAGAGAGCTGAATAAGTGATGCAGGGTTGTATCCATTGTTTTTGCTTGATTTCGTTCCTAATTTTGTGGAAATTGCATACTTTTAGTGATTTTGAAAACAGGTTAATGTACTGGCAATCTCGTGATTTCGAGCAAGATTTCGTTCAAAATTACGAAAATCTTCAAAATTACGTAATTTTGCGTCGGTGTGAACATAGTATAAGACATTTTAGACTGTGACACAACACTTGATATGGCTCCCCTCCTTCTCGACACAAATTATGAGAACTTCTTTGTACGTCTTACGAAATTCTTTGTAACATTTCATCCGAAATTTTATGAAGTGCTATCACAGATAACCTTTCAGAAGGGTATGATTCTTTCACTTTAAACAACTAAAAAAAAGAAAGAAAAAATTTGTCGCAAATACGAATGAATGATCCCTTTTTTATTCAATCCGAAGGGATCGATTCTTGATTTCATGAACCATATTACAAGAAAATTTAAAGAATTTTACCTTAAACGTGACTTTGAGGAAATTCGATATTTCGAAAGGTATCGCAATGTCCTTTCTAGAGCTGTTAAGAAAAATGTTGTTATTGGTTGTATGAAGCAAGTCATGAAGAAGAATCGCGTTGTAATCTTAAATTAAGTCGAAAAGCGACAATTTTCCCCGGAGTGTTAATTCCTTCACAAAATGCGGGAATAAAGTCAATCTCATTTCACGTACAACAATTCGTAGATGATTTATCTATTAAACAAATTTTATATACATATACATTTCTCTAAGTCATTTGGCACCAATATCATCTCTTCGTTTACAAATTATGTGCGAAACAAAATGGTTTTATGCACATTGCCATGGCTATCATTTTCCATTCTGGTACAATATCGGATATAACTTGTTATCAACTCCTAGAAATAAACTTTATTCGCTAATCTTTATTATCATAGAGAATAATAATGGTATCTAACACGAATAAATAATAATAATAATTTATTCGTTGTTATGTTGAACGTGAATAACACCACAATGTGTCGAAATCCACTTTATATCATTTGAAGCAAGATTCCCTTCAATTCTCACACTTTTTCATATTTTTTTTATTACTTTCTCAGAATTAATCATCTTTAATGCCTTAAGGCTAGCCACGTGACTTCTGTTTAAGATCAAATTTTACACGGTTTCATAAACACAACAAACGTTTAATATGATTTTGTGGTTTTTTTTAGACTTTTTGAAGAAAGGCTATACCGGATAAGCATATGAAATCATTTGGTTCAAATTTTTTTTGGAAGTAGCTTATCATAAATCTTAAGTCCCAACAAATTTTCGATTCTTTAAAATTCATGCTTTTGAAAAAAAAAAAATTTCCAACAAAACTTTCAAAAAAATGATTTTTAGTTAAATCCTTGGTCCGATTGTTCTGAAATTTTACTGTTATATAAGAACTCAATGTATGTTACAAAAAAAATACAATCATCTTCCCACGAAAAAATGCTTGATGTATATAAGTCGTATGTATGTACATATAAGTACATCACAAAAAAAACATAAGATCGAGTATCAACAAAATTAGGTTAAATTCATGCTAAAACCTACTATCAATTAAAATTGTTTCATTTTTTTCAATTGGCCCTATTCCAGGATCCGATACGAATGATTCGGATCGTAAACTCAATGTTGTTGTTGGTATAAAACACTAACAACAACATTGAGTTTACGATCCGAATCATTCGTATCGGATCCTGGAATAGGGCCTAATGTTTGTCGAGTAAACCTTAATAAGTATCAAAAAATAAATCACCAAAAATGTTTTGACGGAATAAAAAATGATCGGGGTGAACAGAGTTGAAGATAGAAATTTGTGGAACATGAATTTTTCGAAGTTTTACAATGCCTGTAACGTCTGGACGGATTATAGAATAAACACTAAAAGAAAACTTTTTTAAACATAAGAAAACTAAAATTGCCAATCGTCAAATACTCTATATGATGACAGACAAAATTTTTATTTAAAAAAATACATTTGTATAGGAAAGGGGGAAACGAGTTGTCCGATTGGATTTTTATGTATGGAACGGTTATGTAAAATCATATTCAGATTTTACCTTAATAAATTTTTCAATACGAACCACCGTTTTCGAGAAAATAGAAAAAAAGTATTCCATTTGCATGGGAGAAGGAGGAGCAGTGGTCAGATGGGATTTTGGACGGACATGCAGAAATCAAAATCTTTTGTCATCTCTAAAGGCTCAACTATGATAGACATAAGAACGCATATGTAGCTGTATATGTCATTTCCAGAATAATGCTACATTTACACGAATGACAAATTTGTCATTTTTTTCTTGTCATTATGTTAATTCCCGTGTAAATGGCATAATTTTTGTAATTTTTTCTGTCAGAAAATGTCAATCTCTCATAAAAGAATGAACTTGTCCATTCTTTTATGCCAGATTGTCATTCGTGCAAACGCAATATTGGTTATGACAAAAGTTGAATACTAAAGTTGTCATAACCAATATTGCGTTTGCACGAATGACAATCTGGCATAAAAGAATGGACAAGTTCATTCTTTTATGAGAGATTGACATTTTCTGACAGAAAAAATTACAAAAATTATGCCATTTACACGGGAATTAACATAATGACAAGAAAAAAATGACAAATTTGTCATTCGTGTAAATGTAGCATAAGAAAGTCAGTGTTAATACCCACAATAGACATATCGTCGGCTAAAAGTGAAATTGTGCTAAGTCCATTATACCAAATTTGACAGAAGAACAATAAAAAACCTTGTTAAATCATTTTAATTTTCATTTAAAGAAAACAGAGTCTCATTTAAAGAAAACTGAGCCCAATTTTTCTCATTTAAAGAAAACTCAGTGTCATTGAAAGAGAATTAAAACGATTTAACAAGGTTTTCATTGCTCTTCTGGAAAATTATACCAAATGGACTTAGCACAATTTCACTTTTAGCCGACGATATGTCAAGAGTGTTGCCACTTTCAAATCTTCGTTAAACATTCGTTAAGCATGAATAATTCGATACAAATGGAACTGGCATATGTAAATAGTGAACATAACCTAAAATTTTTCCAAAAAGGGACTCAAGCAGGACAACAGATAGTCAAAGACATTTGTGGTCATTCTCGTATGAATAAAAAATTTAAGAAGGTGACTACGTAGTATCCGTGCGTTTCCTGTCGCGATTGATTTCTCGTACATCACATGAACGCTTCTTTCTGCCGTATCCATCCAGTTCATCTTTCAGGTCACTTAATTCTTTTAAGCACTTCACAATTTCAAATATTTCTTTAATTTTTTTCAATTCACTCATTTTTTCCTTCAACTTTGTCAATTACTATCGAGAAAAATTTAACTTTACTTATGTCAATCTATGCCTATTATGGTTAGCTTTTATGTTGACAGCTATGCATGTCAACATTCGTTGGGAATTTGACATTTACATATGCGTTCTTATGTCTATCATAGTTGAGCCTTAACTCCCTGGTGTAGTTAATTTTTGTGTCCGATGATTGGTTCGATGCTTTAGAAATAGTACACTAACTCTGATGTACCAAATAGGGGAAATAAAATTTAAAATGTGCTAAAAATTAAAAAAAAAATACGTAAGGATTTGATCTAAAAATAAAAGCAAAATAAAAGCGTTTAGGTTTCGCATATCGTCGGCTAAGAGTGAAATTGTAAAGTCCATTTGGTATAATTTTCCAGAAGAGCAATGAAAACCTTTTTAAATCATTTTAATTTTCATTTAAAGAAAACAGAGTCTCATCTAAAGAAAACTGAGCCCAATTTTTCTCATTTAAAGAAAACTCAGTGTTATTGAAAGAGAATTAAAACGATTTTTATTGCTCTTCTGGAAAATTTGGTATAATGGACTTAGCACAATTTCACTCTTAGCCGACGATATTAACTTTTATCTTGCTTTTATTTTTTAAGCCAAATCCCCACGTATTTTTTTATTTTTATTTGATATTACCTACTCTTTGTTTTTTATACCGGTATGGTGAAACCAAAGGGTATATTGCCTTACAGTTTGTAACGCCAGGATCCCATCATCACACACAAAAATGAATTACACCAGTGTGTTTAGAACGATAAAAATAATTAAATTTTGCATGTCCGTCCGTCCGTCTGTCCGTCTGTGCGTCTGTCCGTCTGTCCATCTGTCCGTCTGTCCATCTGTCGTTCAGTCCGTCTGTCTGTGGCGCGGATTGCGGGTGCACGGATTGAGCTTCAGATTTGAAATTTTGGGTAAAATGCGAGGCTAAGTTCGTTAATGGGCAAAAATGGACCGAACGAAAACGTTTTTTACGAATATCTCAAAAACGGTACATGTTATCAAAAAAGTTCATGAACAAAAGTTGTTTAGGATATGATTCTACATTAAAGTTCCATACATCAAAATCCAATTGGGACAAGTTTTAAAAAATCTTATTGGAAAGTTTGACTTCAAAGTGGAATTTTGGTACAACTGTTCCAATTTTGATACGAATATCACCATACGGGTCTCCAATGATTGCCAGATAGGCAATTATAGCTTTTGTTATGTTTTTCTTTTATATTTATTTTTTTTTTTAAATTTTATCTAAAAAGTCGTAAGTTTGCTATTTCTGAGGGATTTTTCAAAGCTCCTTCTATAAGACCTCACGACAAATTTAGACAAAATGACGTCTGTCAGCCGTCACATTGTTTTTACTCGTACATACATACACACGTATTGCACACCAATTGTCATCGGAGTTACGTATGTGTGCAAAATTTCAGGTTAATCGGATGAGTAGAAGTGGGTCGAAATTAAATTACAAACTACCAAGTAAAAAAGTGGGTCCAAATTAATTAAAAACTACCAAGTAAAAATTTAAAAAAAATTAAAAAACAAAAAAAAAATTTAAAAAAATTAAAAAAAAATAAAGCTTTTTTTTATATGTAACTAAAAAAATCGTTTTTTTATGATTTTATCTCGCTTTGATTTCTGATACACAGCGCTCAAAATTTTTTTCTTCTTCTTTGTACATTTATTTAGTGCATTGATATAAGTTTTATATATATAAAGGGTGATCCAATTGGAGGTACTTTTTCCAATAGGGTTGTTTTGACAGTTCTTATGTGTCAACTGGTTTGTCTATATGACGTTTGTGTTTAGTATTCAGTGCCATTTCATCATGATAAGACTTACGTGTGAACAACGTTTACTAATATAACTTATTTCCAAAACCAGTGCTCAGTTAGGAATTGTTATGGAGCTCTTCGTCCACATTTTGGTCGTCAAAATCGTCCCACTAAATGCACTATTCGTGAAACCATCACAAAATTTCGAACTAATTTTACACTATTTGACATTCATACATCAACCAGAGTGCGTACAGCCCGTAGTAATTAGAATATTGCTGCAGTAGCATCATCGGACCGTATTTCTTTAAAAATACGGAAGGAGTGCGTGTTACTGTCAATGGAGTTCGGTACAGAGCAATGATCAATGAATTTTTGTTGCCAAAAATTCAAGATATTGGTGTAGCTGACTTGTGGTTTCAACAGGATGGCGCGACATGTCATACAGCTAACGATACAATCGCTTTATTGAGGGAAACGTTCAATGAAAACATCATCTCAATAAATGGTCCTGTTAATTGGCCACCCAGAACTTGTGATCTGACACCATTGGATTACTTTCTGTGGGGATAAGTGAAATCTCTTGTTTACGTCGATAAACCCGGAACGATTACAGCTTTGGAAGCAAACATAACCCGTGCTATTCGCGGAATACCGACCGATATGCTTGAAAGAGTGGTCGAAAATTGGACCCACAGAATGGACCATTTAAGAGTTAGTCATGAAATTATCTTTAATCATTAAATGGCATGAACTAAACTAACAGCTTAAATAAAGATTTTCCTCAATATATTAATTATTATGTGTTTTATTTAAAAAATAAAATAGGAAGCTCTTATTGGATCCCCCCTTTATATATACATATTTTTTTTTGTTTTGTCTTCGAATATATGTATGTATATCATTGCCTTTGAGATATGCTTACGGACTTTTTGAGTCCGGAATCGGATTCAGCGACCCCAAAAACCTCCAGATGAGATTTTTTCATGAAAATTTGAGAAAATGGATAATCACGTTATCCTTACAACCAGGTTATCCTTACAACCAATTTTTGACTCCGACACCAGAAATTTTATAATGCCCGACTTAGACTTCGACTCCTTTGGCTAGAAGAAATCACCAAATCACCTGAAAACCTTTCATTTACAAAAACATTGAAATTAGACCTTAAATAACAAGACAACCAAGTTTTGAGTGGTCAATGGAGGTAAAATAACCAGTTCGGAGTTGGAGTCGACAAATTTTGCTACGACTCAGACTCCGAATCTTAAATTATTTTCTGAAAATTGACTGACACCAAATCCGACTCCTAAAGCAATCATTTTGTTCCGACTCCTCGACTCCGACTCCACAGTCCTGCTTACAACATCTTCCGTTTCGAATTTTGAAAAACCGTTTCTTAGCGACCACATATGACGTAAGACGAATTTGTGTGGAAAATTTCATGAAAATCTGTTTAGTGGTTCGGAAAATATTACATATAATGAGTGTGGTTTTCATGTATATATATATATATATATATATATAGATTTTCTTTACATAACAATAAAAAACACAAAACAAATCCCAGTTGTAGCCATTTCGAGCAAAAAAGTTTTTTTTAATGGAAACATAAAGCCGTATATAGGGTTTTCCATTTTCAATGTCCGGATTTTGTGATTGTTTCATCTGGTACCCTACATCTTTTTTTGGCGTGTATAGTCACATTCATACCCAATAAGTTTTGTTATTACTTCATCTAAAGATCCACAGTTCAACAACGGCTAGAAATTGTTCAGCGCTATTACGAAAAATCTTATGTTTCTGTTTGTTGATTTTCAATAAACACCATATTGTAATTTTTATTTTTTTATGGTGGGTTGTGTAAGAAGCAGTATGAAACATGTAGGATCAGTCCTTTTCAAGAAGTTTATACTGTATTTAATTCAACACAATTGAAAGATTTTCAATTTCTCTCAAACTTTCTTTCGCCTGCTTATTTTTCTAGCATATTTATGCTGAATACAAATCTTTTGGGGCAATTTGTTTGATAGGATGAGATTTGTGCTGAAAGCTTTTGATTGTAAAAAAAGTTTAGTAACAGCTTGTCTATATAGTATAAGGCAAATGTACATTAATAGTACTGTTGCCATTACTCTACTGTAGAACGAGCAGAGCCTACCACTTTGTTCATAAGGCGAATGAGCGCGAGTGGCATATGGAAAAACATTTTTAAGACATCTTCGATTAATTAATTTTAAACAATAATACATTTACGAAGATTCATATTGAAAAAGTTAACCGGATTTTTGCCCTTTTCATAGATTTTCGAAATTAATATCACAGTAACAGTATTCTGTTTTTGTGGTGAAATTGACAGTGTACCTGAAGCGGCAAGATTACACAAAATCCTAGCTAAGGAACCGCTCAGTCAACCCACCACTTTTCAAACTTCCTCTGGACAGTACACACTCGATGATAATGAAACTGCTCTTCATCTTCTGGATACCCATTTTCCAGGGCATGTCCCATACCTAGACAAACCTGTTACTGAAGCAGTAAGGGGTTCAGCGGACTGGTCCACTGCAGATAGAATTGTTTCCAAGGAAAAAATATCATGGGTCATTAACGGGTTTGCACCTTTTAAATCTCCCGGTCCAGATGAAATATATCCTATTTGTTTACAGAAAGGGTTAGATTCACTTATTACTCCTCTCCATGACCTGTATAGAGCATGCATTGCCTTCTGCTACATTCCCAGTTCATGGAGGAGGGTGAAAGTAATCTTTATTCCTAAACCAGGCAAGCAGACTTACCATCTGGCCAAATCATACAGGCCCATTAGTCTTATGAGTTTTATTTTAAAGACACTGGAGAAACTAGTTGAAATTTACCTTCGTGTTGAATTACAACTAAATTTGACTCTCCACTCAAAACAATTTGCCTATCAAAAAGGTAAATCAACAGAAGCAGCGCTTCATCACCTCTTGTCAGAAATAGAACATAGCATGCACCATAAGGACTTCAATCTATGTACACTTATAGACATTGAAGGTGCTTTTGATAACACCTCTTTTGAAGCCATCAGATCAGCCCTGACCACAAGGGGAGTTGATGAAACCACTACTAGGTGGATTTATAACATGTTGGACACTAGGAAAATCGAAACGAAAATTGGTAATTATGAAGCATCTATTGCTACTGTAAAAGGCTGCCCCCAGGGAGGTGTTTTATCACCGCTGCTATGGTGTTTAGTTGTAGACGACCTACTATATCAGCTGAACTCGAAAGGCATATTTGCTATTGGTTACGCAGATGATATTGTAATTTCAATTAAGGGCAAGTACTTAAGCGTCCTTGGTGAAATTCTCGCTACTGCGCTCCAATTGATCACAAACTGGTGTACGA
The DNA here is from genome assembly GCA_964034945.1 of Chrysopilus asiliformis. Taxonomy (NCBI): domain Eukaryota; kingdom Metazoa; phylum Arthropoda; class Insecta; order Diptera; family Rhagionidae; genus Chrysopilus; species Chrysopilus asiliformis. The sequence goes on along the minus strand of OZ035963.1, from coordinate 46,266,584 downwards.
CCAAAGGACTGAACATTAATCCAGACAAAATTAAATCAATTCTCTTCACCAAAAAAAGAAAGATTGAGAACCTAGCAATGCCTACTGTAAATGGTCATCGCTTAGTACTCTATAATGAGGTCAAATTCCTGGGAGTCACTCTGGATAAAAAACTAAACTGGAGGACTCATGTTACCAAAAAAGTGAATAACGCTATCTTTGCTTTTTTACAATGTAAGAGAGCTTTCTCACGCACTTGGGGACTATCGCCAAAAATTATTTTTTGGATCTACACGGCCATCATCAGGCCAACTTTAGCCTATGCCGCGGTAGTCTGGTGGCAAAGGACGAAGCTCTCATCTGTGAGAGATGAATTGAATAAGCTACAACGTATAGCTTGCGTCAGCATAACGGGGGCAATGAGATCCTGTCCCACAGCAGCGCTGGAGATTATCATCAACCTGCTTCCCTTAGATATCTTCATTAAAGAGCAAGCTATGTTTGCTGCGCTCAGACTCAATGTAACTCAACAAAGGGTTGGGAGACTTCTGAACCATACTCACATGTCTATCTGGACAGAACTGACAAAGGCCGTGCCTGAAATTGAAATGCCCTCTGATCACCAGATTCCCAAAGCTCACTTTGTGAAATCTTTTAAAATTCAGTTCCCAACAAGACAAGAGTGGAAACGACCAGAACAGCTTATACCATCCACGGCAAGTTGTTGGTTTACGGATGGGTCTCTCAGAAACGACATTGCTGGTGCAGGCATCTATAACCCTAGCCTCAACAACGAGGAGTTTACTGATGTGATACCCTTAGGTAAAAATATCACCATATTTCAAGCTGAAATTGCAGCAATTTTGATTTGTGCAAAACACGTTTGCAGCAACAAACTTGAAGGTAAAGATATCTTTATTTTCTCAGACAGCCAAGCAGCGTTGAAAGCTCTACAATCTAGTGAAATCAAATCTATACTAGTAGAAGAATGCTTTCAAAATCTAGAATTCATATCTAGTAATAATAGTGTTACTTTGACATGGGTTCCTGGTCACTGTGACATCTTGGGCAATGAGAAAGCTGACGAACTTGCCAAACTAGGTTCGGATTGCCTTGGCATTTATCCCGAACCAGCATTGCCTATATCCAATTCGTCGGTAAAAGGACTTATTCGAAGACATTGTACTACACTGCACAAGACTAGGTGGATGAGTGAAGCCACGTGCCTACAAGCCAAAAAATTTGGTTGCAAACCTGACCTAGTTAAATTCGCCAATACCATTAGACTAAGCAAGAAGTCTATCCAACAATTAGTAGGTGTACTCACTGGTCACTGTAAACTTAACTACCATTTACACAAGATTGGCTTAGTTGAGGATCCGTCTTGCAATTTATGTGATGAGGAGGAAGAGACAGCAGAACACTTCTTGTGTAGTTGTCCTTACTTCCAAAACCGTAGGGAAAATACTCTTGGCAGTCGTTCCCTTAGTTTTCAGGACATTGGAAAGATTCCACTAAATCGTTTAGCCAACTTTATCTGCGGATCAAAAAGACTACTGTAGTATGCATAGCCAACCTACTCTAAATGCACAATGGACCCACAGCGTGGTCTAAGTGCATAAGGGCTTAGTCTTGGACTACCCGTTAACCTAATCTAATCTCTAACAGTATTCTGTAGTTGATACGATTTCGGCATGTTTACCGTACATTCTACTCACATATACCTATAGAAGGAAAATTTTCGGAAAACTGATACTTACATATACATATAAAATCTTGGCATACAAAATATATTTCAACATCTGATATCCTGGGAAAAGTTTTCAATTTGCGTTCTGGGACAGATGAATACAGTGTTTTGGAAGAAGAAAAAATTGATCTTCGGAATTCTATAGCAAATTTGTTACCAATTACGAATAGCAAAAGAAAAACCCCTTCGGGCTGTCGAATAGTAATAAAAAAGTCAATTTGGTATTCAACGTAGCAAAATATTTACCAAACATTGATTTTATTTTAAAGAAAGCACTATTTACATTCGGAAATTCGAAGAAATAATCCTTTTCTTTCAAAGACTTTTTTTTAGTCATTGAATAGACGAAATGTTGTAGTCTTTCAGTTCACAAAATTCATGTAAAATAATAAATACTTGAGACCCTGGAGTGTTTTAAGGAATTAATTCCAAGAATTGTAAAATGTATCGAAATAGGTAAACTATCTTTTTACTTTATATCCCGTGTCAACCATATGTCCATAGCTGTTATTCCTTTAAGTCTTAAGGTAGAAATAGACGCTGCGATGGTCGTACCGACTTGTGTTGGACCGATATCGGGCCAACGGTTGTATACAGCACACACACGATACGATTTAATTGCGATTTGATCGAATAACCAGTTTTTACTAGCAAATATCACTCGAACAACACAGCACAGTTGTGAAATAATATCGTATCGACGGTCGCATGGCAGACCACAAACGATACAATCTGCCGCATGTGACCGCAGGTTTTGGCTCAGCGACGTACGACCGTGCGATATCGGGCCGAACCGTCATTTCGTGCGCATACACTATACAATTATCGCATGCAACCGCAAATCGGCCCGACGATTGTACCGACCATCGCAGCGTCTATTTCTACCTTTAGAAGTCTCATTGTTATCTACAACATGAAGTCGAATTTAACGACTTCAGGTTTTTTTTGCCATTGAAAAAATTATTATAACTTGCTATGAAAAAAAAATCAAAAACTTTTATTAACACATAAGAAAAGCTACAATCGTCAAATACTCTATATGATGACAGACAAAATGTTTATTTTAAAAAAATCCACCTGTATATGAGAGGGGGAAAGAGTGGTCCAATTGGATTTGTTAAGTAAAAAAAATTTTAAAAAAAGTAACATGCGTTTTTTTAATCTGGAAGGTAAAATTTTTTTATTGTTTAAGTAAAACACATTTTTATACATAAAAATTGTCACGAAAAGATTTTTTTTGGTTATCCTTACTTAATCCTTAAAACCTTAAACCTGTTTCAGTAAAAATCTTCAGGTTGTCTATTCATCTGATGTAACAGGTCTCCTCTTAATAAAGTCTTCAAGCTTCCAGCAATTTTTTTTCGTCTTCTTTGGTTAACCCTTTTTGTATGTCTGGAAAAATTCGAAGAAAATTTATCCATATTTTATATAAAACGTTTTTGCAAGGGGAAATATAAAAAAATAAAAGTTCTTCACCCTAAAGAAGTTCAGTTGTCAGAAAAGGTTTATATATTCCTTTTTGATGCCCATATTTTTTCTGTGACATTTATTAAAAAGTAGACGGATTTTACATGTAAACACATTAAAAATGATAAAAAGTTATTTTTTTGTTTGCAAATTTTCGACATTTTTTGGTCAATATTAATGTTTTATGGACCTGTTGAGCCTGAAAATTTGAAAATTCCAAATTCAATTGAAATAGGATCTGCCAAAGGGCATAGCGGGATAAAGATGAGAGAAGTGCTTAAAGAGATATCACCTTGAAATTTTCACCAGATGTTGGCGTTAATATTTGGCCTAATTTTTAGCCCTCTAGCTCTTCTATTACGGCAGGGGGAGGAATGGACTGAAAATCTGCTCGGCCAATATTGTAGATACCAATGAGAGCACCTTATGAAAAAAAATATGAAAAAAAATTTAAATAAGAAAGCCTAGTGATAAAAATTATTTATTTTCACAAAAAAAATTTAAGTGTAATATATCCTGTATACACAACTACCATTTTTCCCCCAAAAAGTCCTTGAATGCTCTACTTTGACATATATTTTTGCCGAAATTGTGGGCGCGGTGCATCATAGTGCCAAAAACCAAAAATGAGGGTTGCAGCAGCATTATGCTGGGTTTACACGAATGACAGATAATGACATTCTGTCATAAAAGAATGGACAAGTTTTTTTTTTTGAATTTAAGTTAGGTTGGCCTTCTCTCACTGCACATAAATGATGCAGCGAGTAGGTTTTATGGAATAATGTTACACGTGCGCCATGAAAATGGCGACACGTATGAACTGGCGTGTACAGTCGGGATCACGACCGACACCCGAGCCCCCCTGGAACACACAACTTTGCACTCTAAAGACACTCAAAGTGGCGATTCGTCCGATCGGAACCAATCTCGACCACTCCAATCAACAACTCGAGAGAGACTGAGGAGAATGGACAAGTTCATTTTTTTATGAGAGCTTGTCATTTTTCTGACAGAAATAATGACAAAAATGATACTATTTACACGATGATCACAATTTATGACAAAAAAAATGACAAATTTGTCATTCGTGTAAACGCAGCATTAAAGTGTTTTTCCCAAGTAGGCAATATATCGTCGGCTAAGAGTGAAATTGTGCTAAATCCATTTGGTATAATTTTCCAGAAGAGCAATAAAAACCTTTTTAAATCATTTTAATTTTCATTTAAAGAAAACAGAGTCTCATCTAAAGAAAACTGAGCCCAATTTTTCTCATTTAAAGAAAACTCAGTGTTATTGAAAGAGAATTAAAACGATTTAACAAGGTTTTCATTGCTCTTCTGGAAAATTATACCAAATGGACTTAGCACAATTTCACTTTTAGCCGACGATATTCACTGTTACTTTAACTGACATTTAAATACTTTGTAACGTCAACCGTTTTTTCGGAAGTAATTACTGTATTTTAAAAAATAGTTTGCCTTTTCTGGTATTTAGAATCATACTCTTCAGATACCATTAGATCCAGAAAAATGTACCGTTTGTACGCTGGTGGCATCTCGGGTCTTATTTTTTTTTTAAATGAGAAACGAGCTCGCGTTACAGTCAGTGGTGACCGAATACCAAAAGATGATCGACAAACATTTGTTTCCAAATTTACGTGACATCGATGTGGACGATATGTCGTTTCGAGAGCTTTTCAAGTTGATTGGCTCACGTAAGGCAATCAGATTGAAAAAACGTCGAATCGACAATCGCCTGTGACCATACGGAATTCCTACCAAGATTGAGATTCCGGTGTTAGGACAGGCCTTAGTTGCTTAACCCATTCGGTATTTTGATGCCATATGGCATCATGCTAAAAAATTTGAGTTGTCTTATTATTTATTATTTTCAACACTCTATTCTCATTCAGTGCACCTTTAAGTGCATTTGTTACCCAATTTTGATTTTTTGAGTAAAAAGCTGGACTACAGTGGACGTATTTGTAAAAAATAAGTTTTTAATTTTTTTTTTGTTTTAAATGAATACTAATAGCTTAAAGATCATTAATTTGAATAGAGAGAATCTTTAACCTCCATAGAAAAAAACATGTACCGAACGAGTTAATAATGATTAAAAAGCTTGAACTAAAAGTATTAAGACTGATGAAAGATTTATTATGAAAGATTTCTGCAATTTTCGACAGTTGATAAAATTATTTTAAGAAAAGACTTTTGTTATTAATTTTAACTGAGCTCTCTGCATGACAAATTTTTGGAATTTTTAAAATTACTTTTTAGGATGTTGTACAACAATTAAAATACTGTTGAAAGTTATAAAAATATTAGGAACTCATTAACAAAGTTTGTAAACATTTTAGAACAGAGTGTAGGATAACTTCTTAACTTTAAATTTGTTTTAAGGCCTCTTCGACAGCTCGTTAAAATTCAAAACACACCCTTTCTGAAGAATTATTTATATTTCTTCCATATTCCACAATAAAAATAACTATGCTAGTCTTTCCGAACTCAATAAAAAATCATTTCACCCTTCACCAAATATAAGTTTCAAATCAATTTTATTCCAGAATCTACGCTTCACAAGTGTAGGAAACGCCTATAATAAATTTTTTTAAGCATAACAAAAAAAATTCACTTCAACTCTTCAAAAGATTTTCACTCTTAATTTTTTAAATTAGCACATTGACTTCATTTTTCTGTTATAGTCCATTTAAAATAAAATTCTTGGTTGGCAGGAAAAACCCCATTAATATGGAATAGGTATAAAGCCATATTCGAACCGAGAAAACTATGACATTTCATATTGTACGTAAGAACTTCTTTTATTTTAATTAGAGGTTCGTTTTCTGTACCACAACCGACGTCAAATGTTATACTGAAGAACCGGAAGAATTTCTTAGAATGATTTTTTTATATGTCGGCTATCGAACACCAAAAGAATGAATTAAAGCTTTCTCGAGATTGAGCTTTCTTAGTGAATTTTCGCTGAAGCCTTCCCCTTATTAAGCGCGATTTGTCAAAGGCCCGTATTTCCCCAATTTTTGAGTTGAAGACATTTTTAAGAAGCACTTTTGCTTGATTTTTGCTGAAACTCAGGAGAGAGTTTATTATTAGGGTCCTATTTATTCAATGAATACTTTAAAAAGGAACCCGAGGGTTTAAAATATATCTTACGATAAAAAAAACGTCAAGGATGAAAAAAAACTTTGTTTTCCACATGACTGCCTAACCGTATCCCTATCCGCCATTAGGACATGAATTAACAGAAAAAGAATTGAATTAGATGCAAAACTTCATTAAACCATTTTTTCATTTCATTAAAAAAATTAAATCGTGAAGAATTAAAATCAAGAATAATATTTATACTTTGACATACAGCAACTTCTTTGAGTACCAGAAAAATTTAAATTGTTACTACAATGTAACGTAATGGGAATTCTTATCAAATTTCTGCCCGGCGAGTGACTTTTTCAAGTTTGGAAACAAAAAGAAGTCGCACGGGGCCAAATCTGGAGAATACGGTGGATGGGGCAGCAGTTCGTAGCCCAATTCGACCAATTTGGTCGTGGCGACGGCGGAGGTGTGAGCCGGTGCGTTGTCATGGTGGAAGAGCACTTTTTTCTTCGCCAAATGGGGCCGTTTTTCTGCAATTCGGCGTCGAATCGGCCCAATAATTCGGTATAGTAGAGCCCTGTGATCGTTTTGCCCTTCTCCAGGCAGTCGATGTAGATCAGTGGTTCCCAAACTCTTTTGGCCCACGGACCCCTTTTCATAGTCAAAACTTGCCCACGGACCCCTTTTCATAGTCAAAACTTGCCCACGGACCCTGGGTGAAAAACTACATAAATGCATAATAGAAAAATTACAAATTTAACTTTAATGTCTTGAATGGTAAATGGTGATGTAAAAATAAAATATAAATAAAACATTTTGTTGAAGAAGGCTCGTTTGCCAACGTTCCTGTATGTTCGGCCGAGGTCTCGAACGTTCTCGTGTGCAGATCTCAAACATTCTCGAAGCGTTCACGCCAGATCTCGAATGTCCTTGCAGCTCTTACCCGTGGACCGTTACAATATCAAAATTTTTATTTGCAACCACTGTTAATTATAATAAAAATTGAATGCTGCAATGTAACGTTCTCTTGAATTAATTATTTGAGATGTGAGGATAAAATTTCATGTAAATGTCACATATTGTGTAGGTACTCATTTTGTACCAATTAATTCACAACAGAATATAATAATACAGTAATATACAGTAATTCCAAACATTCGCGGATTTGGTTATTCGCAGAAGTAAACAAATTAAACAAAAATATAAAATAGTACCTAAGCTATAACTTTTAGGGTGCATTATAATAAATAATAAAACCCATGTCTAACTATAAATATTTTACTTAGGACGTAAAAATCGCTAATAATTTATTCATTGTTATTTATTTTAACTTCCATATTAATAAAAATGTGTCACCATTTTTTTATTTCATATTAAACCTTGCGCGGACCCCCTGACGTTGTTCAGGGACCCCCAAATCAATTTTAATTTTCCACGGACCCCCTGAATGATCCCGGGGACCCCTGGGGGTCCGTAGGGACCACTTTGGGAACCACTGATGTAGATCATACCTTGTGAATCACAGAAAACGGTGGCCATCACCTTTCCGGCAGATAGGACAGTCTTCGCCTTCTTCGGAGCACGTTCGCCGGGTAAAGTCCACTGTTTCGACTGTTCCTTAGTCTCTGGTGTGTACCAGTGGATCCATGTTTCGTCGACGGTCACGAAACGACGCAGAAACTCCTTCGGATTGTGCTTAAACAGTGTCAAACACTGCTGTGAAGTGGTTTCATGGTTGCGCTTGTTGTCCGGAGTGAGCAAACGCGGCACCCATCGCGCCGACAGCTTTCTCATGCCCAAAATTTCATGCAGGATATGACCCACACGGTCTTTAGAGATGCCTACTGTCTCAGCTATCTCGCGCACCTTCAATCGGCGGTCTGCCAATACGAGATCGTGGATTTTTGTTATGTTATCCTCCGTGGTAGCCGTTTTCGTAGCACCTGGGCGTGGCTAATCAAAAACCGACGTGCGACCACGTTGAAACTCGTTACACCAATTTTTGGCGGTCGCCATCGAAGGAAAAGAGTCACCGTACACAGCATCCAAGCGCTCTTTGATTTCGCTGCGCGATTTCCCTTCCAGAAACAAGAATCGAATCACCGACCGATATTGCTCTTTTTCCATTTTTCTGAAATCCGCAGACACGCCTGCTTCCATTCGCGGTCACAACAAAACTACGAGTTCGATTCGGCTAAAATTTTGACTGTAGCCGTCTATGAGAATGTACTACACGATAGTAAATTTCTCCTGCGATAGTGGCGCCATCGGGCGGTGAGGCTAAGTACTTATCGGACTGCCCTCGTATATAACTTGGTTAACCATATCAACAGTTAGGTTCCACGAAAAAGTTGTTAAATCAAGTAAAAAATTTCACTAAATTTCCGCTACCGGTTTTTGTATTTGATTTAAATGAAAAGTATTTTTTTGTCGACGTCATTTACACTGATTTTACCAAAGCATTTGACAGAGTACCCCATCTTATTCTCTTGAGGAAGCTTGAAAAAATCGGCATTCACTCACACTTATTGGAATGGTTATCGTCTTATTTATTAAATCGTTGTCAGCGTGTTAAAATTAACAATGTTTTATCTAGTCCTTTTTACGTTCGTTCAGGTGTCCCTCAAGGAAGTCACCTTGGTCCGTTATTATTTATTTTATTTATTAACGATTTATGTAATGTTTTTAAATCGTCCAATTTTCTTTTATATGCTGACGACTTGAAAGTTTTTCGAAAAGTCAATACATTATATGATGCAGTATTGCTTCAGCTAGACTTAGATGCCTTCGTTGAGTGGTGTGAACGCAACTGTATTGGTCTCAATATTTCTAAATGTTCTGTGATGTCGTACTACCGTTCGTCCAGTCCTTTAATGTTTGATTACAAACTCAATGAGGTTAACATAAATAGAGTCACCGAAATCAAAGATCTCGGTGTTATGTTTGACACAAAATTATCATTCAACATACACGTTGACTATGTAATTACAAAAGCAAATCGTATGTTAGGATTCATTAAGCGTTTCTCGCGAGATATATGTGATCCATATGCGTTGAAAAGTGTCTATGTTTCTCTTGTCAGAAGTGTACTAGAATATGCGTGTGTAGTCTGGAGTCTGATGCAGCTACCTGAAAAAGAAAACAAAGGAAATATTATAAGCAAATCACCGAAATTTAGATGAGAAGATTTTACTTCCCTTCGAAGGGGCTCACCGAACTTTTCGTCTGTCTGTGAACTTGTTGGAGTCCCTTTCACTTAAAAATCCAAAACGATTTCACCTCGGTCCGATTCATCTAAATCTTCGATGCGGCAGCCACGACGCTTGTTTTGATTTTTCCACAAGTTATTCTAAAATTAAACCAAAAACATTAAAAACTGATTTCGCTCGCAGTTTTAAAAACAAAATTTTTCATGCATTACAATACACAAAAAACAACAACAACCAGAAGATCTGACAATTGTACTTATAACCTAAAGCACAGAATAATCTTAAAATCTTAAGCATTTGAATTATAGAAACATTTTGACCAATTAATTAAAACTAATAGACAGGACTATTTGTACCAACATTTAACATTTTTCCCGATACAAATTCTGCACTTTAACTTCAAAAATTCACATTTTATTTAAAAACGTCACAACAATTACCATCCATTTCGACTTTTCGTTTTCTTTTTGATGTCATCAACTGGCACTGATAAAGTCGATGCGATGGACCAAAATACAACAACAAGAATAAGGCAAAATAAGTAACCGTAAGCCATAAACGCAGATAGCAAAGAGAAAAAAAAAATCCACAAATTGTCATGATCTCTTACCATATACTCGACCATCTTGATAGTTTATTTATCATGATAGTAAAAATAATGAGAGTTTTCATGATAGTTTCATGATAGTTTTTCCATGGCAGATAGAGAGAATTTCTTACATGCAGATATTATTAAAAAGACAAACCAAATTAAAATAAAATAAACCCACCTGAGTATAATAATGATTCGCTGGCCTGTTTTAATTTGGCTTGAGATTGCATCTTAAAATTTTTGTTGCATTCTGAAATAAAATTGGAAATTTGAATTTTTGGGATAAATGCGATGTACCATATTTTCTACGATTTCTACTTACCTGATAGTCTTTTAAATAATCGATCACTTTCATTAATTTTTGTTAATGTTTTTTTTTTTAAATGTTATTACCGTAAAAAGTACTCTAACTTTTCTTGGAAATTAATGCATGGGATAGTTGATTTTTTTGTAATAGATTAAAATGTGGGTGTTTAATCTCCTCTTTGCGACGTGGAACTTTCTTCCACTTCCTGTCCATTTTCATTTAGAAGCAAGTAGAAGGACAGCACATTTTCTTTTTGGTTACTTTGGCAGCAATTTGCTGCATTTAAAGTTTTAAGTTTAGTGGAGTTATTTTACGATGTTTTCCACCATCGTTAATTAAAAAAATATTAGTGCTTAGGAGCTAAACTAGGCTTAGACAACTATCGGGAAAGGGTAAGATTAATTAAGTTTTGGTTAGGAAAAAAAAATCATCTATTAATATTCTGCAGGACCACATACTCTTTCTTGGTCTGGAATAAATTAGAAAAGCTAAATATCCCTACTTGTAAGGGCGAAGGATCACCATTTGGCGGAGGAAGCAGGCGATTTACCTCTTTCAACACCAAGAATTTTCTTTGGGGCCAAAAATATATGGGTGGATCTCCAGCACCTGCTTGAATAAACTTCGTTAGACTCGACCAGGTTTTGTAGCCAGGCAACAAAAGTTAATAAACTTAACGTCAAGTAAGGCTAGAGTTAACCAAATAATAATTTAGTGATGAGTTAAATTTTTTTAAGTAGGCAGTGAAAACCTCGTGCTATTGAGGTTATACAAGAAATACACGTGTGACCCTTTCCCGGCTTTAAATTAAAACATAGTTTTTAAAACACATTTATATGTTTCGTCGACTACTAGATCAATTATCCTAGGAGATAAATTATCAATCATTTAAATTATCCCTTAATTTAAACCATAGTTTTGAAATCACATATTTAATTGTTCGTCGATTATTGATTTCAACCACGTTAATTTTCTTCACGCTAAATTTTACTTCGACATTTTTACCCGGACGTTGATTACTTCGCGTATCTGGAAGAATTTCATCTAGCAGCTGATATTATGTTTAACTTAAATTACTAGTACTTAAATTATTTCCAAGTTTAGGTGTAAAATCATGTGTTAACCAGACCCACATAATTTTTTTAAAGATTTCCGAAGATAGGTGGTTTCTGCGAGCAAAGGGCCCTATTGTGCACATAAATCTCCCCCCCTAAAGGTTAAATATCAGTTTAATAAGATTTTCAATATTTTAATGTGGCGAAGGTCATTGTACTAAATTTAATATTACGCTAATGTTCAGCGATTTCTTATATGATAACATTATAGGTAGAATAAAATATTTCTTAATTAGATTTAATGCTAATTACTTAAAATATAACTATTTATACCTAGGTTATTACTTTATTATAACTAGATTAAAACTATTTCCACAATTAAATCAACTTGCGCTATACATTTGTATATTCCATTGCGTCTTTGTTTTAGATATTATCAAATTAAAAGGGTAAACATGATTTTTTGAGTTTTTATTTATGGGTGGCTGGAGACGATGAGAGAGGAGAAAGAATTTATCAAAAAGTCTGACTGTTGCAGGATTACTTGAGACTGAAATATAGATGAGAATCAAGTAAACGATGCCGGTTTGATTTGGTTTCAAAATTTCATCCCTTCCTTATCCTTCAATCCTTTCACCATCCCGTTGTGTTGTTTGTAGGCAAAATTTTGTCATGGTCGCAAATATCCTTAGTGCCTGGAAAGAACCCCCCCACATCCGGCGAGCTAAGCCCCCCTTGTTGCCTACATCCTTGCACTAAGGACCCTCCTTATTTGTGTAAACTCCCCTGTGGTCATAACAAGTCCATGCTTTGATGTCCATATTAAGAGACTTGAAGCAATTCAAAAACGCTTTGTTCGCTTTGCTCTTCGTAGGCTAAATTGGAATAATCATAAAGAGCTTCCGCCTTACGAATCCCGTTGTTTCCTTTTTAAATTAGAAACATTGTATTTTCGTCGTGAATTGTTACAAGTACTCTTTCTTTACAATGTGTTTTCTGGTGTGATTGTTTCTCCCTTTATTTTAAGCTCAATTAACTTCAATGTCCCTAGTCGAAAGTTGAGACATCACAATATTTTAAACGTTCCGTTTCATAGAACCTCGTACGGAGCCAATGAGCCCATCTCTAACATGTGCTCTTTATTCAACAAATGGCAAGAATATTTTGACTTTAGTATTTCGCGTTATAAGTTTCGGCAGAGTATTTTAAACGTATATTTTAGTAAATCATAAATTTTTTCTTTTTTTTTCTAATTTTCCAAATTGTATCATGGCTTGTTAGGATTGTAATCCTGTTTGCTTGTAAACAAATAAATAAATAAATAAACCAAAAAAATTTTTTTTTATCAGGGAAAGCAGAGACGTCACAACAAAATATTCTCTTTTCTTTGTTATTAATGCACATATGTTGATGGAATGTATTTATATGTTTATGTGTGGTTAACATGGGGTGTTTTTGTGGTAATATGGATATATTTTATTTAATGTTTCATTAAAACTATACGAGTCACATAAAATTATTGAAATTTTATGATTTTTAGAACAAAAACTTCAAAACGAATGAATTCTCTTAACCCTTTCAGTACCTATTTTGTTCTATGGGGGTTAAAAATACTCTCTATACAAATTAATGATGTTTAAGCTATTAGTATTCATTTAAAACAAAAAAAAAAAAAAAAAAAAAAAAATCAAAAATTTTAATTTTTCTTAAATTACGCCCACTGTAGTCCAGCTTTTTACTCAAAAAATCAAAGTTGGGTCACAACTGCATTTAACCCTTTCAGTCACCACGTACACTATAGTGTGCACACTTTCTACCAAGTGAAGTTATGAGTTATGGCTTCTGAAAAGTGTGTACACTATAGTGTACGTGGTGACTGAAAGGGTTAATGAATATTGTAGTATGCCAGTGTGAAATCATTTTTATTTTACTTTTACTTTACTGAATTTTTTATTGAAAAAAAGCAAGCAAAATTTCTGATCGGAGAGGTCGGGGTGAAAAAAAAATTGAAAAAGGGACTTGAGTTTGAGTCATGAAAAAATCCAGACGGATTATAAAAATTGGTGATTTTGCTTTAACTGGATAATGATATATGAGAAAAAGAATATAAGAACATCGAAAGAATTAATATTAATCAACGAAAGAAAATTAGAAAAATAGAAAATGAAGAAAAGTAAGATATAATTTGATAAAACGAAGAAAAAGTAAGATATAATTTGCAAAACGAAGAAAAAGTAAGATATAATTTGAGCAACGCGCAATTTGTTTTATAGAACATTCTGGGGATATATTCTGGAAACCGAACAATTTCATTTCAACAATTTTGCTGCGAAGAATGAAAATTTGTATGAATAATTTGCTGGAAGAAGGAAAAACAGTTTTTTTTAACACGAAGCCTTTATAAAGAACATTTCGGAAAATTTAAAGATTTTCTTCAATCAATAACGGTTTCTGTTGAAGTAATTTCTTTCCCTTACATGGAGTTACAAAGAAAGATTATATTTTTTGGCGTCTTAACTCTTTCAGACCCGGTGGTTACATTTGTACACATTAAAGTTTTTCCCAAATATAACAATTTCATAAGATTAGGGGAGACCGGGGCAAGTTCTAACAAATTTTGAAGATTGGGTCAAATTTTTTTTAACAAGTAACATTTTTGATATTGTTTTTATATCTAGCCATACTGTAGGTCTTCAGGTATCATAAGAAATAAAAAAAAGTTTCAACCAGGTAGTCACTATATGAAAAAAATCATTTTTATGAAAAAAAAGTCATCTGTTAAAACTAACCCCGGTCACGGGGCTAGTTGTAACAACGATGGGGTAAGTATTAACATAAGTTTTAACATGGAAATAATTAAAAGAAAAGATTTTTTTTCACAAAAATTATAAAATAAACAAAATATATATCCTTTTAAATTCAAATATATTAATTATCACAAAAACTAATAAAATGAACCAAATAAATATCCTTTTCAAGGAACATAAATTGACAAAAAAAATTAAGTCGTTTTAAAAAACAAAAACAATTATTATTATCTAAAAAAAGGTTTCAGCGAAACTTTGTTGTACATAATTTGTATCTATAAAAACATAGTATGAGAATTCTTACTCTATGTTGTCATCGTCAGTATGTATTAACATGTGTTAATTCTTGCCCCAGGGTTTTGTTAATTTTAGCCCCGATACTACTTTTTTTAATTACTGATCATACCAAAGATATAGTTAAGGATTGTAATAAAACCAAAGGACATTATTAATTATAGCTTCATTAACTTACATTATCGACAAAGTTATATTCAATAATATACAAAACTAAGACAGAAATCAAAATTATTGCAAACCATAAAAAGTTCGTTTACCAGCTAAAATTCGGTCTCTGTGCTTAACCTCACTGGCAATGAACAGGTTATGACTGATGAGTCATGATATGGTCGACCGTATCGAGTGGTGGACAAAAACCAAATTTCGAGATTGTGGCTCCTATATTTCGGCGGGAATAGGCTTGTTAATACTTACCCCTGTTAATTCTAGCCCCGGGTTCCCCTATTTCATATTTGAGCCACAAATAAGGTATCCACGTAACAAGGGAAGTAAAATATGTCATATAAATAAATGTTGAGTTTAGGGTTTCACATTAATACATATATGCATAATTTTGTTTCTAGAGTAATTTTAGCAACCTTTATTATCGTGACCGGGATGTGTACATCAGCGGCAGGATAGATCCAAGTAAATTGATAAAAGGTTCCATAAAGAGTGAGTATTTTTTTCTGTTTTAATTATTTAATATTATGCATGTTCGAAATTTGGAAACTTATTAACATTAAATGAATTCTCGGGAGTTTTATACTATTCTTACGCTTATTTGAGAGCTATAAATAAAAGTTTTGGCAGTCTTTTTGATACATTGAAATAAAATTTTATAATGTGTTAAACAGTTTTTTAATGGGAGATTGAATGATGGAGAGAAAAATGGGCCGGTGTACATATTAAAGCAAACAAACATAACAAAAGCTATAATTGCCAATCTGGCAATTATTGAAAACCCGTATGGTGATTTCAGTGAATGACGAACAGTTTTATCAAAATTCCACTTTGAAGTCAAACTTTCCAATAAGATTTTTTAAAACTTATTCCAATCGGATTTTGATGTATGGGAGTTTTATGTAGAATCATATCCTAAATAACTTTTGTTATTGGACTTTTTTGATAAAATTCACCGTTTTTGAGATATTCAGAAAAAAAGTTTTCGTTCGTATGGGGGGTACCCCTCCTAATGGTCCACTTTTGCCCATGAACGAACTTAGCATCGCATTTTACGAAAATCGAATCTGCGCAAAATTTCAAGTCTCTAGCTCAATCCGTGCGCCCGCAATCTATGCCACAGACAGACGGACAGACAGACAGACGGACGGACAGACAGACAGACGGACGGACAGACGGACGGACGGACATGCAGAAATTAATTATTTTTATCATTCTAAACACACTGGGGTAATTCATTTTTGTGTGTGATGACGGGATCTTGGCGTTACAAACGGTAAAGCAAAGTTAGTATACCCTTTGGTTTCACCATACGGGTATAAAAAGGTTGATTTGGTTATTTGATAAATATCGGAAATGGGTGAATAGTGAAAAATTTAGATAGCCAGACAGACATGACATGAGAACGGATAGACGAACGGACAGTATGATAGACGGACAGCTGGACAAATGGACAGATAGTATATATTATTGGCATGTAAAATACTGAGGATGTTCTTCACATACTTAGCAACAAGGACACCTCGAAACCGCTAAGCTAAACCAGGCATATAGCTAGCATGCCAAGTTGCTAAGTGTGTGGGCAGAGGTCGGGGCACTCACTGGCAGGTGATAAGCATGCCCCAATCATCTGTTTGCTGTCACAAACTACACAACAAGAACATCATAACCATATAGGAGTGACACCTCTAAAAAAACATACTCTCCCCGACAGATTTTGTAAAATTTTAAAAAAATCTAAAAATATGGGCACAAAAAATGTACTAAAATGGAAATAATAATTTTTGTGGGACCTGTGTATAAGTAATAAAAGCGAGATAAATATTTATTTTATTTTATTTTTCAAGCGAAATAACTTTTATTTCTGATACACAGCGCCCAAAAAATTATTTTTTCCTTTTTAGTACATATTTTTAAATAAAAGTATTTTAAAAAAAAAAAACATTCTTAATTTTTGAGGAAAAGGATGATCGCGTTATGCTAACAGGACCTTCCGTTATCATTACCGACTTCTTAACGATTCAATGCCCCAAAAACCACCAAATGAGATTTTTATCCGAAAAAGTTTAATCCCGTTATTCTTACTGAACCTTATCTTATCCTTACAAGAACGAAGTAGTGAAAATATAGTATTATCATTGTAGTCACGTAAATGTGCAAAATTTTAAGACAATCAGAAGACTGAAAATGGGGCAAAACTAGATTGCAAGATTTGGCCCTGACAGATAGACAAACAGATGGGCAGGCAAGCTAAATAGAAGCTTTTAAAAAATAACTCAAACTAATTTCAGGATGAATATATTTCCCCAAAATTATTCAGATTTTTTATTTGGGTTTTTTTGTTTTTTTATTTTTTTATTTATGGTTTTTAAGTGTGCAGCTGCACGGGTCTAGGGAAAACATACCTTGGAGGAATAAGTTGGGAAATTTCGATTGATAAAAAAATAAAGAAAAAGCTTTAAATAGCGTGTATAAAAGTAGAATAATTATCAGGAAAACCATACAGATATTATTCCCACTAGCAATTTTAGATGCACACTCAGAAAAATTGAGGCTAACTCGACGACCTATGTACGGCGTAATTGGCCTCGGGCAGGCGCGCGTTCGCCTGCATGTGGGCAAGTAAAACTGAGTTGACCTGTGGTCGGAGAAATTCTGAAATTAAGCCACCAGCAGGTGAAGTAGGGCATTGGGAGCTGCACGAGTTGACCTTAGATAGGTTAACTCTGACCGCTAGCTGGCTTACAGAAACCTCTGTAAGGTCAGAGTTAACCTGACAAAAAGTTGACCTGGACATTTTTCTGAGTGCAGATCCTAGCCTATTGAAATGGTCATCAAAATGTGGTGAAACTGACATTTCAGTCACTCCTGTTGTAACTACAATAATTGATGCTACTAAACTGTAATAGGTTCACATATTCGAAACACGGATATGAGTACTTCATACATCCCAACTCTACTGTTCCAACCGTACCTCCAAAATAGAAACAGAGTCTAATCAAAAACAGCGTAAAGTCGTGGTCAATTTACAGTCCTAGCAAGCGTTCCGAAAAACAACCAAATCTGACGTTTAATTTATCTACTCAGTATCTGACCTTTAATTTATCTACTACAGCACAACCTCTCAGTACAGCTACTTTTACACTACATGAACATGTTTCTGTCGCGGAAAGGAATTATTACTCCTCGCTCATTCTATTAACAGCAGTTTTCATGTCTTCCATTGTTTACAAGAATTGGAAGAAATCAAAACTTTTTCAATTAATTCTGAGCACAGGATAGTAGAAATCCACAAAGCATAAGTTAGCCGAGACAAACCTAATCATTTCTGGGAAGAAGCACAAAATTGTTGGTTGAAGGGGAAATGTAATTTCAATACCCACGGTTGTAATGTTTTACGACGTCATCAACAATCAAGTTTTGAATCCTTCCGCATATGAATATATTTACCCATTGTTTTCAGGCAAATATTTACTTACTTATCCTTTCGATCTAATATTTTCGGCCATCAAATGGGGAATAGCAACAAAACTATGTAGTTTTTGCGATTTTCTCGAAAATGGTTCATGTAAGAGAGTTAAGACTTTTTGATCGAAGTTGATCTCAGAAATTTTTCTCACACACATACACAGACTTGGGACGTGGAAGCATAGAATAAGGAATATATAGAAAAAACTCTGCCGAACAAATTTTTGACAAATTTCCCCTTCGAAGGGGGGGAAAAATGTCCCTATCATTCACTAGCTACGGCCTAAAAGTTAATTACTTTTAGACTAGGGAGCACGAAGCAGAGAGAACATTTTCTAATCATTTTCGTCGTATCTATTCAATGAGATGGAGGATAATTTTTTCCGTGTTACATCGGATCCTCTTGCTTCATCTCACAGTGGAAAATTTTTCTCTAAAAATTTGTTCTAAGAGTTTATTCTCTAAATTATTTGTTCTCTGGTGGAAGGTTCCTCGATGAACGTAATATTATGCCAATCACAGACGTAATCAAAGATGAATTATGAATATATTATGTACAATAATAATCAATTAATCAATTCATTAGGGGAATGTAATTAGTAGGCAATGATGTAATAATTATTTTAATACCAACAATGATATAAAAATAACCCATATTATGTGCCATAAAATTTCAAAGGGCTGTGTTTGATAACCAGTACAAAAATTCAGTTATTTCGGTTTTCCAAGAGTTTTTCCTTTCAATATTTTTGATGCAATTGCTAATAAAACATAAAATCAATAATATATTTATTCTTTTTTTCGTCAGCGGGGGTGGTGAAAAGGACGGGAATAGCATCTTAGCTCAAGAACGTTGTACTCAAAAATGCATTCGCAATTGAAGTGTTTTTTTTTCGCAAAACTGCAAAGGTTCCGCGAGTTTCACCCTCCGTCTACCATTTACTGACCCCCAAAGTGATTAAATTTTGACCCTCAAAACCCTTATATGCGATTTTTTTCCAAAAAATTTTAAAAAAAGGGTAATTACGATTTCCTTACAGGACCTTTAGGTAACTTTACAAAGACGAAAATATTGTATTGTCACCGCAGTTACGTATCTTTGTAAAATTTCAAATCAATTGGATGAGTGGAAATGGATCAAAATTGGATTACAGGATTTGACCCTGACAAACAGACAAACACACAAGCAAACAAACAGACAAAAAGCAATCAAAGCTTTTAAAAAAGTCAGTAATGGAACTCAAACGAATAATAAGCATTTAATTAGTTTACCGCCTGCACCGACTCAACTAGCTATAAGACAAAAAGTCTATTAACTGCACAGAAAAAAATAATTGGTTTAACAAAAAAAAATTCGTAAATATTACTGAAGTTTGTATATACTTCGTAATATTAACAAATTTTGGTAACTATACGAAAAAATATTTGTTAATATTACGAAGTATATACAAAACTTCAGTAATATTTACGAATTTTTTTTTGTTAAACCCATTTTGTAAATAATACAAAATTATTTTTTTCTGTGTGGATTACTTTAAAAGCAATTACGAGGCCTTATTATTGAATGTGTTTTTTACTGAATGGTCGAAACGTCGAGCAACGTAAAAAGTTAAAAATCTAGCTTTTTATTCAATAATTTAATGGACCGAAAAGCCTACCAACACATGTCCTTAATCATATGTGAGGGGGCATTTAAAAGCTGGATCTAAAATATGCCGGATCAAATAGAAAAAAAGATAATAATCGTTATAAAAAGTTTCAAAACTTTGCGATTTGTATGGCTGCTCTTACAATAAAAAATAACATCGAATATAAAGAAATATTTTGGAAATCTAAGAAATATTTTGGGATTATCGATCCATACCAGATTCCTTCTTCAAGTCAGTGTTTCCCAACTTGGCTTATATTTACCCCTCATCCAAGAACCCTACTATTTTAATGGAAAGGTTCGAGGTCTACCGAACAACTTAGGAACTATCATTGTAGGTACAAATACTGACAGACCCAGAGCATGTATTTGGGTCAAAAAGAATGTGGACTTCATCCCACTACCGCATCTCAGTAATAAGGATGTGGTGGCTGTGGCACTTAAGAGTTCTACTCGCGATTCGCTACCTCAGACTGTCCTTATTTCAGCGTACTTGCCATACGCTTCTATAAGCCCTCCTCCTGGGGAAGAATGGGACAAAATTCTTCAATACTGCAAACTTAACAATATGCCTTTGATAACTGGCTGCGATTCCAATGCGCATAACATAGTGTGGAACAGCAGTAATACAAATAACAGAGGTACTGCACTTCTAGAATTTCTCCAAAGTGAAAATTTAGAAATTTTAAATAAGGGACATGAGCCCACTTTTATTAATAGAATCAGACGAGAAATTATTGACATTACGTTTTGCTCTCCTGATATCCTTAGCAGCATTGATGACTGGCATGTATCCAATCACATTCTTGCGTCGGATCACAGGGCAATTTCTTTCAAAATTTCTCTCAAGACTTCAAAACCCATATCATTCAGAAATCCTAGGAAAACAGATTGGGTAGCATTTGCAAATAATCTGCAACAAACCCTTGCTTCCTGGGAGCTCGGTGAACCAAAACATTGAGACAAAAAGTAAAAAGCTCGAAGAAGCAATAGTTACGGAGTTCCATAATGCATGTCCAATATCTACTAGCAGAGGGAATTACAAAACCACCTGGTGGAACATTGACCTACAAAAACTAAGACAAGCGTTACGCAAACAATTTAATAAAGCCACAAGAGTAAACACAGCAGAACAATGGAACATTTTTAGTAATCTCCAAAGTAGCTATAAGAAATCCATAAGAAATTCCAAAAGAAATCACTGGAAAAAATTTTGCGGTGAAGTTGATGGTGTTCCTGAAGCTGCCAGAATTCACAAAATCCTGGCTAAGGACCCCACCAACCAACCAACTACTTTCCAGATCGAGTCAGGCATTTACACGTCAAGTGATAGGGAGGCAGCTATACACCTCCTTGATACACATTTCCCTGGACATTATCCTTTCCGAGATAATTCCAGTTTATCTCAAATAGACACAGCTACAGCTGATTGGGCGACAGCCAACAAAATTGTTACAAGAGAAAAAATCTCATGGGCGATAAACAGTTTCGCCCCTTTCAAATCTCCAGGCCCAGATGGTATCTATCCGGCTGCTATGCAGAAAGGAATGGATTCATTAATTTTGCCCCTTCAGGAACTCTACAAAGCCTGTATTGCAACGGGCTTTATCCCAAGTTCATGGGGCAAGGTAAGAGTAATTTTTATTCCAAAAGCTGGTAAGCAATCCTACTATTTAGCCAAATCGTATAGGCCGATTAGTCTCATGAGTTTTCTGCTAAAAACCCTAGAAAGACTGGTGGAAGTTCATCTGCGAAGTGAGTTTCAACCACAGTTGATTCTATATCCTATGCAGTTTGCTTATCAAAAGGGCAAATCTACTGAAGCAGCTCTTCATCAACTGGTATATCACATTGAAAGAGGTATGGCCTGTAATGAGTTTGTCTTAAGCACCTTTATTGATATTGAGGGTGCCTTTGACAACACCTCCTTTCAAGCCATAAGAGAAGCTCTTAGATCCAAAGGTATAAATCACACCATAACAAGATGGATCTACAATATGCTGCGAGGCAGACAAATAAATACGAAGATTGGTGACTATGAGGCTTCTATCTCGACTGTCAAAGGCTGTCCTCAGGGTGGAGTTTTATCTCCATTATTATGGTGTCTTGTAGTAGATGAACTACTACACGCATTAAACTCTTCAGGCATTCTAACAATAGGATACGCCGATGATATAGTAATATCTATTACAGGTAAGTTCCTCAGCACTCTTGGTGAAATTCTAGCAGAGGCCATTACGAAAGTTTCCGTGTGGTGTGACAATATAGGTCTATCCATCAACTCTAGTAAAATCAAATCGGTACTTTTTACAAACAAACGTAAGATTGACAATTTAAAAATGCCATCTCTTAAGGGCATTCAACTGAAATTATACAATGAAGCCAAATTTCTAGGTGTGATCTTCGACAAAAAACTCAATTGGAAATCACATGTCTCAAACAAAGTAAATAAAGCGATATCAGCCTTTGTACAATGTAAAAGAGCCGTATCCCGTACCTGGGGATTATCTCCGAAGATTGTACTCTGGTTATATACTGCTGTAATCAGACCAATGGTATCCTATGGTGCTATAATCTGGTGGAAAAGAACAACTCTTTCTTCTGTCAAAAACGAACTCAATAAGCTCCAAAGACTTGCGTGTATTAGTATTACTGGTGCGATGAGATCGTGCCCAACAGCTGCGTTGGAGGTTATATTAAACTTATTACCACTGGATTTATTCATCAAGGAGCAAGCTATGCTCTGTGCCTTTAGACTCAGCATTACTGGTCAAAGGAAATCCAGCAATTGCAGCAAATCTCACATTTCTATCTGGAATGACCTAACGAATAAGATACCAGAGGCAGAAATGCCTATTGATTATCATATTGCAAAATTACACTTTCGTAAGAAATTTAAGGTGATTCTTCCAACAAGAGAGGAATGGAATCGGAACAGTCAAATGGTCCCTCTCACAAGCAACTGCTGGTTTACTGATGGATCACTCAGAAATGAGGTGGTGGGTGCTGGTGTCTTTCATCCTAGACCCGCATACGATAATATCACTGAAACTATCCCTCTGGGGAAAAATGTTACTGTGTTTCAAGCTGAAATAGTAGCAATTTCCACTTGCGCAATGCTAATTTGTAACAACAATCCTATAGGCGAGGAGATCAACATATTCTCTGACAGTCAAGCGGCATTAATGGCGTTGAACTCCGTAGAAATGAAATCAAAACTTGTGGAAGAATGCTTCCTTAACCTTCAAAGGATTTCATGTAACAATACTGTATCCCTTATATGGGTCCCAGGACACAGCAACATCGAAGGCAATGAAGAAGCAGACAAATTAGCAAGACAGGGTGCTGATATTCTACCTGTAGGACCTGCTCCTTCGCTGCTAATCTCAGTAGCAACAATCAAAGCAATGATACATATATACAGCAGACAGCAACACAAGACGAGGTGGGCAAATGAAACTGTTGGACGACAAGCTAAAAAGTTTGGCTGTGAACCTAATCCAACCACGGCCAAAAAAGTACTAGGTCTGGGGAGAACTGGTATTGGACCGCTGGTCAGCGTACTAACGGGTCACAGTAAACTCAACTACCACCTTCACAACATCAGGCTTTCGAGCGACCCTTCTTGCAACCTATGCGACGCAGAGGAAGAAACTGCAGAACACTATCTCTGCTTGTGTCCTTTCTTCCAAAACCGCAGACTAAACACCTTTGGCAGCCGCTTCTTAAAACCACTGGACATCGGTAAGATCCCTCCGAATAAAATTTACAGCTTCATTAGTGGATCCAGAAGATTCTTGCATGAATAAGCTAGTAATAGCCAGATCCCTACAACAAAGCACAATGGACCCAACTGATGGTCTAAGTGCTTTTAGGGGCTGAGTTGTCAGGTGTTATAAACAAAGAAATATCCTGAATTTCTATTAATAAATTATAAGCTACCTGCAATTTAATTCTGAAAGTATTTTTCTCCTTGGTTTGGTACTTTTATTAGCTCAAGTTTTTTGTAGAATCATAAAAAAATTTAATTTTTCATATACAGTCGGTTCAACAAGAAAGGAACCGCCACTTTTTGAAGAAAAATAAAAGATATCTCTCTCTTTCTCGGCGTGATTGTATCATCGATTGGCTATGTTCGGAGATGCTTCTCAGAGCGTGGATTCGGCTGCCTGGTTCTTTTCATTTAGAATTTGAACGCGGAGAAGATGACCCAAATTTA
The DNA here is from genome assembly GCA_964034945.1 of Chrysopilus asiliformis. Lineage (NCBI taxonomy): Eukaryota > Metazoa > Arthropoda > Insecta > Diptera > Rhagionidae > Chrysopilus > Chrysopilus asiliformis. The sequence goes on along the minus strand of OZ035963.1, from coordinate 46,242,511 downwards.
CAAGCGTGGCCTCCTAAGATCAGCCAACAAGATGTTTGGATCCAATAACAAAGATTGAGTCTTACAAGAGGACAATGATCCAAAACATAGTAGTCGCCTCTGTACAGCCTGGAAGAAGAAAAATGGCATCATTACGATGGATTAGCCCTCCCAATCTCCTGATGCCAACCCCATTGAAAATGTATGGTATGGCGTTCTTTTCCCCACTGATTACGCCGAAAAACTGGTCGACAGTATGCCCAGAAGGTGTCAGGCAATCCTCCAAAACGGTGGCGATTTTACCATTTATTAATTAAAAGCGCCTCAGCATATTCAATGTACTTATGTATAAATATCTTTTATTGTTCTTCAAAAAGTGCCGGTTCCTTTCTTCAATGTTAAGTTAAATATGCATTTCACATTTTTTCGGGATTATTAACTTGTGTGTTTAACACATTGGCTGCCGTGTTGCCCACCGATGGTTCACATGCATACTTGATTATGTGCATTTCAGCACCTTTTTTTCGGGATCGGTGCCCTTTGATGAGCTCTAGTGCCAAAAAATTATGCATTTCAAGGCATGTACAATTAAAAGCTGTATTTCATTTACTATTACTGTTATAAAAAATGTCAAAGTAACTCCTTGGATTCTGGTCTCTAGAGTAGCATTACCTCTTAAATACTTTAAGTTTATTATAGTAAATTGCTCTGTCTTCTTAGTGGACGGAATTCTAAATTTTCAGTAACTCGGTAAGTCGTCTTTGAAAAAAGGGGAGTGGGAATCTAATCAGTTTTTGACAAAATGAGTTAAAACGCTTTATGTTGAATAAGGGATATCATAAAAAACAACCATTAAAATATTATTAGAAAATGATCAAACCTATACTTCAAGCTTTTTTACTCCATTTCCCATTTTATCCCCATAGCATAGAAAAATGAAAAAGGGAGTTTTTTTTATCAAAGATAACAGCGGTAATAGAATCAGACGCTTTTGATGTCATACAACGACATGAGATGTGCAAGAACATTATATTCCATAAAAATCCTTTTAAGGAATGATAAAATAAAATAGATACGTGAACTTTCAGTTTTTATTTTGTTGAAAGACGTGTAAGCAGGAAAAACTTTCCTTTATGTTTCAAAGAAGCGATCTTCCATTCCGATTATAAAATATTCGCAGTAAGGTTTTTTTTATATTGTGTGGTATAATCCTTGATTGACAGTTATAAACAGGTAGCTACACTGCAAAAAATTCTGGAGTAATTTTCGATCCAAAAATTTAATTGACAAACCGTGAACTAATAACTACTGTAAATATTTTTTTTTACTCTTTAATAACCGTAAGAAAAGCTACAATTGTCAGGGGCCAAAAATCTAATTATCTTCTTTTTTCATATCTAGATCCGAATTTTTTTAAAGAAATATATTAGTATGGGGGAGGAAGGAAATCTGTATAATAACTATTTTGGACCACAGAGTAGTTATACAGAGCATTTTTCCTATTTAAAGGTCGGAATACAATTGGTGCAACACAACATTTACGGCGTCATTTCAGATTGTAAACTCATAACACCCTATGCTTCTGTATACAATCAATCCGACGAACTTGGTTGTCATAAAAAGTTGAATCGAATTTAACTTTTGTTGGTCAGCTTATGGGGATGTCATAAAATCTAAATTTCGTCACTCAAGAGGAAATTAAAGAAAGTATTAGGAAATATAGTTCGTATGCTGTGTTGCTTACATTCACATTCCTATTCTGTATGATAATGAGTAACAAAAAATGTAATATGTAGCTCACCGTCCGACTGTCAAAATCAAATGAGAAACAAATGACGTTTAGAACAACAAAGTGTGCGTAATTGTATATGGAGGGCGACATTGTCACCGAAATCTGTCGCCGTAAATGTTGTGTTGGGCCAATTGTATTCCGGCCCTAAAACATTGGGTTTTGATGATGGAGATTTTACATTGATCTTATATGGACGAATTCGCACTCACTAGCAATGGACGAGACGCTGGCGGCTAGTATGACCGCGTATGACGACAAGCATGCAACGAACTTCGATTTTCTTGTGTCCGTCATTCAGCCAGCATCTCGTCCATTAAACAAATTTAGTTTTAATTTTTGGAAATCACACAAATTTTGTAGTAAAATCACTCAAAAATTGAGATTTCACGCGATTTTTGGAAATCACTCATCAAAAGTGAAAATACTCAAAAAAGAGTTTTGTGACGATATTCACAAAAACCATTTAAAGTGTACTAAGCATAAAAGTTTCTTACCAACGTAAAATCACCATTTACCGTTTTAATTCCAACTTTAATACCAAATCAGCTTATGATAAACTTATCTGTGTAAAATTTTAAATCTTAGTTCCTTGGAGAGCTATGGTTCAAGTGAAGCCTAGTAAATACTTTTTTTTGCCTTTTGATTATATATAAAATTTATAACAGCTTCTCTTGTCTGGCAGTTACTTTTTCCTAGCAATATACAAGTATGTATAGAATGAAATTTCAATTAATCTCGAATAAAAGGAATAATATTAAAACTAACCGCTTTTGCTTTCATTTATTTCACCCATGTAAACTCACTTTGCGTTTCCACGTCCAAAGTAGGTGGCGGATTTTTCGACATTTTGAGGAGAGAAATTTTACGGTGGAATTCCCACGTATTTGTGATCACAATCAGGGATGGCCCCAATTTGCCTTAAGAGGGAAGTAGATTGGACCAAAAATAGTAGTAGATTGATACTAATAGTAGCAGATTTTAAAAAAAAACTTTTTCTACCTATGCCGATATACCAATTTGTATAACTAAAGCTAAATATAGCTTTATCATTCATAATACCAAAATTATATCAACAAAAAACTTGCTGTAGTTCAGAAAATGACATTTAAAAACTTCTTTTGTATTGGCTGCCTCATATCAAACGTTCAGAAAATGACATTTAAAAACTTCTTTTGTATTGGCTGCCTCATATTTAATTTCGTTAGAAGCTTTTTACATTTAACATGTATAATACAATTTTACAAAAAATAGTAGTAGATTTGATTTACTACGCACGCTTTTGAAGGCGAAAATAGTAGTAGATTTACTACAATTGTAGTAGGGGGACATCGCTGATCACAATACCATATAATGAGTAAACTCACTTATTCGGGTTTTTCACTTTTTCGGTTTTGGCAATCACAACACCGCTGCTGTTGTAGTTCATTTTTGTGTCCAACGATGAGTTCGATGCATTACAACCGCTATACTAAATCTAATATACTATTATTTGATTCTCATACAGAGTATAAAAACAAGAAACATTGAAAATATATTGTCTTCTGCCATAAAACCATAATTATGGCCGAGTTTAACTGACCCACATTTAATAAATGATTGTGTCATTGCTGCTTCTGGTGATCTATAAAAATGGAAATAGTTTTATTAGAAAAGTTTTGTTTAAATTATTATTTATCAGAGTCCTAACAATAAGTGATAAATGACATTCTTAAAATATTGGTTTTTCTACATAAGCTCTTTTACAAATAAAACTTTCTCGTATCAACACCGAATCAATACTTTTAAACTATATTAATAGCTTATGATTTGTCTAAAAGTTTATTTGTTACAAAAGAAATAGAAATAATCTTTTTGAACATTAAAATAAAATTGCCAGGAAGCAATTATCCTTTCATGAATGCACATGAAAAAAAAATGGAGTTATTCAAGAGGGGGCTGTTGAGTGTTGGGGCTGTTGAGGTACTTTTAAATTCACACCAAATGTATTTGGGTTAATCGCTCACTTTTAAGTTTGCAGCTTTTAATTTAGTTAATAATATTTATATATATATATACATCATTCGTACTATTTACAATTGTAGCATAAAATTGATTTTTAAGAATGTTCGTTACAAACATTTTTTTTTTGTATTTGCACATATTTGCTTCGAATCGCGACCTTAGCAATGGGGACACAGGATGCAACGTTTTCCCTTTTGTGAAGTGCTACAGTTATTATCCCCTACTATGCTCCGATATGTTGCGAAACAGATGCAAAGTGATACCAAAATAACCTTTCTTTGCTGGTAAAACAGCGTGGATTAGGTATAAAGCGAATAAAAGCTAAATATTATTGTTGTAGTAAAAAAATTTGATTTTTTTTTCGTTTTTAAATAGTATTGGCATGAAAAACAAAGTCAAGGAGCATGAATGCAATAACTTTTTTAACATTCGTAACAATCACTCTCAAAACTGAAACGGTGACTCAAAGTCACCGGGTGTGCGAATTAGAGTTAGGTTAGGTTAGGTTAAGAAGACCGCGCGCGCCCAGGCGTGAGCACAGCGCTACACTCGGAGGCCTACAGGAATTAGAGTTAAGAACGCAGCTTGCATTTTCTACTTTTCCTGTCAATTTATTGATTAAACACACTGGGCCTTACCAATGACCCATGACTAACTTAGTAACAGCTTTTGGTGTGTGCGAAACGGGCTATTTGCTTGCTAATTCTAGTAATTTTTCACACATTTATCACAGCGAATTTAAAACTTTTCAATAAAAACTAGGATTTGAACCGAAATTAGCAAGCAAATAGCCCGTTTCGCACACACCAAAAGCTGTTACTAAGTTAGTCATGGGTCATTGGTAAGGCCCAATAGCTATGTTTATAGTTGAAAAATCATATACTTTTTTATACAACATCTACGTTTTTTTAACAATTTACACTACATGTATTATAGCCTGACAAATAAAATATTGATTTACATAAAGATATGAATTTTTATTTTACAAAATCAAAACAAAATCAATAACGGTAAAAGATATCGATTTAGTGTAAAAGATAAACATGTAGAGAATTTTAATATATTTCTTTAACCCTTTCGGTATTTTGATGCCATATGGCATCATGCTAAAAAATTTTAATTGTCTTATTATTTATTATTTTCAACACTCTATTCTCATTCAGTGCACCATTAAGTGCATTTTTGACCCAATTTTGATTTTTTGAGTAAAAAGCTGGACCACAGTGGACGTATTTGAAAAAAATTAAAATTTTTAATTTTTTTTTTGTTTTTTTTTGGTTTTAAATGAATACTAATAGCTTAAAAATCATTAATTTGTATACAGAGTATTTTTAAAACCCACAGGAAAAAACATGTACCGAAAGGGTTAACTGTGTTTTTCCAAAAAAAAACCCGTTTGTTTCCAAGCAATTCGCAAAAATATATTCTTACATTTTAATAAAAATATCTGAATAATGGTTTAACCCTTTCCTGCATACATTTTTCTATGGAATTAATTTTCACGGTTTTTGGTATCCGAGGGTTTTTGGGGTCGCAGATTACGAATCTGAAGGCAAAACTACAAATTTCAAAATGGCGGATCCAATATGGCGGTCAAAAAAGATAGAATTCATTAGATTACGCTGAAAACTAGTACGTAATTTTATCTTTTTTGACAGCCATATTGGATCCGCCATATTGGATCCGCCATTTTGAATTTTGATTTTCACACGTCTAAAACGTCTAATTTGTAAAAAAAAACCTTGAACTTTTATATCTTAATCAATAAAATACCATTATAAAAAAATAGAAATATCTTTTATAGATTTTTCAGAACGAATTCCTCAAGCTCTTAAATATAACGACTTTTGATATTGAAAATCTTTAGATAATTCTACACCTATAAAAATTACAAAAGTTTTTTCTCGTATATAAAATTCTTGCAAATTCGAGTCCTAAAAATAAAAGTAATACAGTAAAACCTTTTCAAAGAGTAAATTCAGTATAAAACAGAGTCGCATGAGACCAAGAAATTTGTCCAGCTTGTTATGTGGGCATTTTTTTTGAGAAATGAATATGCAACTTAATCTTGAAAAAAAAAATATTAAAAAAAAGACCAATGTGAAATGATGTTCTTAAATCGAATTAAATAAATTTATACGCATCTTCTTATTGGTCAAATTTGCTACCAAAAGCTTTAGAGGACACTTCCAGAAGGATTCGTGAATCGTTGCTCTTTTTTTCTCTCTTGGACGTCGAGCTGCGCACTGGACTTTCGTCCAGCAAATTTTTTGGACATAATTTTTTGAAAGCCACATTTTGTTAGAAGTAGCCAATTCCCGGTTTTTTAAAAGCAAATTAATCCTGTAGGAAACCAGATTTTTGCCACTTTTTTTTTAAATCAGAGGAATTATGCGTAGAAATTGTTTTGAGCGTTTCAATAAAATAGCAAAATGTGAGTATTCTTTTAAAAAGAAAAAAAAATCATCTCGGATTGAAACTTACTCGTGCTTTTAATATTAGAATTTCACCTAAAGAGGCATAGACGACGTGCATGTCCAGGCGTAGCATATTTTAATTTTCAATCCGACGACAAGAGCATCGTTAAACGATTTTTTTGTGGTATTAGAGAAGTCTTCAAAATTTGCAAGGCACAAATTTGATCTTCAATACCAAGAAACAAAAATTGCAGCATCGCTTCTAGCTAATAGGGATTAGCTGAAGGAGCATAATTCCGTCCAACCTGGAAGAAGGGGGCAATCATCCACGAATCGTTCCACCGAAGAGAAAAGAAAAATTCCTAGCGGTCTGAACTTTGAAGGGGCATCAAAATAAGGGCGCGGCCATTTTCATGGTATGAGAACATCAATTCACATCGGAAACCTCGAAGAATTCATCGTCTGTTCAACGTTTTAAAACTTAGTTGGTGAAATTGTGCGGATTTTCCTTTTACTTTTCCTAAAACAGCTTAAAACATCGTTTCCATCAAAGAAAACCATTCAACAGTTGCACATCAGCGCTAGAAAACTCGTGTTAATTTTCATTTTAAACATTGAACGGAAAATTCCAAGGTAGGAATTTTGAAAAACATTTTTTATATATATGCATGCAAATTTTGTATTCCACTTTAATTCAACCAATACACAGAGTGATAGACACATTATCGCAGCAACAAGTTGCTGATCGCTGTGTAAAACAATAGATCCTAATAAAACACCATCTAATATATAGGTGCCGTTCTGTTTTTCGGGTATTTAAAAAAGAAAAATAAAAAACAAGTTCTTTTCTTGTGATCCAGTCCGATAGTCGCTTTTATCCACTCTGTGTGTCGGGAGAAAACAAAGTTTATTGCGAATTACTTAAATCTAAATTAATCCTAAATAATTGTTTAGTGTTTGATTTAATCTTAAAATTAATTTAATTCAACGAAACATATCACAAATACTTTTGATGTTTATGTGTAATTGGTATGTATCAGCCAATTAGTGTCAATCTAAAAAAAAAATAATAAATCATAATTCGAAACATAAAACCGTGTTTGTTGGGTTTTTTCGTATTCTCCTTATTGCATGCGACAACCAAATTGATTTGAAATTTGGTTGGAAAAGAGGAAAATTATTTATGGTGTTAAATAGGAAATCAGGTATGAGTAGTTAAGTGAATTTATGCGGGAGGGGGAAACGGTGCGAAGGAGTTATGCGCGCAAAGAAAAGAAAAAACAAAAAAAGGATTAAGCAGTCGGAGGAAATGGACTACGATGTGAGTGTATGTTTATTTTGTTTTCCCTTTTGATTGAGAAACGAGATCGGTTTGAGTTTTTCCCCTCTTTATTTTGGCACCCCGCGTATTATGTCCCAATCGAATCCAGAGGCAAGATCCCACCCCAAAACCCTGAGCAAAGCCGGAACATCTTGAGTGCCAGCCGTCAGGATTCGAGAGGGAATTGGAAAATTCAGAAATGGGTTTTTCCAATTTATGCTATCTTCGTCCACCTAGCCAAGAGCATAACATAACAAGCTTAGACAGGCTTATTAAAAGGTCTGGCTTATACAGATTTGACTGTACAAAATATATCCAGATGTCTATGAGATTAATGGGCCTATTCTTAAAATGTAAGATTGCTCTGTATCTGTAACTTTACATTTTCAGTCCACTTTGCTATTCACAAACTGTAACTTTGACATTCTGTATCTGTAACTAGCTGTCAAATCATCTGTAAGTTTATGCCGAGAGAAAACTTATCCATAAGGTTACATTTTTTAAGAAAAATGCAAAATTTTAAGAATAAAGGAAATATGTCGGACTTAATATTGTTGTATAATGGATGGGAAGAAGATTCTGAGTAAGTTAAATAAAAATACTTAGAAAGAAATGTTTATACGATTTGTTATACAGTTCAGAAGAAGCAACTGTCAGGAATCCCTATTATTCAGTTACAGTTTGTGAATACCAATTTGGAATCTAATGTAAAATTAGTGTGGATCATGTGGAACATGTAAAGTTACAGTTGCAGATACATTTACATTCGTGAATAGCCCCATTATTCCCACAAATCGTGTTTTGCACTTTCACTAATAATTTTTTTATCGTCATATTTTCACAATGAATATTAAAATTGATATTACAAAAAAAATTCCACTTATTACGGAAAGACAACCGCGGTGACAAAACACTTTTTGTTATTAAAAAAAATATTTCGTTCTTAACAAAAAAAACCATATGCCCCACATTAATTTATTAGAGGGAGCTTTTCAAATTCAAATTTAATCACACAATAAAATTACGACGAAATAAAGTTACAAAAGTATGAAAGTCAATTCTCTACAATTTGATTGAATTAAAATACTTTTTTCTCCTTTTTGACGACTTTTTTCACCTTTCTAATGTTTTTTATAAATTTTGAAAGAAATATCTTAAGCTATTGGTTATATTTTAGTCAAATGAAAAGTTAAATACAAATAATTTTATTAAACCAATTTTTTATTTTTCTCTGCTATAGATATACTAAACATTGCAGAGGAAAGTTTTGTGTTGATCACCTGAATTTTTTTTCAAAATCAACGAAAATATAAATTCCAATATTAATTTTTTTGAAAAAATTGTTTTAAAATAGTGTTTAATAACTTTTCGCGTTTGTTTATTTTTGAACCAGGTAAATTTTTGATTTTTATGTCGTATACATAATTTTTAAATCAAAAATTAGTTAGTCATCATATTATAGTCGATCATTCGTTTCTGACCTCCTTTAACAATGTTACTAGAAAGAGAGAGATAGAGATGTGGAAAACTTAAAACCATACATTGTTATGAGCCTTGAATTTTCCCTGTACTTATAAGGAAAGGACTCGGTGTCGAACTCTCCAATTTTGTTAATTTTTGGATATGTTGTAGCAGACCGAAAATAAGCGACCCAAAGTTTTCCATATCGGCCCGATTTGATCAGTACGAAATCCGTTTTGTGCAAAACTATGAGGATATCCGTGCGTCTGTCTGTCGGTCTGTCTGTTGTACGTATCTTCAATAACTCGAGAACGCATTAACCTAGCGACTTGAAATTTTTTGTAAATACATTTATAAAAAACGCACTTTTTTTTAAAAAAATAAAAACAGATAAAAAATTTTCTATGTTTCTTACTTGAACGGGGTTTTTGTATCTCTAACGGTTCTCAAGATCATTTAAGAAAATTAAGTTTTTTGAAAATATCTCGAAAAATATGTAGGGCTGACCGGGATTAGTTGGCTATAGGGGTAAGTAGACTCATTGCGGTTAAGTCAACCACGGTTGAAAACAAACCTGCGTGAATTGGACTGTTTATTCAGTCGACTGACAGCTATCAGTGAACCAATGTCATTAGACCACAGTGCTCTTGGAACGAACTGTGAGGGGGAAAAACGAAATTTCAAGCGTGTGAGTAATTTTTTTTCTTGTTAATTAAATTGTTTTGTAGCTTCCACTTTCATTGTATTGAACTCGTCAGTGATTTCAAGTGAACATCTATGTATGAGTTAACAAAGTTAGTGAAGCATTTTCTGACCCATACTTTTTCATTTTTTTTCACGAGTGTGTTAAAAATAAAATGGCGGCTAGGGGCTAGTTGACTCACAGTATACTGGGGTTAAATGACCGTATGTCAGACGACGAATCCTTTTAACTTGATATGAATTACCTATATTTTTTTGTTAATTAATTTTATTTTTTTAAATTAGATTAAATTTTATTTATGTTAATCTGAAATGTTATTAATTTTTTAAAGAATATATTTTTTCAGAATTATTATCTGCTCTATTCCAGAATCCGTCGTAGCTACGATTTTCGGAGAATTCGTGAAAATGGTATTCCACGATCCGAAGGAATTAAATTAATTTCGTAAACATTACGAATCGGAATATCTGGGATCATAGAATCCGACGGAATCGATCTTTTGACAGCTAAACCTACGAAAAATTTTCGCTTCGTAGATCGAGTAGCAACTTCATTTTCTTATTATTTTAGCTCAATTTATGGCCTGAATTGTACAACAAAAAGCAATTTTAACATTTTTATTTGTTTATTTAGTATAAGTGTAACTTTTAACAAATTAAGAGGAATTATTTTAAAAAAAAGAGCAATGTGAGTATTTCTAAAGCTAGCATCAGACGAGCACACAAAACCTTAACACGTGTGATGACTGACGTAATTTTGACGTCACAAAATTGTAACACCAGTTAACACCGTCTGATAACTTAAATTGTGACAGAATTTTTGTTTACACACCGTGTGATAACCTGTGTTACGACAATTTTTTTGACGTGTGTTAAACGAATTTTGCCTCCGTCTGATAACCCTGTGTAAAACGTGGTATGTGTTTTGACATTTTTCGGTCTGTGTTAAGACTGTGGGAAAATGTACCAATGTGTAAACTGGCATGAATTCGTGCCATTTCACACGCACTGTGTTATAGCGAATATCTTAAAAACGGTGCATCTTATCAAAAAAGTGCAAGAAGAAAAGTTGTTTAGGATATGCTTCTACATAAAACTCCCATACATCAAAATCCGATTCGGAGAATTTTTAAAAAATCTTATTGAAAAGTTTGACTTCAAAGTGGAATTTTGATACAACTGTTCGCTGTTCAATTAAACTTCAAACAATGCCATATCACCAAACGGGTTTTCAATTATAGCTTTTGTTATGTTTATATCTGCGACTTCACCAATTGTTAGCAAAAGATCGAATTGACCGGCCGACATGCGTACGAAATTCCGATACAATTCGGGTTCTCCCGAGCGCAATTCCACCATCAATTTGGCAAAGAAACCCTCCTTCTCGCGACGCGACACCCAATCCTTTGTCCAACAACTGCGCTTTCGACCCATTGACTCGTCGTTGTCGTCGTCGTCACTGCTTTCCACAATATAGGCTGCCAAAATCGCCATATCCATCATCTCCTCATATTTCCTTTTTGACTTTTTAATTTAATTTTATTTTTCTTCACAAATTGAAAATACCGCACAATTGCTTGTCAAAATTGCTTGAGAAAAATACACAAAATGTCAGAGAGCTATCACACCGTCTGATAGCAAATCAGTGTGTCAGACGATTTCGACTGCTGTCACACGTCTTTCATCTTCAAACCTTTTAAGACGTTTCACTCCGTCTGATAACTACTCAATCTGCGTAACACAGTGTGTAATTGTGTGACAAAATTTCGTGGGAAGACTAGCGACGTTAACACGTTTTGGGACAAAAATCCCATTGTGTGGAAAAAAAATTCACACCGTCTGATAACAACACATTTCAAGTGTAAGGACGTGTCGTGTCAGATGTGTTTGAAATGTGTTTTGAGTTTTTTTCGTGACGTCAGTCATCACACGTGTTAAGATTTTGTGTGCTCGTCTGATGCTAGCTTAAGTATTCGTTATTTGTTGTCGTTTTCATTCCACTATTAAAGTCCTTCACTTCGATCAATCTTCTTCCAGACACAAAATTGCAAACACTGCAGAATCCATTATTAATAAAAAAAAAATTAGTTTTAAGTCAAGAAAGTGACATTTCTCACGAAACTATTCCATGTCAGAAATCTATTCCTTATGAGTTTTGCATAGGGACCTTTTTACAAAGACATTCATTTTTCGAAGTCAGATTTTAATCTGGCACTACGAATTTCAATTCCATTCGGATCGTGGAATACTGATTTCTTCGTATTTAAAATAAAAAAAAATATTTGAAACACTTATAATTAGTCAAAATAAAAGATTGGCTAAGAAACACAATTGAATAAACCAACCAAAAACGTCTTTACTACACCTGAAACAATTACAGTAAAACTTTTATAAAGTAGATTATAAAAAGTGGGTCTACTAGTCCCGGTCTACCCTACTTTTTGAAGAAAAAAAATGTATACAACAAAATGCAAAGAAAATAAAATTTCCAGCATTTTTTTTTCTTTAACGGTTTTGCGTATCTTTAACGGTTCTCAAGATATTTGTAAAAATATTATTTTTTATATATTTTTCCCGAAACTAAATATTGCAGAGGAAAGTTTTATGTTAATCAAAACGGATATTTTTTGTAAGAATACCGGTAAAAAACATTTTAAAATACCAACACTAGATAACAATTGAATATATTAATCAATGCAAACTAATTTTGTAAACACCAAAATGCGTACTTACTGATGTTCGTACTTACATTATGTCTAATTACGAGATAAAAATTTGTTTGGAAGTTGATAAAACAATCAAAACACAATAAAATTGACTTCTTTCGTCTTATTTGCATAAAATGTACCTATTTTATAATTTTGGCAGCATGAATTCAAAGTCTTATATAAATTAATATCTGATTTACATCTGAATTTTATGGAATAAGTAACAACAATATCTCATATAGAAGATTTTTACAATTTACTAAATTTTGATCAACATGCTTCATATAATAATTGCATAAAGAAATTTAATTATAGAAAAAAATTAAAAAAATAACTTTTTGTTATTCTTCATAATATTTGTTGTTTTCCAAGAAACTTCATTCCGAAAATAAGCTTTTCCATAACTAAAATTCTTCATGCAATCATTAAAAAAAAATCTTAACCTTAATTGATGAGGTGGGTCCAGTGGACCCACATTGACTTTTCTCTTTTTGCTATTTCTCATGTTTTCAGCACAGTGACTCTGAAATCTTCAGTATCTTCATACAGTATGGTGTTGTATGCTGAGTTAAAAGCACGGATTTGGTATGTGATTAGAACAAGTCCATTGGAAACCACCTCATCATTTACGCATATGATTTTCACCTCATAAATTAAGGGTTAATAAAGTCGTAATAGGGGTTTAATTATTACTTTTTCTTTATTTTCATAAATCATTGCAAAGATAAATGTTTTTAGGGGGAAGGTAGCTTCAGGGCCTGAATAGAACGTGTTGTTGACGATTTCTGTACAGTTTCAATAAAACTACAGTAGAATCCCGATAATTCGTATTTCAAGGGACCAGCAAATTCATACGAATTAGCGGGATATACGAATTGTCGGGGTACGAATTATCGGGATTCTACTGTATTTTGTTTCGGCTCTTTTAGCATTTTACAGGGTGTACCAAAATAACGTTGACAAAGATTTTTGTTTACCATTCTTTAATGTGTTGACAAAAACAAAGTTTAAAAAATTGAAAAGTTAATATAGTTTATATAAAAAAATCATGTCTAATTAGATTCAAACGTTTCGTGAAATTTTCGGCTACGCGCCGCAGCTCCTCCACTGATATTCGGCCCCACTCCCGACGCAAGGATTGCTTCAACGAGTCTAAACTTTTGTGAGGCTTAGCGCAGGCCCTTGCCTCCAAAATTGACCGTACACTGTAGTCCATTGGATTAAGATCCGGTGAGTACGGTGGCCATTCTGTGGACGTTATGAAGTCCGGAAAATAGGTTTGGCACCATTCTTGTGTCTTTTTCGCTCTGTGCGCCGGTCCCGAGTCTTGTTGGAATGTCCAGTCTATTGGGAAAGTGTTGCCGGGCCCATGGAAGTACAATGGCTTGCAAAATGTTACTTCGGTACACTTCCGTATTAATTTTAACCCCTTGATACACGAAAATGAGGGGTGTTTTCCCCTAGCGCAAATTCCGCCCCATACCATGATAGATATCGGATTTTGACGGTGAATGATTACAGCTGACGGTCCGGGGGATTCTTTTGACCAGCTCCTATCGTTTTGACGGTTGTGAGATTGCTCAATTGTAAACAGTTTCTCATCGGTGAAGAGGATTTTCTCCCAGTTGCAACCGGCGGCGTGGCGTAGAAATAGCCGGCTTCGCTGTAAGATAACTGGCTAGGACAAAAAGATAACTGGGTAGACAAAAACAAAATATAACAATTGAAAATGTTGTTCCAAACATTTGGAAGCGGAATATCATGGAGCCAATGCAGTATTTTCGGGCTAGAGTAAAAAATATTTTGTCAACGTAATTTTGGGACACCCTGTATTAAGTACATACTTCACTATCTTCCATATTTAATGTAAAAAATTGAATATTAATCCCTGATTTTGTAAGCGTACGAAAGGACTTTTTTCTGGAGATGATTTGCTGGGACAACGGCTCATGCGTCTTAAATCAATCAAATGAGTTTTCGCATATACGAAGTATATACAAAAGTATTTTAATTTTCGACCTTTTAATTTATCTTAAAAACATTTCCCGAGCACTCCCGAGTTAATTAGAGCATTATTACAATACAAAAATGTCTTTCTGGCGATCAGTCTGTGTACAAGATTTCTCAAAAACTAATAGAAGTAACCAGGAAATTTTACTTTTGATAAAAATCCGTTAACCGGAAGTAACCAAAATTTCTTTAAAATCGCAATTTTATTTTCGCGATTTACTCCGAAACTATGCGTTTTTCGGCAGCTTTTTATATTACAATGGTTGGAGACAATAAAATTTCCTAATTATATTTAAGCGACCGTTATCGAAGTTTTTGCAGAATTTGTAAAATAAAAATTTATTTTTTCATATCAACTAAAACTTAATTTGTCGGGTTTTAGTGTAAATTGCGCAGGACCGTAGATTTTGCATGAGAAAGTCATGTGCTGTTCACATCAGATATTTTTATTAAGCATTATACATAATGCTCTCCTGTCTGTTCGGAATTTTGAAAAATCAAAAACGAATAAAATAGCGTCCATTTTAACCTCCTGCCTTCCAGTCCAGTGAACTATAACACCTGTAACATATGTTTTGTCACAAATTTCAAGTGAAGCTTTGTTATACAAAATGTCTCCAAACATATGATTACTTCGCATTAATTTATAATTTCCTTAATAAGTAATCAGTTTAAAACGCAATTTCACCAAGCTCAGTCGGAAAAATGAGTCTAAAGTTTAAAATCAGAAAAAGCGTGTATAATTTAATTGGACGCATGCCAAAAACCGAAATTGTTAAACGGTTTTTAAATAAAGATATTTCTTCTAGAACAATCTATAGGGCCATAAAAGATTGCGAAAATGGTGTTCCGTTAAATTATAAGCCAAAAAGTGGAAGACGGGACATTTTAACAAAAAAGGTGGAACAAAAAGTGTTGAAGTACACGAAAAACAAAATTGGAGCATCCACGCGCAAAACTGGTCGCAAATTTCGGGTATCGCACATGACTATCCATCGGCTATTAAAGACAAACAATGTGTCCTACCGTAAAAGAAAAAAAGTTCCCAAATACACGGACGCACAACTTAAAAAAATGCCAAAATGTTGCCGTGCGCTTCGACGGAAACATTTTCATGGCAAAAAAGTGATAATTTTGCACGATGAAAAATACTTCACTTTTGCCAATTCTTCCATAAGTGGAAACGATGGATTTTTACTGACGATTACAGTACAACTCCTGATACAGTAAAATTCAAAGGAATCGCGAAATTTGAGCCAAAAATTTTAGTTTGGTGCGCATTATCATCCGCAGGAGTTTCTGAGGCATTCATTGGGTCAGTGCGAGGACAAGCAGTTAACGCAGACATCTACATCACAAAATGTTTACCAAAATTGCAAAAATTTATTAAACAAAATCACAATCAAGATGATGTAGTGTTTTGGCTTGATCTTGCATGATGCCATTACCCCAAAAAGACCATTGATTGGCTCAAGTCGAAAAACATCAATTTTGTCCCGAAGGAAGACAACCCACCAAATGTCCCACAAGTCCGCCCAATTGAAAATTTTTGGGCTTTATTGAGTCGACTGGTGTACCAGGATGGATGGGAGGCAAAATCCGAAAAGCAGCTTCAATCACGGATTAAAAAAAAATTAAAAGAAGTGAACCTTACCACCATCCAGACAATGATGGGCAATATAAAAAGAAGGTTGAGAAAAATAGAAGATAACGGGCCATTAAGTGTTATTTAATTATTTTTTTATAAATATCGAATTCAGATCCTTATGAAATTAAATGAATTATAAACTTTTGTATTTCTCAGATTTTTAAATATGCGATTAGTTTTTTGACAAAACATATGTTACAGGTGTTATGTAGTACACATAAAACAAATTATCGCGTAAACCAATATTGTCGCAAACATTTGCCAGAGTTAAATTAATACATCATCCACTACTTTTTTTCAATTTTTGAAAAAAAGGATCTTAAGGAACCAACCTTGTGAGTTTCTCGAATCTACATTACAAAAAATCTTACCTGTAAGCAGCAGGCTAAAACGGCTTGTAAAAGAAGAGGTATTTCAATAGATTCCGAATAATTCAAATGATTTCTTATTTATAAACTGTGCTTTAATAAGAAATAATGTGGGTTTCTGTTCTCAATGTTTTTCGCTTTTCGATCAAGTTAGTTGAGAAATTGACAAATCTGTGTTCAAATGAAAAGTTAAAGTTTTTCACTGTCGATTGTTATACCCGTATGGTGAAACCAAAGGGTATATTAACTTTGCCTTACCGTTTGTAACGCCAAGATCCC
Source organism: Chrysopilus asiliformis (assembly GCA_964034945.1). Lineage (NCBI taxonomy): Eukaryota > Metazoa > Arthropoda > Insecta > Diptera > Rhagionidae > Chrysopilus > Chrysopilus asiliformis. The sequence continues at coordinate 46,225,825 of OZ035963.1, read as the reverse complement.
GGGATCACACTTGAAATTTTGCGCAGATTCGTTTTTCGTAAAATGCAAGGCTAAATTCGTTAATGGGCAAAAATGGACCATTAGGGGGGTACCCCCCATACGAACGAAAACGTTTTTTGCAAATATCTCGAAAACGATGCATCTTATCAAAAAAGTGCAAGAACAAAAGTTATCTAGGATATGATTCTATATAAAACTCCCATACATCAAAATCTGATTGGAAAAAATTTTAAAAAAATATTTTTGGAAAGTTTGACTCTAAGTGGAATTTTGATACAACTGTTCGCCGTTCACTTAAATTTCGAACAATGTCATATCACCATACGGGTTTCCAATAATTGCCAGATTGACAATTATAGCTTTTGTTATGTTTCTTTTCTTTTCTTACATATAAACTCCCAGAAACAGGGCCTCCAAAAGTAAGAATGCGCGTGTGTTGCGTGGGTTCACAGTCGGACCTCGATGCTATGATTTTCTGCAAAAAGGTATTATACAAGTACGTAATTTTTCTACAAATTATGGATCAGAATCCATTAACAGGATATCAATAACATACAATTTTTTAAAAAAACCGCTGCGATGTTTTCATCATGCCTTTTGCCCAAGACAAACAGAAATTTCCTAGAAGAGCGGTCTCAACTATACGTTTTCAATCGCAGGACATGGACAAAACCATAATTTATTGCCAATCGAAACCGCATTTTAAATTCCATCATCTATCAAAACTTCGTCACTAAAAAAATTTTTTTTAAGAAAAAAATATTAGTTGTGATCAACACAAAACTTTCCTCTGCATTACTTAGTTTCGGAAAAAAATATGTGAAAAATAGTTTTTCAAATATCTTGAGTACCGATAAAGATACGAAAAAACCATAAAGCGGAGAAACGCAGAAAATCTTATTTCCTTATAAAATGCATTTATGCATTTGAATAGTATATGCATTTTTTCATAATAACGCAATTTCCGAGAAATTTTCAAACACTCAATTTTTTTGAAATAGGTTGAGAACCGTTAGTGACATGTATAAACCGTTGAAGCAAAAAATGTAGAAAAATTTATTTCCTATAAATTTGGTTATATACATTTGTTGATAAAAGTGCATGGTTTTCAAGAGATTTTCAAAAAAATGAATTTTTTTCAAATCTCTTGAAAATGGTTAGAAGTACAAAAAAACCGTTAAAGCAAAAATTCGTATTGACCAGGGTTTCGTATTGACCAGAAATTTTCTATCTGCCCCCGTTCTCGAGTCGGTCTCCATCTTGAATACAATACATTCCCTTTATAGTAGAGGTAAGTAAAAAGATTTACCGGTCTCAAAAAATATTTGACGATACAATACGACATACAGCATAAATATTTATTTTACTGTGTTTATCTTGAAACAATATGAAAACAAATTTGCAGTTCTTGTAAATATTTGTATTGCTACTTCCTAGAAAGATCTTTCTTAAATATCTTTATTCAATGTCGACCATGAGTTTTTCTTGAAATGGCAGAGGGAAAAATTAAAAATAAACTTTTGTTATGGAAAATGACCTTTAAATCTTGTTTTTTTTATTAAAAGTTTTTCTCAAGAGATTCATCAAATTTTTTCTCAAGAGAAGCATTATTTGCTGCGAGAACTTTCAATCGTTTTCAGTAGGGTGGGGTAAGCCTAAAACTGCCAGGGGTAACAAATGCCACCTTCAATTTCATGCGAGCTAAAAATATATTAGAAAAAATTGAAATATAGAATGAAGGGCATCACGAGAGGTGATATTCGTACCGTTATTAAAAGGTACAGTAGTTCCCCCATTACTGCAATACGGCTTTATTGCACAAGATTTAAAATCCTTTATTTAGGCTCTGCATAATTGCAAGACGCTTAATGAAAACCCCGCTTTATTGCAACCGAAAAATTCAGAAAATTGCTTTGGTTCGCACATTCTTCCTCACTTAATTGCACATTCGACCAAAGATATTAATGAAGGAGAAATAAAAGCTTCAACATGGAATAATTACAAAAAATCGCAATTGGCATTGAATAATCTAATTAATATACTATTAAAACTTTTTATACTCTACAGAGCATCATATAGATGTACAATAGATTTAGTATACCATTTGTAACGCGTCAAACCAATTGCCGAACACAAAAATGAATTACACCAGGGTGTTCGAAATGGAAAAAAACTTGTGATTTCTGAATATCCATCCGTATGTCTGTCGGTGAACACCATAGCTTTCGAAAGGATTCAGCTAAAAGCCTGAAATGTACAGTCGCCGTACTAAATAGCACGGCTAAGTTCTCATTCCACCCCCCCCCCCCCCCCCCCCCCCTCCACAATACAAACAAAAGAGTTTTTTACAATTTCGAGAAAACTGCAAAAAACTGTTTCGTTTATATGGCGAAGAGGGGAAGGAATGGTTGAATTTTGCCCGTTTGAGAACTTAGCTATCCATTAATACGAGTTACAGATTTTACGTTTATGGTAATAATATGAAATGGCGTCGTATTTGTTTTTCACTTCTAACGCTTCCAGTAAAATTACCCCTCGACTAGGGCTCTACAACACCCCAACAAACATTTGGTGCCTTGATGTGCCCACCTTCGGTTTTTTAAAACGAAAACGTTGTCTCGACGTCGTTGTGCAGGAATTGTTCCCAACATTTGCCTCTGATGGCACATTTCCCATTTGGGAAAAGTTAAAGGAATAATTACTAAATTGTTACCACAAAAATTCCCACGCGGGAAAGTGGAAATGCGGGCACAGTTGTGCCTCGGCGGGAATTTTTTATTGTCACATAATCGTCGCTGTTACGTTACTGTGCCAGGCAAATGTCAGAAAGAACTGTCAATTTTCATTTTATGTCATTTAGTTTCTTGTTGTTATAAAACGTGGAAAAACAATTTGAAATGTTTAGAGAGAATAGCAAAAGTGTGGGAAGTAGAAAGCGTCCATAATATTTCTCTAACTGCAACGCGTCCATAAAATCTTGTGCAAAACATTTCACCTTGCATTACATTTTCACCCATTTTTTTCCGAAGTAGAGGAAAATTTTTTTCTAATTCTGTCAATTTGCATTTTCGTCATATGTTTTAGTCAAAAAAGAAAGGAGTTTTGTTCGCAATTGGACGGTACTGCAGTATAGGTTTTTTCTCCATTCTCGACCGTTTCTACTACTTTATACATTTCAAGAGATATTAACTTCAAAGGGATTTAAATTGAACTGTCAATTCACCCGGAAAAATGTGTGTGTGACACAAATACTTGCGCAAATAGATTTGTGGCCAGAAGCAATAACCGCTTAAGCCAATTTTCATGTGAGGCCAAAATAGTCCTTTTGTTGGTTCAAATACAACTCATATTGAAAATAAGTCGATTTAAGCTGTTATTGCTTCTGGCCACAGAAATAATGAAGCCTGGTCGGCCATTTCATATTACGTGTTCACACAGTCACTTACAAAATGGCAAAGTAAAAACTAAATCTGAAAATTTTCGAGGCGAATGGGGAAACCACTGAAATATCTGATTTGTGATGTAAATTAGAGAATTTGTCATTTAGAGTCACCAATTGAACATGTAAAAATTGCTGGGGAACTTAAAAGCGAGGGCCACAAAAATTCTAAATTCCTTTTAATGTCTGAATTACCAAAATAACTACAATAAAAGTTAAAGTTTAGACAATTTTTATTTTCTTTATCTATTGGTAAAACACCATCAAAAAATCGTTAGTTTTCGAAATAAATGTAAAAAAAAGGTTTTTTAACAAATATTATAAGAATCATAGAAGTTATGAGCAAAAAAAATTCAAAAGGCAACATGTGTGGCCGGCTGCCTGGTTATGGGTTAAGTTGTTTTTCGGAGGTGCCCGGGAAATGTGTTCTAGGCTAAATAACAAGGTCAACAATTTTTATCTATGCAATATTTACTACCCACTACGTATTCGGCATTGTATCCAAACATGTGTAATTTTAGTTGCCACAGTATTTCACTTTAAAATATGGCGCTGATTTTGTTAAACGATTTGCGAGTTTTGTAAATCTAATTAAAGGCTTTTTCAGTACTATTTCATGAACCTGATTAGGAAAAAATCAGTTTTTGGAATAATACCTTCTCTTATAAAATAGTTTGAATCGTTTTTTGTTAAAGTTTTTATGCCAATTTTTTCAGATTTTCATGAAAAATTCCCTTTTTTGCAAAATTATGAGGAGTAATTTTTTTTGGAAGCAACACAAGCACTTTCATCGAAAGAATTTCATTCATTTGGAGTTTTTGATCTGAAAAATCATCAAAATGCCATTATTTAATTTCATTCAGATTGGCATTCATAAAATATGTCTTCCATTATTTATATATAAATATTCGATGAAACTACACATAAACGATAGAACTACACATTCGATGGAAGCACACATTTATTAATGTCTTATAACTATCACACCTAATACAATATTCGCATATTTATAGTATTAAATACCTTCTGTTAACACACACTCTCAAAAAACGAATGACAGATTCCATATTCAACAGCGACGTCGTTGTTACCTCACAGCGTGTGCCTCCGTGGGCAAATTCTTGGGAAAAGTGTTGCGCCAAATACGTCACGTCGACATCACTCAAACGTCGCTGTTAAGTCACAACTGTTCCTCCGGAGGCACCAAATTTTCAACAGCGACGTCGCTGTTACCCAAATGTGTAAATCAATGTTAGTTGGGACTGGTCCTTTCAAAACGAATGGTACGAGAGGTTTATGTAAAACTAACTAGAGTGTGGCCATCGGAAAAAAGTAATAATTGTTAGTTCTGTAAACAACAAAAAAATACAGTATTGACTGCATTGTGTAAAATATTAAATTTGGGTAAATATATGAAATAAATAGAAACATAACAAAAGTTATAATTGCCAATCTGGCAATTATTGAAAACCCGTTTGGTGATATGGCATTATTTGAAGTTTAATTGAACAGCGAACAGTTGTATAAAAATTCCACTTGAAGTCAAACTTTTCAATAAGATTTCTTAAAAATTCTCCGAATCGGATTTTGATGTATGGGAGTTTTATGTAGAATCATATCCTAAGCAACTTTTATTGTTGCACTTTTTTGATAAGATGCACCGTTTTTAAGATATTCGCTATAACACAGTATGTGTGAAATGGTACGAATTCATGCCAATACACACATTGGGACATTTTCACACAGTCTTCACACAAACCGAAAAATGCCCTCACACATACCACGTTTTACACAGGGTTATCAGACGGAGGCAAAATTCGTTTCACACACGTCAAAAAAATTGTCGTAACACAGGTTTTCACACGGTGTGTAAATAAAAATTCTGTCAAAATTTAAGTTATCAGACGGTGTAAACTGGTGTGACAATTTTGTGACGTCAAAATTACGTCACTTCTCACACGTGTGAGGGTTTTGTGTGCTCGTCTGATGCTAGCTTTAGAAACAGTTTTTTAAAAGTAGAAACAGGAGGTCCTGTTTGGATAACGCAAACATCATTTTTACCATTTTTCCTCGGAAAAATTAGCGTTAGGGGATTTTCAGGCGTGGTGATCACGAATTTGGTGTTGAAATTTCAAAATTCAAAACGGAAGGAAAAACAATTTTTTGTCAAAAGTTTTTAAGTTATCAAAAAGTTTTTTGGTCCGAAAAAATTTATGCAAAAAAGTTTATCTCGGCAACGACGGTTTTATTTTTAAGTAAGGGAGGCGGGGAACTATGTTAGTAACAAATTTTGAAAATTGGGCTATATTTTTTTTAATAAAGAGCATTTTTGACATTGTTTTTATTTGTAACCATACCGTAACCAGAGAACAAATAATCTAGAGAATAAACTCTTAGAACAAATTTTTAGAGAAAATTTTTCCACTGTGAGATGAAGCAAGAGGATCCGATGTAACACAGAAAAAATTATCCATTCGATTCCTCCATCTCATTGAATAGATACGACGAAAATGATTAGAAAATGTTCTCTCTGCTTCGTGCTCCCTAGTCTAAAAGTAATTAACTTTTAGGCCGTAGCTAGTGAATGATAGGGACATTTTTCCCCCCTTCGAAGGGGAAATTTGTCAAAAATTTGTTCTAAGAGTTTATTCTCTAGATTATTTATTCTATGCCGTAACTATTCAGCTATGATAAAAAATAAGTTTCGATCCGGTAAGTTTCAATCCAAACTATTCGTAGCAAGGTCCGGATTCACACGATAAGTTTTTTGATTCACGTCTCGGCCAAACGATGGCAAGAAGGGCGAGATGTAGGAAGGGCGAAAAGTTGGTCAATCACCAACTTTTGATTCACCAAAAGTTATTGCAAGTCCGTTTTCTCTATTCCCTTTTGCTCTCATTCGTATTCGCTCATGTTCATTTACGACAAAAACTTTCATAAACGTCAAAAAGACGCACGTCAAAACATTCATCGTGTAAATGGCCGTGAATGATTCGTGAATGCTTAAAAGAGAATAGCCGTGATTGAAGAATCAAAAAACTTGTCGTGTGAATTGGGACAAGCCCTACATATTTCTGGTTTAATTTCCAAAAAATATTTTTCTTCCCATCATTTAAATTTTTCAATGAAAAAAACACAATTCTCATCTATTCATTTTAAAAATGAAAAAAAGGAATCTTTAATCTCCAGTTAAACAGAAAATTCTGTTTTTTATCTTATGATTCATTTTCCCCACGACAGTTCAATTATTGTGGAGTGAAAAATGCCAACCAACTTTCACTTTTTTGACATTTCTTTTAGACTGCTAAAGAAAACTTTTACATTTTCCACCACAAATTTTCCGGTTTATTATAAAGGCGAATTTAAAACCCTGTTAGCAAAAGATAATTTTTATTGAAACCGTGAGCGATTGTTTTATTATGCAAAGTCATGATCCATTACGCTTATATGCAATTAAAAAATATCTGAAGAATGATTTCCCAAATATGCACTTGTTTAGTTACATAATAAAATATTTTATTTTTTCATTATGTACGTTTTAATATTACTACCAATTTAATATGCTCAGCATCAACTTTACCGACATTATATGGCAAAAAAATAAACATTCCGGTGATGATATTCCAGAAGTTGTTTTAGATATCGTTATCTCATCGTTAAAAGACTATTGATTCAGAGAAAATTGGCCAAACATCTGACAATAGAATCAGCTTCTAATTTTATTGTTCTGTAATTAATGAGTCTTTAAAATTACGTAGCACTTGGATTAGACGATAAAATGTCACTTTAATATAGACACAGATACTTGGGACTTTATTATACAAAAATTGTATAATGAAGTGTTAATTTTTATTAGTTTCATCTGGGGTATCTGTCTCTATATTCAAGTGACATTTTTTACCTCGGTACTTTTCTGTGTCAGAAGTGGAATTGCCTTCAAACATAGAGTATCTGCGACATTACCTACTAGAACTTCTGAAAGCTAGATTTTCTCATTCCCCGGGCTTTTTTTAAATCCCGGGATTCTGGGAAATGAAAGTCATTGTTCCTGGGATTCCGGGAAATCCTCTGGAATTTAAAACTGTTTATTTTTGTTCCTTGTTTTATCGTTTATAATAACTCTTTAAACGACTCAAGAATATTAATGCTTTATCGATTGAGATAAAACGCGTTTTCGGAAAAATGCTCGTTAGATTTAAATTAAGTTAATGCGAAATGGGATGGTCATCCTTACAGAATCTTGTCGTATTCCTTTCAAAGGTGCAAACGAGGTAACAATTGAATTTTATATGCAAGAATTTATTATCTTTAAGTTAACTTTCCAAGGAATTAGGATTACCGCGCAAATAAATTTGACCGTGCAGCTAACCGCTGAGCTTTAGGTATGGGAAAATTAGTAAAAAGACAATATTAATACATTCTTTTCCGTGTGGTTGAAAAATCAATTCAAACGTCGATTTTTTTCTGTAAACACTAAATAAGTTAATTAATTAATTTTTCTCAGAACGCCGTTTTCACCACGATCCAGAGATCCAAACCGGTTTTTTGAACCGAAACTAAAACCAAACCATAAACCGAACCCCGCTAAAAAAAATCTGGTCGAGCCGAACCAAAACCAAACCATTTTTAAAAAGGATGGCCAGAATTTTGTGGTCGCATTTCCCAGTGATATAGGGCCAGTTTTGTTGAAATCTAGATAGGCCCAATGATACTAAATGTTTTTAATAATAGAAACCTGTTGAAAACTGTTCATACTACAGATTTTTTTATTTCGGAAGATTTTTCAAATACGTATGTTGCTAGAGAAATTATTTACTAAAAATCATGAAATTTCACGGCTTTACCGGAAGTTCCCATTACCACTTTCTAACTGCGGGTTTGAGAAACCCTATTAATTGTATTGTCGTAGCTTTGAAACTACGCCTTTCTTCAAGTTGTTATTCTCTTGAACTCGGACTCGCACAAGAAATTATCAATTTTATCAAAAACTACCAAACCCATTCTGACGAAATTTTACTATGGGTTTTTCAATAATATTAATAACCAGAGGTCCGCTGTCGCTGTACTCACATTAACACGCCTCGTCACAACTACATTTTCAGAACTACATTTACTACAGAACTACATTTTCAGAGAAGACAAATAAATTTAGAGAGCATTTAGTTGAGGCATAAAAACAACATCTCGATGCAACAGCAAGACGTGTGCTGACGATCGAGGCCATTTATTTACTGTAAACTTTCGGAAAATATATCAACTGTTAAGAATTTTTTCGAATTACTCAAACGAGCAAGTACATTTCGGAAACATTTCAATTCACCCTCGTAAGTTGAATAATGGCACGCGACAGCTCACTGTTGAAACGCACTCGGTCGAAGAAAGAACGTTTCGAAGTTCCGATCTCTGGACATTTTGCTTCAATGTATTTTTATTTGTTAAATAAATCGAGATTAAAAAATCATATTTATTATTAAAATTCTATTGAAAGTGATTCTATTGAAAGTACGGTGACCATACGTAGTTTCACTTGTTAGTTTGTTTTGACCAGTGTTGCCATTTTCAGCGACTTGTCTCATTTCTAGCGACTTTCATGCCTTAAAAAGCACGTGTTGAGATTTGAGATTTTAGTGGTCTTTTGGGGACTTTTTAAATATGCATTAAAAAAAAGTCTCAAAACTAGCGATTTTTGTCTTTAATTTCGGAGACTTTTGAGATTTTTTTTCCTCATTTCAGCGATTTTGGGCTTGAGGTCTCCGGCAACACTGGTTTTGACCCACTTCCCACTTCCCACTCCCTCTCATCCCATTGACTTAAAATTTGCACACATACGTAACTCCAATGACACGGCAATATGGGGGTATGCATGTACGAGAATAAATTTGTAATGTTTTATTTTGCTTTTATTTTTGAGGCCAAATTCTATGCCAAATCCCCATTTTTTCATTTTTAGCACACTTTTTTCTTAACCCTTTTTCTTTAAAATTTTTCATTGGAAATTCCAATAGAAAAACTGTTTCCAACGTTTTAGAACCATACCATAAAGGGTATTTCACAATTACTACACTGAAAATAATTTGTGGTTATATCGACAAAATACACGCTAATGTAATAAAATATTTATTAAATACCAGCTAACACTCTCGTTGTAAGATTAGTAAAAAAAAAGGAAATTTCCCACTAGTAAATTTTTTAAAAATCAAATATTTTTATCCTGAAAACTAATTATACATTTGATAAATTGGTATAATGATTTAACAAAATTACAAGCGAAATTTTGTTGAACCAAGCGATAAATTTTTATTTTATCAACGAAATTTTGTTGTACACTCAGAAAAATGGAGGCTAACTCGACGACCTACATACGGCGTAATTGGCCTCGGGCAGGCGCGCGTTCGCTTGCATGTGGGTAAGTAAAACTGAGTTGACCTGTGGTCGGAGAAATTCTGAAATTAAGCCACCAGCAGGTGAAGTAGGGCATTGGGAGCTGCACGAGTTGACCTTAGATAGGTTAACTCTGACCGCTAGCTGGCCTCTGTAAGGTCAGAGTTAACCTGACAAAAAGTTAACCTGAACATTTTTCTGAGTGTATCTACAAAAAAATATGAAATTAGCAACACAAAATTATTAAGATTCAATAATTTTTTTTTGTTATTTCATTATTTTTTTTTTAAGTGTACATGGTGCTGAAACCTTAGACAAAGTGACGACATCAACTTTTACTTTTAGCAATACATTCTTAAGTCTCCTGGGACCGATTCCTCCGAACAAGCACAGCTCAATTTCAAGACTTTTGGATCGATTTCTATTTTTTGCCTTTTAGTTTACTTAACGTCACACAAGGATGATGAATTATACACATATTTAGCCACGCCAAAGGAGTATGTGACAAATGTTATCAAGAAATGTAAACACCTTGCGTACCATTCTACAAGTCGAATATTTCATTCATTGACAACCACGTGCGAACCATCTGAATCATGAAGTTTTCGTATGTTTATCCTGGGTTATCAGAAGATGCCATCGTCTACTGAATTTCTGGTGTAACTTTTTTACCAATTTCCTCTTGGAATCGTAATGGAAATGTCACCCATCAATGTTGATCTTGAGGTTATTGAATTATTATGGAGAAATTATGTAATAACATGCTATATTTTTAGATTTCATAACATTCAGCACGTCTCTGAATTATAAAAACTGTTCCAGGAATTTCTGTGTCACGTTTTCTCATCGTTTTCATATGGCTGATTTAAATTAAAAGCATTTTTATACTCTATATGAGAATCATATTGTAGTATATTGGATTTGTATATAAGAGCATGGAAGTAATCGTCAGACACAAAAATGAACTACACCATGGTGTTTGGTATGATGTCCATCCGTCTGCCTGTCTGTTCGTCTGTCTGCATGCACATCATAATTTTCGAACGGATTGAGCTAGGATTGAACAGTTGCGTTTCTAGTAAATAGCAAGGTTAATTTCTGGTACGGGCAAAATCGGACCATTCCTACCGCCCCAAACAAACGAAACAGTTTTTACAATTTTCTCGAAAACGGTGCAGCGTATCGAAAAAATTATGAAGATAAAATGTGTTTAGAACATAATTTTACCACTCCTTCTCCCTCTCTCCCATACACATGGATTTTTTTCATGACTTCTAGAGTATTTGGCTATTGGCTCCTGGCATTTGTAACTTTTCTGATGTTAAAAAAAAGTCAAGTATGCTAGTATACACACGCAGAAATCCCTTGTGCTTTAAGAATAGACCAAGAAATATTTAAGAATAAAGACATTTACGCGTACAGAGAAAAATTTAAGATGCACTTGACGATTTTTTCTGTGTTAATTTAATTTTAGTTTAACTTGCCAACCAACATTTATGTTAGCAGCCGTGACTTTAGCGCCTGACATACTGTCCCTTAAGAATACGTGTGTATCATACGTTGGTTAGATAGTACTATACTAACAAGGAAAGATCCCGAAGTATTGGTCTCCGATTTTGATGAAACTCGGATATGTTGCACTGGGGCGAAAAATCAGGCACACGTATTTTTTATACCCGTATGGTGAAACCAAAGGGTATATTAACTTTGCCTTACCGTTTGTAACGCCAAGATCCCGTCATCACACAAAAAAATGAATTACACCAGTGTGTTTAGAATGATAAAAATATTTAATTTTTGCATGTCCGTCCGTCTGTCCGTCCGTCTGTCCGTCTGTCCGTCTGTCTGTCTGTCTGTCTGTCTGTCTGTCTGTCTGTCTGTGGCGCGGATTGCGGGCGCACGGATTGAGCTAGAGACTTGAAAGTTTGCACAGATCCGTTTTTCGTAAAATGCGAGGCTAAGTTCGTTAATGGGCAAAAATGGACCATTAGGGGGGGTACCCCCCATACGAACGAAAACGGTTTTTGTGAATATCTCAAAAACGGTGCATCTTATCAAAAAAGTGCAAGAACAAAAGTTATTTAGGATATGATTCTACATAAAACTCCCATACATCAAAATCCGATTGGAATAAATTTTAAAAAATCTTATTGGAAAGTTTGACTTCAAAGTGGAATTTTGGTACAACTGTTCGAATTTTGATACGAATATCAAAATACAGGTCTCCAATGATTGCCAGATTGGCAATTATAGCTTTTGTTATGTTTATACCTGCTTTTTTCTTGCGGGGTATCTGGCGCAACGAAAATATGCAATACTTAGTTTTTCGTCCATTTCTCGGAAACAGTATGGCCGATTTCTATGAAATTTCACACCAATATATATTTTAGTGAGAGAAAATAACTGTCAAAGAGATTTACATTTTTGACCCCCCTAAGGATTAGAACCCTCTCCCTCATCTTATATTTTCGACTCTCCTGTCTCTATTTACTAGCCCATTTTCTTTAAATTTAGTATGTATGTGTCCTGTTTTGGCATTTTCGTCAAAATTAACAATAACGGAATTTATGACCGGCACTTTAACTTAACTAGCCTGCGCATATTTGAGCCGTCCGTGTTAGATCTGAAAACAAAGATCAAGTCCAAAAATCGTCATAATCGGACGACTCCCCTTCTCCTCCCCAAAAACCCAAATTTTGTTTGATCAGTATCTCGAAAACTGTAAGTCAAATCACCATATATCACCATATAAGAAGCGTTTAGAATAGTATTTTACACACCTTTCTGGAATATCGAAATTTAATTGGAACACTTCTTTCCCCACCCCCCATACAAACCAAAAAGTTTTTCGAATTTTCTCGGAAACGGTATCGAAAAAATTGTAAGGAAGAAAAATGCTTAGAATACCATTTTACATAAGTCTCCCATACATCAAAATTTATTCGTTCGAGAAAGTAGAAAAACAGTATTCCATTTGTATGGCGGAGGAAGTCGTCCAACTGGATTTTGACCTACAGATAAATTATCTAGAATCATATTCTTAACACAATTTACCTATATATTTTTTCAATACAACACACTGTTTTCGAGAAAATTGTGAAAAACGGTCTTGTTTGTATGGGGGAGGATGGAAGGAACTTAGCTTTGCTATTTACTAGAAACGCAACTGTATCTCTAGCTCAATCCTTTCGAATGTTATGATGTTCACGGACAGATAGACAAACGGACAGACAGACGAACAGACAGATGGACAGACAGACAGACCTTGTGTGGTTCCTTTTTGTGTCCGACGTCTTCAAACAGTATATCTACTAAATCTAATCTAATATACTACTATATGATAAAGAGTATAAAAGTGCATTCAAAAAAGTACGTTGCAAGCGAAAATATTTGAATACCAAAGTCAAATACACCCTTATATGGACCTAAACATTTTGCCAGGGAAGCGTATTTCAATATTTTGTCCTTTGTTAAGTCCGATTTTGATGCAGCGAACTTCGCCTCAAGGTCGCATCAGCAAAATAGCGCCTTAGGTGAACGCCTTCTTGCTAGAACCTAGTCTCAATGCTTGTTAAACTAAAAAAAAAATCAAACAAACTGTAAGATGACTATGTGGAGGATTTAAACCGAGCAGTAAATCAATAAAACAATAAATTTATTTGTAGTTGGCAACTAGTAGCTGCTATTTTAAAATCTTTATTGCACTCTTAAAATTTTTGTTAAGAATTTACATTAAAAAATATTGCTTAAATTTTAAAAATAAAAGCATTTTATATCTAGTAAATATATGAAAAAATGAAAATCAATTTTCCAGTATTGGTCTAAAATTATTCAGTAAAATTTATAACCTTGTTGAACTATGAATTAAGCAACTTCACTAGTTTATCGCATGCTGGTGTCTTCAAGTTTTGAGCTTTTCTGTATAAATCACTATCGCCAAAAGTTTGCGCCTGAATTGTTAAAGCGTCTCCTGAAAAATGAAATATTGTAAGCTTACCTTTTATGTGTACCTAACTAAAAAATTAAAATCTAGTGTATAATAGACTTGTGTGTATGTCTGCTTTCTCATAACTCTGGAACCACGAAACGATTTGGCCGAAAATCATTGGTATCCCAAGTGGACCAATCTGCGGAAATTCATGAGGAAAATATGTTGGTTCAGAACAGGGATTTCTTTATGAAACTGGTCAAAATATTCTGTTACATGCTATGAATTTCAAGTCTCAAACAGATATGAAATATTTCATACAAATTCAGTGACGTCATAAGTTAATAATTGATATGGTGTGAACTTTTGCTTAATTTTAAGTTTGGGTTTCTGGGGTCGCTAATTACAAATCTGCTATTAGATTTTCGAAAATCAATATGGCGAATTCATGATGGCTTATCATAAAATTAACTAAAAATTCAATCTGGTTAGTTTTTGAAGTCGCCGATTACGAAACTGAAAATGAATTTTAGAATTTAGCAGTCAGATTCGTAATCAGCGACCTAAAACACCAATCAAAGTACAATTTTAGAGAATTTAATGAAAATATTATGGATCCGCCATACTAAATTTTGAAAATCTAAAACGTATTCGTCATCAGTAGGGCTGCCAAAAATATGCATTTGCACATTTCTTCTCGTTATGATTTCGGCTCTGAGAGTTTTTTATTCATCCGAATCAATAAGTTTAGAAGTGAATGAAGGCCATTTGTTATCTATATATAAAAAATCGTTTAACCTGATTAACTGAGTGAATGACTGACTCATCAACGCCCAACCCAAACTCCTGAAGCTAGAAACTTGAAACTTTCACAGTATGTCCCAACCATCGCGTAGGCGCTCACTAAGGCGGGGTTTTCCGAAGTTTTATTACTAAGTGAACGGGGGGTAAAGGGGGTTTGGGTGTTTTTAAATCGTGATTTTCGCCGTTAATCCTGCTGAATAGGAGGCTGAAAAGTTTCACTCAAGGTTTTTCGGGGTCGCTGATCACGAATCCGGTGTTAGATTTTCGCAATTAGAAACGGAAGATCCAGTAAAGATAACGCAAATATTCTTTTTCCCGGGGAAAAATGGCATTAGGGGTTTTCGGGGTCGCTGATCACGAATCTGGTGCTGAAATTTCATAATTCGAAAAGTCCAATAAGAATAACGCAAATATCCTTTTTTCATTACTTTCTTCTACGGAGTATAATAAAGTATTGTATTCATGAAAAATTTCGACCTCTTAATTTTGCCTAAAAAACATTTCCCGATCACTACTGAGTCGATTGGAGTCATATTAAAAAAATCAGTTGTGGTCAACACAAAACTTTCTTCTACAAAATCTACGACCCTGTGCAATTTACGCTAGAGCCCTGTCGCGTTGTCAACCTAAGACGACCTCCCAATAAATTGTTGGTTCATCCAAAAATATCAAAAACGTACAAAATTTGAGATAACTTGAGAACGGTAGAAGATATCAATTTACGGTAAATGGCAAAAATGTAGAAAATGTTAACATCTTTAATTATTCTTTTAACTAATTTGTCGAAAAACCGTTAGTTTGCAAATTATTCGCAAAAATATGATTTTTACATATTAATGAAAATATCTCAATAACGGTAAAAGATAACGGATAACGGTAAGAAACAAAATTGTGCAGAATGCCATTCTCATTAATTCACTTCATACATTCAGTCAGCAAAAACCCGTTAGTTTTCGAGATAATCGCAAAAAACTGTTTTTTTTTGGAAATAACGGTTTATCTCGATAACAGGTGGAGATATCGAGTTATAGCTAAAGACAAAAGTGTGGGAAATTTTATTTTCTCCAAGTTTTGTCATACTTAAGGCTACTAAAAAACGCGTAGTTTGGGAGTAAATCGAGAAAAACGAAATTGCGATTTTTGAAAAACCGCCATTTTGGATACTTCCGGTCAACGGATTTCCACTAAAAGTTGATAGGATCGTCCCATTTCAGGACCCAATATGCCTATAAAATTTCATGGCGCTAGCTCTATTAGTTTTTGAGAAATCTTGTACACAGACTGACAGACTGACAGACTGACAGACTGACAGACTGACAGACTGATAGACTGACAGACTGACAGACTGACAGACTGACAGACTGACAGACTGACAGACTGACAGACTGACAGACTGACAGACTGACAGACTGACAGACTGACAGACTGACAGACTGACAGACTGACAGACTGACAGACTGACAGACTGACAGACTGACAGACTGACAGACTGACAGACTGACAGACTGACAGACTGACAGACTGACAGACTGACAGACTGACAGACTGACAGACTGACAGACTGACAGACTGACAGACTGACAGACTGACAGACTGACAGACTGACAGACTGACAGACTGACAGACTGACAGACTGACAGACTGACAGACTGACAGACTGACAGACTGACAGACTGACAGACTGACAGACTGACAGACTGACAGACTGACAGACTGACAGACTGACAGACTGACAGACTGACAGACTGACAGACTGACAGACTGACAGACTGACAGACTGACAGACTGACAGACTGACAGACTGACAGACTGACAGACTGACAGACTGACAGACTGACAGACTGACAGACTGACAGACTGACAGACTGACAGACTGACAGACTGACAGACTGACAGACTGACAGACTGACAGACTGACAGACTGACAGACTGACAGACTGACAGACTGACAGACTGACAGACTGACAGACTGACAGACTGACAGACTGACAGACTGACAGACTGACAGACTGACAGACTGACAGACTGACAGACTGACAGACTGACAGACTGACAGACTGACAGACTGACAGACTGACAGACTGACAGACTGACAGACTGACAGACTGACAGACTGACAGACTGACAGACTGACAGACTGACAGACTGACAGACTGACAGACTGACAGACTGACAGACTGACAGACTGACAGACTGACAGACTGACAGACTGACAGACTGACAGACTGACAGACTGACAGACTGACAGACTGACAGACTGACAGACTGACAGACTGACAGACTGACAGACTGACAGACTGACAGACTGACAGACTGACAGACTGACAGACTGACAGACTGACAGACTGACAGACTGACAGACTGACAGACTGACAGACTGACAGACTGACAGACTGACAGACTGACAGACTGACAGACTGACAGACTGACAGACTGACAGACTGACAGACTGACAGACTGACAGACTGACAGACTGACAGACTGACAGACTGACAGACTGACAGACTGACAGACTGACAGACTGACAGACTGACAGACTGACAGACTGACAGACTGACAGACTGACAGACTGACAGACTGACAGACTGACAGACTGACAGACTGACAGACTGACAGACTGACAGACTGACAGACTGACAGACTGACAGACTGACAGACTGACAGACTGACAGACTGACAGACTGACAGACTGACAGACTGACAGACTGACAGACTGACAGACTGACAGACTGACAGACTGACAGACTGACAGACTGACAGACTGACAGACTGACAGACTGACAGACTGACAGACTGACAGACTGACAGACTGACAGACTGACAGACTGACAGACTGACAGACTGACAGACTGACAGACTGACAGACTGACAGACTGACAGACTGACAGACTGACAGACTGACAGACTGACAGACTGACAGACTGACAGACTGACAGACTGACAGACTGACAGACTGACAGACTGACAGACTGACAGACTGACAGACTGACAGACTGACAGACTGACAGACTGACAGACTGACAGACTGACAGACTGACAGACTGACAGACTGACAGACTGACAGACTGACAGACTGACAGACTGACAGACTGACAGACTGACAGACTGACAGACTGACAGACTGACAGACTGACAGACTGACAGACTGACAGACTGACAGACTGACAGACTGACAGACTGACAGACTGACAGACTGACAGACTGACAGACTGACAGACTGACAGACTGACAGACTGACAGACTGACAGACTGACAGACTGACAGACTGACAGACTGACAGACTGACAGACTGACAGACTGACAGACTGACAGACTGACAGACTGACAGACTGACAGACTGACAGACTGACAGACTGACAGACTGACAGACTGACAGACTGACAGACTGACAGACTGACAGACTGACAGACTGACAGACTGACAGACTGACAGACTGACAGACTGACAGACTGACAGACTGACAGACTGACAGACTGACAGACTGACAGACTGACAGACTGACAGACTGACAGACTGACAGACTGACAGACTGACAGACTGACAGACTGACAGACTGACAGACTGACAGACTGACAGACTGACAGACTGACAGACTGACAGACTGACAGACTGACAGACTGACAGACTGACAGACTGACAGACTGACAGACTGACAGACTGACAGACTGACAGACTGACAGACTGACAGACTGACAGACTGACAGACTGACAGACTGACAGACTGACAGACTGACAGACTGACAGACTGACAGACTGACAGACTGACAGACTGACAGACTGACAGACTGACAGACTGACAGACTGACAGACTGACAGACTGACAGACTGACAGACTGACAGACTGACAGACTGACAGACTGACAGACTGACAGACTGACAGACTGACAGACTGACAGACTGACAGACTGACAGACTGACAGACTGACAGACTGACAGACTGACAGACTGACAGACTGACAGACTGACAGACTGACAGACTGACAGACTGACAGACTGACAGACTGACAGACTGACAGACTGACAGACTGACAGACTGACAGACTGACAGACTGACAGACTGACAGACTGACAGACTGACAGACTGACAGACTGACAGACTGACAGACTGACAGACTGACAGACTGACAGACTGACAGACTGACAGACTGACAGACTGACAGACTGACAGACTGACAGACTGACAGACTGACAGACTGACAGACTGACAGACTGACAGACTGACAGACTGACAGACTGACAGACTGACAGACTGACAGACTGACAGACTGACAGACTGACAGACTGACAGACTGACAGACTGACAGACTGACAGACTGACAGACTGACAGACTGACAGACTGACAGACTGACAGACTGACAGACTGACAGACTGACAGACTGACAGACTGACAGACTGACAGACTGACAGACTGACAGACTGACAGACTGACAGACTGACAGACTGACAGACTGACAGACTGACAGACTGACAGACTGACAGACTGACAGACTGACAGACTGACAGACTGACAGACTGACAGACTGACAGACTGACAGACTGACAGACTGACAGACTGACAGACTGACAGACTGACAGACTGACAGACTGACAGACTGACAGACTGACAGACTGACAGACTGACAGACTGACAGACTGACAGACTGACAGACTGACAGACTGACAGACTGACAGACTGACAGACTGACAGACTGACAGACTGACAGACTGACAGACTGACAGACTGACAGACTGACAGACTGACAGACTGACAGACTGACAGACTGACAGACTGACAGACTGACAGACTGACAGACAGACAGACAGACTGACAGACTGACAGACTGACAGACTGACAGACTGACAGACTGACAGACTGACAGACTGACAGACAGACAGACAGACTGACAGACTGACAGACTGACAGACTGACAGACTGACAGACTGACAGACTGACAGACAGAAAGACAGAAAGACATTTTTTAAATATGACTCCAATCGACTCAGGAGTGATCGGGAAATGTTTTTTAGGCAAAATTAAGAGGTCGAAATTTTTCATGAATACAATACTTTATTATACTCCGTAGAAGAAAGTAAAAATGTCGTTCTGTCTGTCAGTCTGTCAGTCTGTCTGTCAGTCTGTGTACAAGATTTCTCAAAAACTAGTCGAGCTAGAGACATAAAATTTTATAGGCATATTTGGTCCTAGATTGGGACGATTCTATCAACTTTTGGTCGAAATCCGGTAACCGGAAGTAACCAAAATGGCGGCTTTTTAAAAATCGCGAATTGGTTTTTCTCGATTTACTCCAAAACTACGCATTTTTTTAGTAGTGTAAAGTATGACAAAATTTGGAGAAAATAAAATTTCCTACACTTTTGTCTTTTGCTAAAAGTCAATATCTCAAACTGTTATCGAGATACACCGTTATTTCAAAGAAATTGGTTTTTTGCCATTATCTCGAAAAAAAAATGGTTTTTTTGCTTACTGTATATGTGAGATGAATTAATGAGAATGGAATTCTGCACAATTTCGTCTTTTACCGTTATCCGTTATCTTTTACCGTTATTGAGATATTTTTATTAAAATGTAAAAAATATATTTTTGCGAATTACTTGCAAACTAACAGTTTTTCGAACACGAATTAAAGGCAATAAAATTTTCCACATTTTTACCTTTTACCGTAAATCGATATCTCTTACCGTTCTCAAGTTATCTTAAATTTTGTACGTTTTGAGGTCGTACCGATTTCGATCCCGCTTCCGCCATTCGGTTGTAAATAATGAAAGGAATATTTTAGTTTGTAAGAATTCACCCTCACCCTAACGTTTCCTCTCCTCTCCCTGTGTATTTTGATTCCCTGAACCGTTTTAGATCTCGCTTCGGCATTCGAGGGACATTACTTGAAAAAAATTGTTAATCTTTTAATAATTATTACAATACAAAATGGCTACCAAAAAACTTTAAATTAAAGCGGACATAAAAAGTTTGTTCACTGTTATCTTTAAAAAGAGTGAAAAAAAACAACAAAATAAAAATTTTGAAAAACCCCCGACTAAAGAAAAACCCTAAAAAATTGAAGAACTCCTGAATAAAGAAATCCTTTAAAAAGGGTAAAATAATCATTACAGTAAATTTAAAATTTGTGTGCGTCAGAAAAGCCTATTGGTCGTTGAATTTGTATGGATTTGGACTATAATCTAGAGAATAAACAATGGGACGCGTAAAAATTGCCGCCGAGTTGAAAAATCAGTAAGAAGAGCTTTAAAAATGTAATCCTTCACCACAAATAATTAGTAAAATAACTGAAATCGGTCAATATCAATAAAAAAACTCATGCCAAAATTAGGAAAGTTGTAGTTGTTGACACGCCATCATGTGTGTAGAGAGCCTATAATATAGAGAGTGGACATCCGGACTTGTACAAATGGCCGCCGAGCTGAAAAACGAGCGCGGAAAGCCGTTCTTTGTCACATTATCAAAATAACGGAAATCGCTTAATATAAGTAAAAAAACTCATGTCTATTCGCTCTAGTCCGGATGTCCAGTCTCTATATTATGGGCTCTATACACACATGCTGGTGTCATAACCAATAAGCTTTCCCGACGCACACAAATTTTAAATTTACAGTAATGATTATTTTATCATTTTTAAAGGATTTTTTTTATTCAGGAGTTTTTCAATTTTTTAGGGTTTTTCTTTAGTCGGGGGTTTTTAGTGCATATTTTTGGCGGTGATCAGTTACTCCAGAGTATATAAAATTTCATGTAATTGGGACTCTCTGAGAAATGCGTGCCTCAAAAATTTAAATGGATTCGAAAAAACAAAAATAAATACAAAAATACTCCAATATGGCCAAAAACCCCAGTGTTCAACATAATTTAAATTGTGCCTTGGCAAATACACGGATATCTCGGTTATCATTTTTAAAAGCTTTTATTTAGCTCGCTTTTTTGTCTGTTGGTTTATTTGTCTGTCACGGTCAAATTTTGTAATCTAATTTTGACCTAATTCCATTCATCCGATTGAAATGACCTTTTTAACACTTACGTAACTCCGATTACAACGCAATATGTGTGTATGCAACCTACCCCTCCCCTTGCTAGTGTGACGGCCCTGGCCGTCACCCCCTTATTATCATACGGCCGGCCCTGACCGACGGAAATGCAATATGCTTATTTAGCATAAGCGTTTCCGTCGGCCAAAGGCGAAACCCGACGCCGCTAGCATCGTAAGCAATAAAATGCTTACGATGCATACAAGTGGCTGTTCACTCGACCAACGCCAACAGCTCAAAGGGCTGCTGGAAGCATAGTTGGGAGTGGAGTCTCATTCTTTAACTCGTATTCGTTGAGTGACAAGCAGCGATCTTCTTGATCTTAAACTTAGTAAATTCTTAATTTGTATTAACTTCTTTTAGTGATTTTCTGTATTAGTTAAAACTTAGTGAATTCTTAAATTGTATTAACTTTTTTAGTGAATTTCTGTATTACTTTAAACTTAGTGAAATTCTGATTAGCTCAGAAGTTTTCTTTGCTTAATCAATAAACAGTTGTTCCTGAATCTTCTAGTTTCATTCAACCACGACACTAGTAAATCCCTCTCCCCTATGTCTTGAGACATTTTGACGCGGTTTGTACCATTAAGGAAATTGTTCTCAATTTTTAAGGGAAGTTTTTGCCCGCTATAATCCTAGTCCTTGCGTGTAATACCCTGAACCGTTGGAGCAATCTTGACGTGATTTGCGCCATTAACTTATATAAATAGTCTTAATCGATATACAATACATAGATACTAAAATAAAGGCCCGTCCTAAGACGGGTAACCGCAAAACAGAGTACGAAACAAATTAATACAACAATATTCTCACTGTATGTACGTTCTCTACTGCACGCATGGCGCAAATGATTCACGTAATCCTCTTCAACTGACGCTTCCAGTCGCCCAACAGAACCTTGATACTCCGAATTGAAGCTATCTTTGACATAGTATGGAACATTTAAAACGCTCGTTTTTCGCAAAACGGAATACTTTCTGAAATATTACAAATTTCGAATATAATTTTTATTAGAAAGTGATTTAAAATATTACTGGCTAGGTTGTATGCTGTAAACTGGATCCGAAATGAAGAGTGATGACATCATTGATAGACCAATTAACAAGAGGATTGGCAGTAAATTAATTAGAGCAGCATAGCTTGGCTGTTGCTAATTAAGCATAAAATATTTGTTTTTTGGTATTTTATTTTATGGATTTGTTTTTTTTTTTTTGGATTTTTGATTTTTGTTACTACTATTATTGCAATTTCTTTTATAGACTCTTGTGATGGTAATCTTGTTAGACTTAATAACGATATACCTCTCTTTGATGATGATGATCGGACCGATGGAATCTTCTTTGCCGGCCATAAGTATTCTGCTGTGAAAATCCGCTACCAAAAAACATATTGAATAGTTCCTCAGCAGTAACATCTGGTTCGAAGCCCCGACTATATGAATAGTCGGCTGAATAATGTCGCCTAGTATAAACATGACTACTTCTGTAGACATTCTCCTCACCACCCTCCAAATCATATGATTTTCGTTTTTCCGGATCGGTTAGAATGGCTACAGCATTTCCAACGGCCTTAAACGCTTCTACAGCTCCCGGAGCTTTATTCTTATCGGGGTGTAGTTGCAGAGCAAGTTTCTTGTACGCTTTCTTGATTTCGGCATCACTCGCCTCCTTGGACACTGCAAGGACCTCGTAATAATCTTTGCATCTGAAATCATTTAAAAGAAAAAAAAATCTGATAGTTTTTCGAAGTAAATCCGTAAGATGAGGAAATGGCTTTCAAAAAAAATCTCTTTGTCTTATATAAAGGATGGAAAAAAATTGAGATATGATTTTAAGGCATAGACAAGTTATACTACAAGACCATAGATGTTTTAAAGCCAAAATCATAGTTAAAACTTGCAAATATTCAAAAAATACCGCGATTTATCAAGGAATGCGTAACACTTTATTTGGGTCATACTCAAAAATATTATCAAATGTTGTTATAATAAATCAATGATTTACTTTTTGATGTTTCTCACTGCTTCAAGTTGATCTGCCGTGTAATCAATTTCCAAAGTAGTTCTAGTACGAGGATAATAGAAGCCTTCCCTTCTGGATTCAGTGCTTCCTTCACCATGACGAAGTCTATTTCTCACTTTTACCAATAAATCTGTTAAAAAACCACAATAAATTTTTCCCCCTATGCGTATTGATTAGCAACCAAAGTGTTTAGGCACCTTTTGCGCTTTGGGTAGGATACAAATTTTCCGCTTTAAGCAGCAATGTCTCCGCCCGTTCCAGATTTCCTTCAGTAATTGCCTTTCTCGCTGTTTGTATACAACGATAGGCTTCATCCAGGCTTTTGTTCATTTTTCTGGCGAGGTTTTTCCGCTTACGACAGCTTTAAATATAAGAAAGTAATAAAGTTATAAATAAACTCCAAATTAGGTCTACGAACTCCAATTATATCGAACTACGGAAAAACGCTTACTTGAAGTTGAAAAACAGATATGCTGCCACACTATTGTCACTATTGAAGAACATTAATTGAAGATTTTAAAGAAATTCGCATTATTCGCATTTATGTGTCTTAATACTGTTATGATTTCCTTAATTAATTACTTTGAATTCGGATCAACGGAGCACCTCACCGTTCAATAACACTGCAACCAGTAATGCCAAAATATGTTTCAATTACAAAACAGCTGTGTGACATTTCGAATGTTAGCCTATCAAATTTTTATATTTCGTCCTTGCGCCTTAAACAGCAAATATAAAAACTGTAATAGAGTATGGGTGTTGTCTTTGATAAACTTTTCACCAGAGCTTTTTTAACCTTTTATTGGATGGCCCCAAAGCTAAAATCAATAACAGTTGTGGAGGGTAAATCGGGTTAGCAAGCTCTTTTTGCTTGAAACCATTTAACCTTAGTAAGAATTTAAAAAATCACGATAATCTTGAGTTTGTATCGTTTAACGCATTCTTTGCTATTTTTTTCGTAAGAAATGTAAAAACCAATTTTTTTAAAAGATAATAAGTTTTTAGCTCAGCCTTTTTTCAGCCCAATTATAAGGCTATGTGAATAAATCAAAAAAATCACCGATAATATTTTTATTAAATAATTTCTTTTAAGTAATTATAATTATGTAAGAAATAGTTCTGTGTTTCCCAACCTTTTTCGTTGGCGCAGACCCTAGCAGATAGTTTTTCTCGCGTACACCCTTATACCGTTGTATAAAAAATATCAGCATAAACTGTATCAATATATACTTATTAAGAATTATAAGGTTATGTATGAAAAACACACTAATAAATTCCACCTCGGTGGTCCATGCAAAAACATCGTTACGAAGTATGTCGCGTAGAGGTCTCTCCCTAATGGCCAAATCCGGAATTAAAGCGCCAAAATAAGTTGCGTTGCCCAGAAATAGCTGCAACTCTTCTCGTGTTCTGGACAGCCTCAATATATTTGTCGGATTTCTGCACGCCATATGCATCAATTTTATGGCCAAGAAACCGCACCGCAGGAGTAGCGAATACACACTTGGATCGATTGGGTCGAAGACCGTGTAGTCTCATTCGCTCCAAAGTTATCTCCAGAATTTACACAAGCGGTTCAAAATCCTTTGCATGTATGAAAACGTCATCGAAGAAATTCTTTGCGTTGGAAGCAGCGATGTCCCCCTACTACAATTGTAGTAAATCTACTACTATTTTCGCCTTCAAAAGCCTTAGTGCGCAGTAAATCAAATCTACTACTATTTTTTGTAAAATACATGAATCAACCAAAAAATTGTATTATACATGTTAAATGTAAAAAGCTTCTAACGAAATTAAATATGAGGCAGCCAATACAAAATAAGTTTTTAAATGTCATTTTCTGAACTACAGCAAGTTTTTTGTTGATAGAATTTTGGTATTATGAATGATAAAGCTATTTAGCTTTAGTTATACAAATTGGTATATCGGCATAGGTAGAAAAGGTTTTTTTTTTTGAAAATCTGCTACTATTAGTATCAATCTACTACTATTTTTGGTCCAATCTACTTCCCTCTTAAGGCAAATTGGGCCATCCCTGGTTGGAAGTACCTTGACCTTGCAATACAACCTCCATTCAGCGCTGTCTGTCTGTTTTTCTGTCTGTTTGTCTGTCTGTTTGTCTGTGTGTTTGTCTGTCTGTTTGTCTGTCTGTTTGTCTGTCTGTTTGTCTGTGTGTTTGTTTGCCTGTTGGTATGTCTGTTTGTCTGCCTGTGTGTTTGTCTGTCTGTTTGTTTGCCTGTTGGTATGTCTGTATGTCTATCTGTCTGTTTCTCTGTCTGAATTTTTCAGATTTAAAAACATCCACAAAAATAACATTTTGTTGTTTTTTTTTTATTACCTCTAGAGCAAAAAATTCCAATTGAGTAAAATATATGCTTTATCTTGCTTTTATTTCTGATGCACAGTACAAAAAAAAATATTTTTTCCTTTTTAGTGCTTTTTTCATTAAAAGCTTTTTTTAAAAAAAATTATTTAATTTTTTTTATTTATTAAAATAGACAAATTT
Organism: Chrysopilus asiliformis; assembly: GCA_964034945.1. NCBI lineage: Eukaryota > Metazoa > Arthropoda > Insecta > Diptera > Rhagionidae > Chrysopilus > Chrysopilus asiliformis. Next base: position 46,199,710 of record OZ035963.1, on the reverse strand, counting down.
TCTAAAGTTCTATACTGAATGTGAAATTTTATATTTCCGGTTATGCGGCTTCGGTAGGTTGTTTTATAGCCATTTTAAGATATTTATATAAAATTTATAAAAAATAAAATTTTTTTAAAAAAATACCGTGGCCGTAGGCCGAGAAGAATGGGTGGTCACAGGCCGGAGGGCACGAAGAAGCCTAAAGTCGATCCGTGAGTAGGGGTTCGATCGCGAACAGGTCAGGGGAGAAGCTCCTAATTAAAAATATAAACAAAATAATAATGCATTTTCAACAAATAATTGTATCAAATATCTTATCCACCCATTTTCAATCGTATATCAAAGTGTCGAAAATATATCCATTTTTCAAGCATAGCCAATATAAGGCAAATATTTGCGTTTAGTCAATTTGCCAGTTTAAATAATATTAAATGTCATACCAAATCGCGTGCTTTTTATTACAATTATTGGAAAATTACAATTATTTTGATTTCCATTCAAATACAGAAATGACCTTGACCTTAATATTTCCTCCTTTTGAGTTCAATAACACAATCACTCAATCATTGACTTATGGTTTTGAGATTTATGCAAACAACAGTTAAATAATTTCGCTTTTTATTTCATAAAAAAATTCTCTGGCCGAATTCCCCTCTAGTATCCTTGATATGAAGAACTTGAAAATCATAAAATGAGTAACCTATAAAGGTTGATCAACTTTGTTGGATGGGAACTGATATATTGTTTACTTTTTTACGATAGTAAATTGGGCACATGCTTCTTAGATGACATTAAAATCTTCCTGCATTTCTCATATCGATCAAACAAACCACTGTTCTGCCAAATAAATACCCGTAGTCAGCACAAAATTTCGATTTCTCAAAAATGGATTAGTATTAAATATATGTTCTGCAATAGTCAAAAAATATTTTCTAAAAATGGTTAAGAAATTATTATTAAATTAGTAAGTCTACAAGTGTTGAGTTATGAAAAAAATAAATCAAACGACAACTCCTTTTGAAAAATAAATAAATAGTTTCATTGATTTTGAAACTATGTACTTCACAAAATATTTCACAATTCAGTAAGAATTTTTACCGGTTGTAAAACTACAAAAAAAAACTATGACAATAGTATAATTAGCTGAAGTAACTAAAAAAAAACTAAAAATGGGCGAATCAGGTGAGTTTGTCTCAAAATAGTACTTGAAAGAAATTGTTTTCGTGATCAGTTAGTAAAATAGCTAAAGGATTTTAAAAAGTAATTAATTTTTAGTCAAAAACTATCAGTGGTAAAAGCATATGAGAAGTTGAAACGTTCGAGAAATTTTTCTTACCGGTAGTTTTTATTCTAAGAATGAAATTTCTGTAGTCAAACATTTACATGTAGTAACAGACTTCAGCACCTACTAGCATTTATATAAAGAAACTCACTTCATATTTCTGATACCTTCTTTGATGTGAATTGATTTTTCTTGTGGTACGAAGAGAAAATAAAAATTCCTGTCTCGTTACAATGAATTTTTTATTAACTGGATTTCTACTTTACATGAAAATTCAGTTCAATGGCATCCCGATAATTTTGATTTTCAGCATTTTCAATCGATTGCCAAAAGAAGATGAATGTATTTATTTGTATGAGGGCCTGAAGAATCGGGCCAAGCCGGATGTGACCAAAATGACGGCTTTTTAAAAATTGCAGATTCGTTTTGCTATTTATTCCGAAAATAGGCATTTTTCAGTTGTCTTATGTATGACACAAGTTGAAGACAGTGAAATCTCCTACAGCTTTGTTTAAAATCTCTTAAAAATTATCGGATTTTGGGTAGTTCAATGTATGAGGTGAATTGAGGAGAATAATATTATGCCACAATTTTATCGAATAATATTGGCCACCATTTTGTCGAATAATATTTGCCACAATTTTGTCTGACAATCCGCTATCTTTTACCTCTCTCTCTCTCTTTTTCTCTGCACCACAACCGTTTTCCGGTCTTGGCCTGCCGCAATGTCTCTCGACAGAGGTCCTGCTCACCCGCCGATGTCCTCCAGTTTTGCATTCCAATTCTCTTCGCGTCCTGGTCAACGCCGTCTTACCATCTGAGGTTGGGTCTTCCTCGTCGCCTTGTTGTTAATAATCTACCCCAGAAGACTTTCCGAACCGGGTCACTTTCACTCATTCGAGTGACATGACCAGCCCACCTGAGTCTGTTGAGCCTTATGAGCTTGACTACAAGCACGTCCTGATATTTCTCATAGACCTCGTCGTTGTAGCAGAGAACAAATAATCTAGAGAATAAACTCTTAGAACAAATTTTTAGAAAAAATTTTTCCACTGTGAGATAAAGCAAGAGGATCCGATGTAACACGGAAAAAATTATCCTCCATCTCATTGAATAGATACGACCACAGATATCCTACTACTAGATCAAGCCAGCAAATGGGCCACTGAAACGTCAAAAAGCTATGACGAAAAAAAGGGACAAAGCTAGTAATTCTGGGAAATTAAAATTCTGGAAAAAAATGCTTATGCAGGTCCCCGACGGAATATTATTCAATCCCTATACCGATTATTCATGTTAATATTCAGAGCTGCCACATACATTAATATGCAATTCCCTAAACCTGTGTATAACTCTTATGAGTTCGACGTAAAACATATATTTCAAGTGTTATTGAGTTTGTTGATTCGAACGTCTGACATCACTAAAATTCGAAGACAAAATGAGACAACCATAGTCACGCTGTCCCATATTTTTGCTATGGAATTGTTCGAGTGCCGTGATCTAGTAGTACGATATCTGTGGATACGACGAAAATGATTAGAAAATGTTCTCTCTGCTTCGTGCTCTCTAGTCTAAAAGTAATTAACTTTTAGGCCGTAGCTAGTGAATGATAGGGACATCCCCCCCCCCCCCCCTTCGAAGGGGAAATTTGTCAAAAATTTGTTGGGCAGAGTTTTTTCTATATATTCCTTATTCTATGGTTGTAGAGTCTCCTAAATCGTCCCACCTCATGTATGGGGCCAAAGATCCTTCTGAGTATCTTCCTCTCAAAACCATTATTGAGATATTTTCATTAAAATGTAAAAAAAATTGCGAGTTTCTTGCAAACTAACAGTGTTTTGAAAATACAGCTAAGGGAAGATATTGAAATTGAAATTACATATCTTACATTTTTACTTTTTACCGTAAATCGATATATTTTACCGTCACCGAGATATTTCAGATTTTGCAAAAGAAAAATCATATTTTTAAGTAAACTAATATTTTATTCGTCGGATTATAGTGTAAACTGTGCACTAGCATAGATTTTGTATAAGGAAGTCATGTGCTGTCTACATCAGGTATATTATTTATATAATCATATATCAACTAAAAATGAAGAAGAAAGCAAAACTGATATTAGTATAAAAAGGAAAAGTCGTTATGTTTGTTGCAAAATGTCTCAAAAATGAATTTTATTGAAACCTTAACGTTAGGTCCAGCGCATCAAGCAGTTATGACATGTTTATATGTTTCAAAATTTCCCTTCCTCCATACTTATTCATGAGATGTAAGTTTTAATATGCATTTTTTTTATCGTAGAGTCTCATTAGAGTAAATATTATTCTCCTGATATCTCTTGAACCGCTGAATGGATTCGGATTTTACCATTACTCTACCTCGCCCTTATATCAGCAGGGGTGCGTTCCTTTATTCCCGAGTAAAGTAAAGGTTGGGTTTGTCAAAGTTCGAACAGCTGATTGCCAAAGTTGAAATTTTACTGACGTTAACTCTGATTAAAAGAACGCGATTTGGTTAACTTTGACAGCAGTGATGTGCACAAACAATACATTAAAAAAATAGAATTCTCCTTGATGTCGTATTTCTCATTTACAAGGACCACAATAAAATCCTCCATTATTCTGCACAAAACTCATTCGAAACTACGAGACGAATTGACAGTTGATTGACAGTTGTAACCGTCTCGGTTAACTTTATCGCGTTCTTTAATTACAATTAAAGTTAACTTTCTCCAACTCAGCTCTCGAGCAGAGTTGAGAAAAGTAACTTTGACAGCTTAACTTTGGCATTTAGGAACGGCAGCTTTACCGCGGTTAACAAGCGGCATTTAACAGATATCGGGTCGATACAGTGATTAGCTGTGGAACATGAATGCAAGTTTCACTTTGAAGAAGCGTGTAATGGGAACAGGGTCGACAAGGTTGCCATTAGAGTTACCTCAAAGCCCCCGGTTTACAAACAAAAAAAAAAAAAATAATGCCTTCAGCCGTTATATTCCCCATTGACATTTGATTCAAACGATTTCACTTCGAGATTTCCTTTTTCAGGCTAACAACTGACGGAAATTGCATAAAAAGTGGATAGCAAACATTTTTGAAACAGCGCAATTTTATAAAAATAAATTTAACCGGCAAAAAAAGAAATTTTTCGTTAAAAACAAACTATAGCCCATTAAAATCTGTTTAAATTTTAGATTCAATATTGTCAAAAAAATTTAGTTGCACTTAAAATCACGGCATGCAATCGGAGGAAATATTTGTTGAAATTAAACAATAGATTTTGTCATATTAATAAAACAATTATCATATAAACAAAATTTTATTTTATTTTATCAGATTTACAAAAAAAAAGTTTTGTCCATACGACCAAATTTTTTTTATTATATGAATACAACCATTCATCATATTGACAATTTTTATTATCATATTGTCAAAAATTCTTCGCACATTTTCGCACATTAGATATTTTCCTGTAATATGGACAATATGACGAAATTTTGTCCTTGTCAACCATTTTATAGAGTCGATTTTTAACAAAAATTTTGTTCATATAATCTGGAATTTTGTCAATAAGATAAAATATTCCTCTGGGTCTAGAGCGTGCGAATCTTTATTCGACCCAACTAGTGTGGCTAGTTTAGCCTGAAAACGGGTCTGGCCAGTAACATATACAAAGAGCTGTCGTTTCTTGTAATTGTTGAATACATCCTGAAATTCACTTGTACCACACCTTCCCTCATCAGTTTTAATCGAAAATAACTTATGAAATTTGCGTCTTTCTTATTACTACTACCGGAAAAGCTTTTTTATACCAACAAAAAATTTAAAAAAAGTATATCAAGTTTTTACATAACTCTAATTGGATTCTGTCATAAAACAGGGTTGACGCTTTCTTGTCGAAGCCGGTCTTAGAAATTTTTTCACAGAAAATTTGTCACACACATATTGATATTGCGATTTCGACAAACTTAGCGCAAGATTCCTTCGAAAGCTCTTTATTTTTAACCCTTTCAATATTTTTGTTAGCATACGGTAACTTGTACTAGATTAGCTTAAAAAACCTCAAAGTATCAAATTAATATCTACAAAATGATTTTAATTTGAAGAATTATGAGAAGTTTTGTGGAATTTGTTTATTTAAGTCATAACAAACATTAGTGGAAATTAGATTTATGGCAATAAATCATAGAAATATCCTGAATAACCCAAGGAAAATTTTTTTACAGAAAATATTTTTTAGTCCTATAAATATTAAAATAAACACCAAGATTGATTTTTTATATAGCTATTGCGAAAATCGTACTGAATGGGTTAACCAACTTCCAAAAAGGAATATGTTCTTAATTTGATTCGTATGTTTTTTATCAATGTTCACGCATCAGTTTTACTGGGTTACCCGATTTTGGTAATTCCAAAAAGAAAGTTGTAGAGACAGTTACTGGATGGGTGCCGCTGGAAGTCCCTCCACCCCCCATGCCACTATACCTTCATACCCCTCCTCTGGTGTGTTCAGAAAAACACCAGGAAGGACATTTTATGTATTTCCCCTCTCTCGACCTACCCCCTCAAACTGCCTTCCCTGCTAGACTGCTAGATTCTACATCGTTTGAGATATCGAGTTGAATTTTTCGTGTTGTGTTCAGTACAAAATCAGGAAGAAAATTTTATATATCCCCCCTCTGGGACCTTATCCCTTCAAACCCCGTCTCATACTAGATTCTACATCGTTAGAGATATTGAGTTGAAACTTTTTGTATTATGTTTAGCTCAACTACAGGCAGAGTTTGGAAATGCTCACTCATAAGCAGTGTTGGGGCCAGATAATTATTTTTTTATCTAGATAAAGATAAAGATAAATGCTCGTAATGTTTATCTAGATAAGATAATAGATAATGAAAATATGAAAGATAATAGATAAGATAAGATAAAAAGCCAAATTATCTAGATAATTTTTAGATAAATATTTATTTTGACAATGCACAAAATTCAAAATTACGTACCTACTAAAAAAAATAGCACAGAATTTTTTGCTTTTCTTGATTTCCAATTTAAATATAATAAGAAACGAAATAATAATAAAAGAAAACGGATAAGAAACGTTATCGTAACGTAACGAAATAACGAAATGATTTTCGGGCTTTTTCTTCAAAATTACGTTATAATGAACGTTATAGAAATTCAATTCCGTTACCATAACGAAAAACGAAAAAAATATTACGTTTTTTCGTTGTTTATTAGTATTTCCTTGTTTTGTTCAGTATTATTTTTTGTGAAATTTCCCACAAAAGTTCATCAAGTATAACCCCACAGACATAAAATATAATCAAAAATATTGGAGTAGTTTTTAATCGAATTTTGATTCTAAATCGGATTTTGTTTTGGCTCTATTTCTGGAGATACAAAAATGGAAATCTTCTAAGCAAGTTTTTTGGTAGCGAAAAGATTTTCTTTTTAGTAACTCCAGAAGTAGAGCGAAATTCTATAAAAAAATTCTATATCTTTGATATCAAAATCACGCTTTTGTGGAGACAGTTTTTTTAATGAACAAAACTTTTGTGTGATTTTTTGTCTTTTGTATTTTTTATTGATTTTTTAACTTAATAATCACATTTTTTTCCGTTTTTATTTGTATTTTCTTTTTGCTGAGTTTTATTATTTGTTATACAATTTATTTTTATGGAAACTGAACTGAATTACTTTGTGATAAACTATTATTACAGTGCGTTTTTTTGTTTTCAGTTTCAATACAATGTGTAACGGAATAATAACATTATAACGTAACGCAATTAAGTTTTTTATCTATACAAAATGAAATAACGTCACGAAATATAAGTTTAATTTTGCTACGTAAGGAAATTTATAACGTTATGATTTTTTATTTCGTTCATAGCCCGGTTTACACTTGGCAACAGTTACTGGCAGAACTTTTTTTTTATGGACAAGAGAAGAGAGGCGAGGGAAAGAGTGACACTTCGCTTCCTTGTCCGTAAACAAAAATTGTTGCCAAGTATAAAACTGTTCCTAAAAAAAGTTTTTAGGTTTTCAAAAGTATGCAGAAAACAATTTCGTTTCAGCATTTTTTCAGATTTAATTTTTTGATTTTCGGTGGTAACGATTATCTCTAGATAAATGGGATTTTCCTTTATCTAGATAAGATAAAGATAACATTTTTGGGGTGTTATCTAGATAAGATAAAGATAACATTTTTTTTATCTAGATGATTATCTAGATAATTATTATCTAGATAACCCCAACACTGCTCATAAGTACTGCTCATGAGTAATTTATTCACCTCGTGAGCAGTGTGCCAAATGTTTTGTCAAAAACTCTTACGAGTAGGAGCATTGGAAAATTCCGTGAGTACTCATGAGCAAGAGTGAGTTTTGAACACATCAGAAATATTGTTAACTCCTTCAACCATTAAAAATGAAGGGTGGAAAGGGTTCAAAATGCATAAAAGGTAATGGGAGTGTAGGAATGGTGCGAAGTGGAAAAGGGGGAGGTTCCACTAAAAAGTATAAAATTAAAAAAAATTAAATAGAACCGACTTTAAAAAAAGATCTGAAAAAATAGAGAAAATAATTTTAAAAAAAATAAAGAGCAAAAAAGTAAAAAAATAATTATTAAATTTTATAATTTGGTATATCAAGTACTGTCAAATTTGGGTACCAGAAAAATTTTAAATGTTATTAAAATCTAGCGTGATGGGTATTCTTATATTTGTAAATCCGTATAATACATCTTATCCTTTAATTGATGAGGTGGGTCCACATTGATTTTTCTCTCGTTGCTATATCTCTCATGTTTTCAGCACAGTGACTCTGAAATCTTCAGTACCTTCATACAGTGTTGCATGCCGAGTTAAAAGCACGCATTTGGTATGTGATTAGAACATAGTGCATTTGGATCATGTGGATCCATTGGACCCCACCTCATCATTTACGCATATGATTTTCACCTCATAAATTAAGGGTTAAACCAAAAAAATCTCAAAAGGACTTACTTGCATACAAACTATTCGCAAGATATCACACTGGCGAATCAGCTCCTGCGGCTGACTAATCCCGACATCAGGTCGCGCAGCTGCAGGAACTGATTCGATCAGTCGATGTGGCACACTGAACTGGGATCAGCTGACCTTGAACGTCAAAATGTCGGACTCGGAAAAAGAACTTTCTCAACTAGTAATTATTTTAAAGTCAACATTATATGAAGTAAAGAGCCTATAACATAGAGTGTGGCCATGCTACCTTAATAGACTGTGCTACTGATGACAATTATTGCCGTCAGACGAAAAAAATATTGAAAATTATCATTTTAATCTAACAAAAATGGCATTAGAAACTACCCGACATGTTCCTGATATTAGCTACATTTAGGTCAGTTCAAAAAAGTCAGCTCTGTGTCCCAGACATGCAGCTGTACATTTTTTGCAGTGTGCTATGCGCCATTGGATTAGATGTACAACTAATGTCGGGATCAGTCAGCTCCAGCAGCTGATTGCCAGTGTGACATCTCGCTTATTGCGCCGACATTATATTTACAAATATAAGAATACCTATTACGCTAGATTTTAATAACAATTAAAATTTTTCTGGTACTCAAATTTGACAGTACTTTATATACAAAATTATAATATTTTTATACCCGTATGGTGAAACCAAAGGGTATATTAACTTTGCCTTACCGTTTGTAACGCCAAGATCTCGTCATCGCACACAAAAATGAATTACACCAGTCTGTTTAGAATGATGAAAAAAGTTGAATTTAGCATGTCCGTCCGTCTGTCCGTCCGTCCGTCTGTCTGTCCGTCTGTCTGTCTGTGGCGCGGATTGCGGGCGCACGGATTGAGTTAGAGACTTGAAATTTTGCGCAGATTCGTTTTTCGTAAAATGTGAGGCTAAGTTCTTTAATGGACAAAAATGGACCATATCTATAAAACAAATATATAAATATATGCAAATATCTCAAAAACGGTGCATTTTATCAAAAAAGTGCAAGAACAAAAGTTATTTAGGATATGATTCTACATAAAACTCCCATACATCAAAATCTGATTGGAATAAATTTTAAAAAATCTTATTGGAAAGTTTGACTTCAAAGTGGAATTTTGGTACAACTGTTCGAATTTTGATACGAATATCACCATACGGGTCTCCAATGATTGCCAGATTGGCAATTATAGCTTTTGTTATGTTTATTTTTTAGACTTTTTTTTAAATCGATGCTATTTTTAACGACTTGTTCACCCTGTTTTTAGATATAATTACAGTCAAAAAATATTTAATCATATTTTCTATTATACATAGATTTTTAGTCATGCACGACTTGATTCAATCGAATAGAGAAATTGAAATTTCTGTTGGTTTTGCCTACCACAAGAGCAATAAATTCCTTTGGTGTCACTTTGACACTTTTCTACATATAGCACTTTAGTTAAATGGATTTCCCTTAATATATTAGGCTTATGGTTCACACTAAAAATAGTCATCATCCATAAATTACGTACACCGACTAAATGAAATCGACCCTTAAAAATTCTAATAAACTTTAAAACTTGCATATATCGTTCAATGCAAAATAATGGCAGAAAATTTAAATTTCCGTTGGTATCAAAACGTTTGCTTGTAACATAAATTTTATCCTCGATTTCTTCTTTTTATTGAAAGGCAATTTAAAGGACGACCGTATTATCCTCAGAGGAAGTGTTATCATGCACGCAACATATTCTCGTATTTTAGATTAATACCTGTTCACTTTATATGGATGGATTCAAGGAAATTTAAATATGAGTGCATGTCAGTGCATTTTCCTCAACGACGACCATATTATATGCAATAAAACGAGATCTACTTGCACCAACTATAAAAACAAATGGCTCATTATTTCTTTGGTTTAGTTTGGTGAAAATCTTCAAGGTGCCAAGTACCTAAATTAATAGAAAATTAGACGTTAGTAGTTAACACAGTCCGATTACATAAAAAGTTGGTAAAATGTTTGGAATCGCGTGTGATCCGTTGCAGCATAAAAGCATGTATGAACGAGTAGAAGGTGTGGAAATAATATAGTTAATAATATTTAAAAAAAAACAGTAATTATCTCATCATTAAGTGCAAAACAACCGTTGAAATTTTTGATAAACTGTTTGAGGTTGCAATGAATCTAAAATTCTTAAATTAACGAGGGCACGTTTTTTCTACTTCTTCAAACGATTTTCCTGATATTTTAGAACGTTTTGCACTGCACTCTTTTCCAATTTTACGATCGGTTTGAATCGTAATAACGTTTTCAATATGACTCACCGTTTTCGAGCAAATTGCAAAAAACTGTGTATTTTGCCCGTCCAAGAACTTAGCCTATCCATTTACGAGATACGTAACTATACAAAATTTCCAGTATCTAGGTCAATCCTTTAGAAAGTTTTGGTGCCCACGGACAGACGGTGGACGGACGAAATCAAAAATTTTTGTCATTCCTAACACCCTGATGTAGTTCATTTTTGTGTCCGATGATTGGTTCCATGCATTACAAACAGTATACTAAATATAATATACTTATATATGATATATCATATAGAGTATAAAAACGCTGCCAATATGATACATAATGTGATATTTATAAACATTTTTCACCATAATATTCTTCACTAGTTAGGGCTTCGATGAGAAGGGAAAATATCCAACACAAACGTGAAACGATACACAATAATCGAAAATGCAATTTTTTGGGATCCGCCATCACAGTGTGAACGTACTGAGGAGTGTGGAATACACAAAATATGTGGTTATAAAATTAACCTTATGTAGAACATACAAGGCATTGGATATCTCACAGCACGGACAGAAGTAGATTAAAATTAATATTTATCACAATTTGTGGAATTATTAAAAAAACATAAGAACTACTGATAATAAAAAAATAGAGTCATTCCATTATAAATTGATCAACGTTTGGATCCGACCCCCTCCGATTTCGGTGAAACTTGGCAAGAATGTTCTACTCCCTAAAGTATAATAACGGTTTTCTTAGTTTTGCAAAAAATTGCTTATTTAAGGAAATATGTCTGTTTGAAAAATTGCGGAAATGGCGAATTGAGTTTTTTTTAAATCGTATCTCCGGCTCTAATTGACCGATTTTATTCATTTTTGACATTTTAGAAATGCAAATATTGTCTCGTAAAAATATAGGAAAGAAAATTACGAAGAATTTTATTATCAAGGATCACCAAAATGTCCTTAAATCTATGATATTCCTAAGAGCGACATGTTTTAAAAATACAATTTTACCTATAATCAACCAAAATTTCAAGTTGGGATCTTAATGGGATTAAAAGTTACGATGGTTCAAAGTTCGACTTGTTCTAGAGCTATTCATGTAAATCAGTGGTTCCCAAAGTGGTCCCTACGGACCCCCAGGGGTCCCCGGGATCATTCAGGGGGTCCGTGGAAAATTAAAATTGATTTGGGGGTCCCTGAACAACGTCAGGGGGTCCGCGCAAGGTTTAATATGAAATAAAAAAATGGTGACACATTTTTATTAATATGGAAGTTAAAATAAATAACAATGAATAAATTATTAGCGATTTTTACGTCCTAAGTAAAATATTTATAGTTAGACATGGGTTTTATTATTTATTATAATGCACCCTAAAAGTTATAGCTTAGGTACTATTTTATATTTTTGTTTAATTTGTTTACTTCTGCGAATAACCAAATCCGCGAATGTTTGGAATTACTGTATATTACTGTATTATTATATTCTGTTGTGAATTAATTGGTACAAAATGAGTACCTACACAATATGTGACATTTACATGAAATTTTATCCTCACATCTCAAATAATTAATTCAAGAGAGCGTTACATTGCAGCATTCAATTTTTATTATAATTAACAGTGGTTTGTTGCAAATAAAATTTTTGATATTGTAACGGTCCACGGGTAAGAAGTTGCAAGGATATTCGAGATCTGGCGTGAACGCTTCGAGAATGTTTGAGATCTGCACACGAGAACGTTCGAGACCTCGGCCGAACATACAGGAACGTTGGCAAACGAGCCGCGAATATAAAAGGCCGCGTCTTCGGCGGAGATTCAATAAATACTTCTTCAACAAAATGTTTTATTTATATTTTATTTTTACATCATCATTTACCATTCAAGACATTAAAGTTAAATTTGTAATTTTTCTATTATGCATTTATGTAGTTTTTCACCCAGGGTCCGTGGGCAAGTTTTGACTATGAAAAGGGGTCCGTGGGCCAAAAGAGTTTGGGAACCACTGATGTAAATGCATTCGTGTCAAATGAACAAATTTAGATGCTTAGGATTGGATGATCAATTCGCTTAGCAACAAATTTAAATACTTGAAAATTGTTTAAGTAATCTTAATTATAAATAAAAAAAAAATTTAAAAAAAAGCTTTTATTAAAAAAAATGCACTAAAAAGAAAAAAATAATTTTCTGGACGCTGTGTATCACAAATATAAAAGCTTTTTAAAAGCGAGATAAATTTTTATTTTATTGTTTTATGCTTTATCTCGCTTTTTAAAAGCTTTTATATTTGTGATACACAGCGTCCAGAAAATTATTTTTTTCTTTTTAGTGCATTGTTTTTTAATAAAAGCTTTTTTTTAAAAAATTTTTTTTTATTTTTTTTATTTTGTTCTTTTTAGTCTTCGAATATATATCCTTACATTTGAGATGTCCTTACAGGCTTTTTAACTTGAGAATCGTATTCAGCGAACCCCAAAACCCGCAGAATATATTTTTTCCCGGAACAATTGAGAAAAAGGATAATCACATTATACTTATAGGACCTTCCGTTATCCTTACAGACTTTTTAATGACAGATTCGGATTAAGCGACCCCAAAAACCCCCAGAATAGGTTTTTTTCCGGAAAATTTGGAGAAAAGGATAATCACATTATCCTCACAGGACCTTCCCTTATCCTTACAAGATTTTCAAAATTCGAAACGGAAGATCCTGTAAGGATAATGAAAATATCCTTTTTTCCATTTTTCCACAGAAAAATCGGCATTATGGGGTTTTTGGGGTCGCTGATCACGAATCTGGTGTTGAAATTTCAAAATGCCAAACGGAAGGTCCTGTAAGGATAACGTTTTTTCCAAAAAATTTTAAATACAAAAAACTTTTAGCTGGCAACGTAGGGTCTGCTAGTATTTTATATTATTGATTTCGAACCTTGATCAATTGCCAACCATATTGTTTTAGAAATATTTTGTGGATGTTATAGAATATAAACAGTGGACGGCTACTGATATATACAAATTGGGAAGATTTTCTTCATTTGTATGGAAAAAAATGACACGACCTCATTCCCCACAATTTTATAGCCGAGTTGCAATCTACCTCGCCTAGTCATAAATACTGATACAAGCAAAAATTGATGCCAAATGAGAACGCATTGATATTTCTCACAAATTAATAGCCACAAATCATTGAACATATGATTTGAAAAGGCCGTCATTTGATTGAACGCCAACCATCTAACGATGGAGTCAACAGAACTGCAAAATTCGCACTCGATCTATTGGAAAGTTGTCCAATGCTGTGGTTTTGTCTCTTCATCAAGGATTCAATGCTGGTGGGTGTTTTTTAGCACACCATATTCTCTAAAACAGATCATAGCTTATAGTCCAACCAATTGAGTTAAGGACTTCCGGAGGACCACTCTTCGCTTCTGATAAAATCATAAATTTAATTTTAAAGCAATTTTTATGGTCATTTGTCTTTATAAGGCAGAGGTGAATCTTATTGAAAATTCCAGTCCCCATTTTGAAATAAGTTTTCGTTTAACGGCCAATTTATTCACTAGGAGTTAAATCGCCTTAACTCCCTTAACTCACCTTTTACATGGAAAATAACACTAGCTAACTCCCTTAACTCACTAACTCGGCTTAACTCCTAGTGAATAAATTAGGGGTAAATGATTCATTATATATTTTAAACACTTTCTTTAGCAACTTTGGCTAACGTTTGCGCCCCTTTTTCACAAAAATTGCGATTTGTATTACTTCATCCCTCCAAAAGTTAGCCCACACGGAAGTCCAGACCTTAAAAGTGATGGCCCGATAGAAGCTTTGCTTGCTTTGCTTTGCTGAAGCATTGGAGGCAAAGCTACTCTAGGCTCAATGTACGCTTTGCTATAAGCGCTTTGACATCTGGCAATTATGTTGAAGTAAAGCAAGCGAAGCAAGCAAAGCTTCTATTGGGCCATCACCTTAAGGCTGGAAACACAATTGATGCAGCATGCTGCAGCGTGTGCGTTCACGCATCGCAATGCATGCAGCAGCATTGGTTGATGACACAATTGATGCAGCGCTGCAGTGCAGTGTGAAATGTCATTTGAGAACAGATTTAGGATTGCGCACACTTCATCTTCAAAGAAAATGCGCATATGTGGATAACCATTATTGCAGCATGCAGCAACGTTTTAATTTTTCCAAACGTTGCGTCGATGCACATGCATGCATTGCTGCTGCAGTATCAATTGTGTCTGCAGCGATAAGAATATACACATTTGATGCGTGCATCGACATTACTGCATCAATTGTGTTTCCAGCTTTAGTGCCGTTTGCACCAACAAAACTTAGCAACTTATGTACAACTTAAAAAATTTAAGTCGAAGAATTTCTACGGTTTAAGTAGGCTAACCACAACTTAATTTTTTAAGAATAATACGCGCAAACGGGCCTTAGAGAAATAATAAAGCTGATCCAAGTCAACTTTTTGACAAGTCAACTCTGGCCTGTAGCTGACTGACGGAAATAACCTGCTAACATTAGACCCAGGCTACATCAAGTTACATCGTTTTAGCCTGCTTCAGGCGTAAGTAAGCCTACACTCAGAGAAATAATTTCGTAAGGTTTACGAAAACAAGAAAAATTTGCTTCGTCAATTTTTTTTTCGTATATTTAAAGAAATTTTCGTCGATTCAACGAAATTTTTTTGGTTGGGTTTACGACACGCGAATCGTTAAATCTACGCAAAATTCGATTGGCTCGTTTTTTGGTAATATTTACACCATTTTTCGTACTATTTACTAGATTTTTCTCTGAGTGTAAGTTGGGCGAGAATTTCAAAACTATTTTAACTATTTGAGTTTCTCGACCATATGATTATCGAAAAGAACTGGTGTTTTTTACAGTAACCGTGTTTTTTTTGTGAAACTAACAATCTGCTATTATTGATTGTCTACCACAGAGCTTCTATAGAACAGAGGTTAAAATCACACTGAGCGACAAAAATATGGCGTGAAATATGGGATTTTATCATTAGCTCGAAAGCTTTACGAAAGCTTTTTTCTGCTCGTGCTAATGATAAAGTCCCATATTTCACGCCATATTTTTGTCGCTCAGTGTCAATTTTAACCTCTGTTCTATAGAAGCTCTGTGTGTCTACTATTATTGACAAAAAAATTTTTCTGATTAGAAATATGGTTTCTGAGAGCTTCCACACCACAATAAAATTTGTCTTTACAATACTTTAAAGTACGTTCTGAAGAGATCATATGATATTCATGCCTTAAAAATAGTCAATAACATCATAAATTAGCATTTTTTTTAAATTTTTACAATTTCAGATAGCGAAGATAGTGATGGAGAGGGAGGACTTGGAAACGTAAGCCGTGTTATAATTCGACCCCCTGGGCAGAGTGGAAAAGCTAAAAGGGGTCACTTGTGCTTTGATGCAGCTTTCGAAACCGGTAATCTTGGGAAAGCGGAACTAATTGGTGAATTCGAATACGATCTTTTCCTCCGTCCAGACACTTGCAATCCTCGTTTTCGATTCTGGTTCAATTTTACTGTGGACAACGTCAAGGCGGAACAAAGAGTAATTTTCAACATCGTGAACATCAGCAAACCAAGAAATTTATTCAACATGGATTTGGTACCATTAGTAAAATCGAGTACTCGTCCTAAATGGCAGAGGATTCCAAAGCACCACGTCTTTTACTATAGGTTACAAATAATTATCTGTATTTTCTTGCATTTCTCGGTTATTGAATGAATCTAATCCTTTTGGATTTTTTTATTAAAAGCTCCAACATTTCTACTTGTACAGCGGTTTTTGTACAAAATGTGATAATGTCCCCTTGTGATTCCCCGTGATCAATGAAATCGGAAGTTTTTCAAATGTCAATTCAGAGAAACACGAGCCAGGGAAATTTTACCTCAAAAACACGAAAATTTCCCTGAATTTCTGGCAGCAACATTCAAACGATAAAATTTTAACCCTTCAATGCATAAAACATATACATGTATAAAAAAAATAAAAAACATATTTCATATTTTTTCTATTTCAAAAAAAGAAAAAAGTTGGTTGGTTCATATATGAATCATTGCGCATTTGTACATATGTTTTGTATGTAGAACAAATGAGAAATTTCTATTATTTTCGTATGGAAAAAAATAAAGTATTATTTATTGATAACTAGGGGCTGCGCCCCGAACCGCTTCGCGGATTGTAATTCGGAAAGTTCATATAAAAGTTATGAATTATCAAATTTGTTTTAAATTAGAAGAAAACAATATAAAGTGTGCCAAAAAACCAAAAATGCCGCTTGTCAACGGAAGTGGATACCCCAGAATTTTCAAAGCTCTGCCGACCCTGATGTAAAAGCTCCCACAAACGAGAAACCTTGTTTTCAACATTGTTTTGAATCTAGTTTTCAGCTACAACATGGTCGCCAGTATTAGGCTACGGCCGCCGAGTATTCAATGTTTTCAATTTTTTTTTATCTCAGCTCAGCATGTTTTCAACATAACATCAACCACCAACATGCCCATAAACGTTCACCTCCCACTTCAACACTGCAAATTGACAACAATAGTTGCGTTTTTTTAATGTTCTGAAGCAGTTCAGAACAAGCTTTCCATACAAACTACCTTTTCATCTCGAACAGCGCTTGGAACAAAGGGAAATTTTATAAGGTAATGAAATGCTGCTAACTTCAACATAATAAATCTGACATTTTATTCTCAATTGAGGATTTTGTTTTGGTGGTTTGTTGGTTCTGTTCGACAGCGAAATAACTTAACGCCCGTCATACACTTGAGCTAAGCTATGTGAGCGAGGTTACATAGCTCAGCTGGGTTAGCTCACATCGTTGCACACTTGAGCTGAACTACGCGGTAATATTTAAATAAATGTCTTCAATCAGTTGTATGCAATTGGCACTTACACATTTATGTCCACAAGATAGTACACTTTTGCAAACACCGATTCTACATTGTATAATGCCGAAAGTGTGTATATGTGAGTGTATATGCGAGCGAGCTTAGTGCGTCTCGCCCATGACTATCCTAGCAACTTTGGCTCGTCAGTTCTCTACACTATCAAAGGAAAAACGCACACAATTCAGTTGTATTTCAGTTGTGTTGAGCGAACATAAGGTGGTGTGCTTATATACAGAATTATTTGTGAAAAAAAACTTCACAGTAAATGGATTTAAACGCTTTGAGTTTGACTCATCATGAGCCGTCCATGACTGATCATGTAATGTCGACGAGGCGATGCGTTCGGCATCCATTCGTAACCAGGGATCCCGTTTACACTACTATCGTAGTTTTACACTACTATTTCGACATAATTTGTCCTAACACTACTTACACTACTGAAAAACTCAAAACACTACCTTTTTCGCCATATAAAAAACGTGCTACAAAGAAAGTTAATTTCTAGATTTGAAAACTTCATTTATCTGGGCAAAATTAAAAAATATGTAATATGTAATCATTCAGACTCTTTATCTAAAATATTTAAGTACTTTAGGCATTCCCTATGAAAAAGTTACTGTCTAAACGCACTCAATACTTGAACAAAAGGGACATATGAGGCGTTAAAAGCTAGAGTAGACCAACCCACATAATCGAGTTTTTGAAGCTTTTTCACTTTTGTACTATTATTTACTGTAAATTTTTGGAAAAAAATTTGTGTGGACTTTATTACTCAATGTTGAAATGTTTTAGTACTCGGCTCTGCAAAACAATATGGCGGCGCATCCAAACATTTTTAACTAGAAACTCACTCGCAAAAATGATTCAAACACAAAAAAAAAATTTCAAGTCTAGCTCAATCCGTGCGCCCGCACGGACGGACATGCAAAATTCAATTTTTTTTATCATTCTAAACACACTGGTGTAATTAATTTTTGTGTGTAATAACGGGATGTTGGCGTTACAAACTGTTGAATATTATCGAGAAACATACTGTAATTATTATTAGATTGATTCAACTATCATTGTAAGTAAGCTTTGAATGAAAAAGTATTTATATTGTCACTTTGAAAATAAACGTTGTTGAATGAACATTGAACATTGTATCTCTTTCAATTTATTCTGCCACTACGTATTTCTACAGGTTATGGGCCCAGGACCATTAGGAAGAAATTAAGAAAGAGTGTGAAAAATAAAAATATTTCAAGAGGCAAATCTAATATACCCTTTGGTTTCATCATACGGGTATAAAAATGTACTGATATGATATGCAATAAAACATTAGACGGTAACACACAAAATGTGTTGTCTCAATAAAACTCTAAATGACTGTTAAAAAAGTTGGCACTACTGAAATCCCTCTGACACTACTATTTTTCGATCAGTAACACTCCGCTTTTCACTTTTGGGGTGGGAACCCTGTTCGTAACCCACTTCATGTGTTTCCGAAGTTCGTTCGGTTTTACCGTTCACTCTGGAACTGAAATGCTTGAAAACGATTTATTTTCAGTCTCAGTTAAAGTGCAATTGGAGAAAGATGTCCATCAAGTTTAGTATGCTTCAGTTCTTCAATTTTAGGTTTCATGAGTTCATCAATTTTGGTGAATTCATCAAAATAATGAATTCATCAACACGCTTACTGATGAGGTAGGCAATTCGGCTAGCCATGACTTTACCAATGAGCAGTCATCAATACATCATCAGTATTGCGCATGAATCATTGGTACAAATGAGTTTACCAATGAGCAGTCATCAATACATCATCAGTACAGCGCGCCATTATACTCATCGAGAGGCTCATGCGTAGGTCATCGAAGGAATCATGAGTAAAAATGAGTATATAATAACGAGTCATGATGACAATATTTCCCAGGTCTAGAACAAAAATCATCATGACTTTCACCTGTTCGCGATTATGAGCTCATCGATGAACTCATGATGATCGTGCTACTAGGGTAAGCGACGTAGTTTCATAGTTTCGCTTAAGTGTGCGGTCACCAATGTAAATGCTAAGGATTTTACTTTCAGCGAGAAACTTAGCTCACGTAGTTGAGCTCGCTTAGCTGAAGTGTGCGGCGGAGGTTAATCATGGGAGATAGCGAATCGTGATTATATCAAGAAAATATAGCAGTAACGGCCTACTGATGTAACCAACGTGAAGTTAGTTGCCATTCGAACTCGATGAAATTTCCCACTTACTCTGGATCGTTTTTTTAATGTTCTGTGTTCTAGAACATTAAAAAAACGCAACTAATGTTGATTATAAGGTTTCGCAAAGTTTGAAAGGTTTTTCTCGAAACTTAATTTTCAGACCTTACGATTTTTTGAGGAAAAGGTATCGAAAATTATTTCTTTCCGTGTATTTACAATGAGTATGTAAAATGTATGTAAAATTCCGTGTATCTGAAAGTTTGATTCTGTGTATATTTTGTGTAAAAACTATTAAAAGCTCCAATAACCGAGAAGCCTAAGCAAAGAAAATTATTTACATTAATCTAATCAATGTCCGAAATTAATACATAAATTACAGATCACAAGTCCACCAAAACCACTATGTCCTGAGTTTTGCATTCGCTTTTGATAAAGAGGACGAGGTATACCAATTTTCCATCGCTCCGCCCTACAGCTACTCAAGACTGCAGTCTTATCTGGTTGTGAGTGAATCTAAATGCGTTGAAAATAGATTCACAAAATCGGTTTTAGGTAAAACTTTGGTAAGACGATGGTCTCACTTTTCAAATTCCAATCAATAATTTTTTCAATTTTTTTTTCAGCTTGGTAGAAATTTGGACTTGATCACGGTTGATCATGTACCGAAACCTGAGAAATTAGATAGCAAACATTTTATACGAGTTATTGTTATATTAGCTAGAAGTCATCCAGGAGAAGCACCAGCGTCTTATGTATGTCAAGGATTTATGGAGTTTCTAATTAGCAATCATCCAATAGCAAATATTCTAAGAGAAAATTTTGTTTTCAAAATTATTCCAATGGTGAATCCAGATGGAGTGTTTTTAGGAAATAATCGATGTAATCTAATCGGCCAGGATTTAAACAGGACATGGCATCTTGCAACTGAATTTTCACATCCAACTTTATTTGCCATTAAAGAAATGTTGAAGGATCTCGACAATTCCGATGTAAGTTTCGTAACAATATGATTCTTCTTTTGTAAGGTTTAATAAATTTATTTGTCTTTTTCCAGTGTTACCAAATTGATTTTGTAATTGATCTGCATGCGCATTCTAGCCTTTTAGGAACTTTTATTTATGGAAATACGTACGAGGACGTCTATCGGTATGAAAGGCATTTGGTATTTCCTAGGTTATTTAGTACAAATGCACATGACTATCTGGCATCAAATATGATGTTTAATGCAGATGAGAGGAAAGCAGGCTGTGCCAGACGTTTTTGCTGCGAAAGATTGAGTGACACGGTCAATGCATATACGTTAGAAGTTTCTATGAGTGGCTATTATCTGAAAAATTCAACAGTCATTACACAATATACTGAGGATGGATGTAAGTGTTAACAATATATTATTGACTAGTATGTGGAACCAGCATTGCAACGGGGAAAGCTGCTTAATGCTAATTTTCCCAAGAAAGACTAGAGGACATACCTCAAAAAGTCGCAAGAAAGATTTTCCGGCCTTCTAACGACCGAGTTTTATGAATATTTAAAAAAAAACAGAAATTTACATTTTGAAATGTTAAATTGCGAAAAATCGTGAAAATGGGACATGAGTCAAAACCAAGTTTGATGATTTGAGGCTCTTTTCGATGCTTGAATTGTTATTCAAGGGTTCAAGTTTCCCACCTTTTTTAACTTTTGCCAAGGGTTACTATACGTCCCGGTTTATTTTCCACAAATGACGTATGTAGTATAAAAAAATTCGCCTGCGGCGCTTTTCTTTTCATTGCTGGTTTTACAAGTTCCGTCGCCATTATTTGTTAAGTGCACGAAAAATTAATATTTGCGCACATTTATTAATCCTTTATCGTTTGGTTTTCGTCCATTCAGTAAACCCCTCCACCTCCTCCCTAATCTCGTCCCGGATTGACCCCAAAAAATATGGTTTTGATTTGCGCCAAATGACTCACTAAGTGAACGCTTCTAGCTTTTAGAAAAGACACATTTCAAATTAAAATTTCAAGAAAACAAATCCTTTTTACTGTATTTTTCAGATCTGCGCCTAGGACGAAATTTAGGCAGAACGTTTCTACAGTATTATCGGTTCACAAATGTATTGCCGATTCCATCAATAACGGAATTAAATCCCAAGCGGCCACGCCCGAGAACCACTAGAGCACGGGGCCGAACCAAAATCCGCCACGAAATCAAACCTCGCCCAAAGACTACTCGCAGCTACGCCCCCATTAGCTACACCGACCTGTCAATTTGCTATGAGAGTGCAACCTCAGATGAAGGATCACCGATTCGACAGCCGAGTCAATTCGGATACCGCTTCGGGAGGCGATCCACTGCGAATCTATACATGCCACAGGATCAATTCTCTCTTATGACAATCAAATCGTCAAAATTTGATCACCTGGAATTGCCGAACGAATTTGCAAAAAAATCAAATAGCAAATTGCCTCCTCTACCAGAACGGCCATTTCGCACAGCAGAAACTTTCAACGTTCCTCCAAAGCCGTGTCTTTCTATTATCGACTTTAATCAATTGACAAGAGGCAGTTTAGAGAAAGCTACTGCCAAAACTAATGATCGAAGGAGAGTTAAAGATAGGGAAAGGGAAAGAGAAAGAAGTAACGTTAGATAAACTTCCAATGGAATAAATACATATCGATTATACTTGTAGCTAAATTACATTTTTATACTTTTAGCTAAATTAAATCATTTTACAAATACGCAAAAATATATATATGTATCGAATATCCTAAATTTTGTCTAACAAATTTTATTCCTTTATCAATAAAAATCTATATTGCTTGAAAATTATATCTATTTATCTAAAATATGAATGGAACAAATGCCAGGTGATTTTTAAGCTTTTAATTTTTTCCTGACATAGCGCGATATTACACACGGCAACTTTCGGGCTTACTTAAGCCGATTTTTGGGAGAAACGACTGAGGAGGGAAAAGTTGCCACTCGAAATCATGGCTTATCGACAATCTGCATACATGCAAACCGTGTAAACCGGTTTGGGAAAAGTAGTAGGCAGAAATCATTTTCGTTCTGACCGTCAGCAGGTAAAGATCTTGGGAAGTATATGAGCAGCAGCAATTTCAATGGTTTGAGTTCACGCACACCCATGTAAACTTGTGTAGCATATGCAAACAGGATTGGCTTATTTAAGCCACAAGTGTAAGCACATTGGCTTATTAAGCCCAAAAGTTGCCGGCTTAAATAAGCCAAGTGTAATATCGGACATAGATATATCAAAAGGCTTATCACTAGAGTTTGGGGATTTCCCGACTTTTCAGGATCTCGAGAAATTGAGAAATCATTGTTCCCGAGAATTTTTGGAGAAAAACTTAGGAGAACACTTCAATTATTGGGAAAAAAAACCAATGTGTGAAAAAAGGAGTACCAAATAGGGATAACAACAAATTAAATACAAATTTAGAACAAAATATTGTGTTACGAATGAATTAATTGTTGAATATTCGCAACGAGGATACTATCGACAACACTGGGATTAGTAGATTATGTTATATCTATAAATGTAGCCATTCAGCGTCGCACCAACCCTTGATGGCTCATGTGTGCAAGATGTTATTCGACATGTTATTCGGTAGTCCCTTTAACTTCAGAAATGTTTGCCAAAAATTATATTATTCGTTCTTATGGATATTGTGTTACCAATAACTACAAAGGGAGAAAAAGCACCAAAATATGTTACACGATGAATTGTTTGCAATTGCAGATTAAAAACCAACCTCAAATTTTAATTTAGTACCAGGAAGACCGAGCCATGCTCGGAATCCTCAGAATCCTCCTTTTGCTTTTTTTTTTTTTTGGGGAAAAAGTAAATTCACGTTAACCTCACACTAGTTTTCCTGAGGTTTTAAATCTCCGATCCAAAACCCCACTCCGCTAACTTCCTCGCAAAAAAAAGGAAAGAAAGAATATTTATCTTATCACTACAGGACCTTTGGTTTCGAATATTGAATTTCCAACATCAGATTCGGCATCAGCGACCTCAAAAACTCCCTAATGTATATTTTCCAGAAAAAATAGGATATTCGCGATATTCTATAGGACCTTCCGTTTCAAATTTTGAAATTCCAACATTATGATGTCTGCACAACGATCTCGAAAACCCGCCTAACGATTTTCGCGAAACTTGGAGGTTAGGGATTTTCGGGGACAAGGAATCGATCTAGATAGGTCTCACCTCTGAGAAAATTCCCCTCGATACCCTCGCCTGGTATCTTCGAATTGGGTGGTCCGATCTAAATGAAACTTTACAGTATTACTAAGGGGGCTAAGGACTTTCAATTTTTGCACGACAAACCTGACTTCCCTCCCCTCGAAACCCCTCGCCTAGTATCTTCGAATTGGGTGGTCCGATCGTAATGAAACTTTACAGTATTACTAAGGGTGCTAAGGGCTTTCGATTTTTCCACTACAACCTTTTTCCTCTTTTTCCTCTCCTCGATACCCCTCGTATGATATTTTTTTATAAATATGACTTTTAAATCACTTTTTATGGTATTTTTTTCGTTGCGGCGCAGGCGAAAGAAGAAGTTGCGCCGCAAGTGATTTTTTTGGAAAAAATTGAGGAAAACACGATGAAGATAGAAACTTATGGGGAAACTCCGCCAATAATGCCTAAATCCGAGACTGTTCCGGCGAATGTAAGAATAACGTGAATATCCTTTTTCTCATTTTTTCTCGGGAAAATTTGCATTAGGGGGTTTTTAGAGGATTATCGCTAATCTTGTATCTGACGATAGCATTTGAAAATTCGAAACGGAAGGTCCTGTGGTGATAACAAAAGTATCCTTTCTTTCATTTTTTTTTCTAGAGGAAATTTTTAGAGCGGGTTTTTGGATGGGAAATTTCCAATCTCAGGAAATTAAATATAAAGATAACGTGAATCTACTTTTTTCTCCAAAAAAAAATCAGCAAAAGGAGGATTTTGAGGTCTCCGAGCATGGCTCGGTCTTCCTCGTACTGTATACATAAATAAGGATTTCAGGTCATCATTAGTTATGGAGTTTTCCTGGACCGATTTTAATGATTTTTTTTTAATATCAACACAAGCGTGGGCTTGCAAAACTCCCGATTTTCACTTCTGCAGCGGTATTCCTGTGAAAAACCATCAAATTATTTTAAAACCGAAATGGATAAGACTTTGGGAAATTTAGAGTCTGAAACAATTTGATTTGCCATCATTTGCCATCGCTTAAATGAAAAAGTGATTTTGTAATCTAGATTTTTTCTGTGTGTCACTCTTACGTGATTCGAAATATGCGTCGAGTCGATAGCTGTGTCGAAGTCGAAAAACAGAAACGCGTCGGGATACATGATACCAGACCAGGTTTTTTTTCAGGGCAATGCAGCATCGTGATTAGTAGAGAACACACTGCAATATCATAATATAATATACACATCTCCTACTTTATATTTCTGACAAATTGTGGAGGCATTATGAACTATATTGACAGGTCATAATGTCAGAATCAGGATATTAAATTTGTGGCTTGCAAAATGAGTTCTTAGATGTAAATTTAAAGTTACACATCAAGTTAAATTTTGTGAATAGCCTCATTAATCCAAGGAATTTTATAACATTTCTGGCTTCTCTGAATTGTGATTTAAGATAACTTAAAGTTAGGTCTCCGAAACCAACTGTTCCAATCAATTTGAAATTTTACATAAGTAGTAAGTAGGGTTTCTAATCCCAAGAAAAGTGATTTCTTTATAAATTGTAGTCGGTTGACAGCACTGTATTAATGTGAATCAGGCAAGACTGACGAGAGAGTGGAGAGTGAGGTTAAGATGGCGAACGAATAAAGACACATGTTATATTATTCCGTGTTTGAATTAAAGATATAAGGGAACAGCCCTAAAAAATATTAATATAGTTTTCGATTCATTTCTAAAACACTATTAAAAATATAATTTTAGTTATTTTTCTGAATTATCTTAAATTATCCGAATATCCAAATACAGTGAAACCTGTATAAGCCGGACACCTTTCAAAGCCCGATGGTTTTGTTTTCCATACTATATGAACCTATGTAAGCCGGATACCTTTCTAAGCCGAACAAATTTCCTAGTCCCATGACAGTCCAGCTTATACAGGTTTTACTGTGTTTTACTTTTCAGATATTTGATGTCCAAATAGTCGTTAACGTCGGATAATTAGAAACCCTGTTATAGAAGTTATGAAATTTAATGGAAGGTGAAAATTGATTTAAGAATACTTTTGTATAAATTCTTACCTTGTTTTCCCTTACCATTAAAATGGTCAAATTAGTCTTCAACTCTATTTCAGATTTATAATGCATGTGCGTTTAAACAACATAACGATTATGAATCTGTATAAACGTTGTAATTGATTCTGGCACATACTCTGGCTTCTAACTGTCAAAAGCCAGGATTAGAATCGGGAAATGTTACTCGGATGTTCGAATTTCGAAATTTACTTTGCCCATTTGCGAATATCCTTTGCTTATTTGTTGTCGCAAAATTTGGCATTAGGAGGTTTTTAGGGTTGTTGATAATGTTGGAATTTCTTGATTCGAAACAAAAAGTTCTGAATAATACCGTTACTTTTCGTAAAACTTGTGTAAAAAAGTTTAACCCAATTAGAACAATGAGTTTAGGATAACGAAATAGTTTTCCTCTCACCTATCCGCCTGTAAATATTTAGCTCTCAAACGAATTCAGCTAAAATCTTAATGGTATGATTGCAATTTGAAATCTAGACTGAATTGTATTTCAACCGAAATTCTGTCTAAAGTATTAACAATATTACCAAGAGATTGACAATCACTGATGTGTAAACCAAATGATGAACAAATAAAAAAGGATGAGCATAAACATTACTATCCACCCTACAAATATGGAGAGCTTTTCAAAATGTATGCTCTCATCGTCAGTCGAGGAAAATGATTTTTCCTTACGGCTCCAAATCATCATCATTCGTTCGAAAGTCTTTGATAAGCCGTGACGTGTTTTGGGGATAATAAATTCAAGTTCAACATCAAGTACTAGAGAGCTTTTCCCAAAAACTAGCTTCCCATTTGATGTTGGAAATTTTCATGGAAAATCAGATAAAATCCGGGTGGCAAAAATGTAGCTAATCAACGATTTTGTGCCGATTTATAATAAGCTAATTAGCAGTGATTTTCTCCGTGATTTCCGTTTAAATTTTCTAGATGTAAAGATAAGAAATTTCTGCATTGTAAGAAAAACCATTTATCGTCTGGGAAAAAAATCATTTCCGGTTTTGTTTTTTTAAATTATGATGTGTGTTCGAATATGCTAGTCTCATATGGAAAAGAATTCCATTGAAAGTCCAAAAAAGTACAGAAAAAACTATTACCGATAACAATTAACAAAAGATTTTCGAATAATTTTTAAGTCAATTTAACAAAAGTGTGCGAAAAAAGATCAGTAGCTGTGGATAAATCAATTAGTCAAGTTAGTAAAAATAGGAAAATTGCATTTTGTGTCAAGAAAACCGTGACCCGGAACAATTGAACAATATGTCGTCTGGTCAAACAGGTTGGTACCTTGGAAAATATAATTTGCCTATGCCGTATTTGATGAAAGCTTTCCTCCGAGAAAATCGCCATGTTGTTTGGGTGTCCACGTTATCTAAAAGTGAAAATCGTTAGAAAAACCATGGATATTTCGTACTATTGAAAACGTAGGGCGTAATTGAAGTTAATTGGAAGGTTAAAGTGGACATATGCGATCTATCAATCAGGGTGGGTTTCATCTAAATGGAATCTTCGAAAAACTTTAAGGGGGGGGGGGGGAGAGACATGGAAATTTATACAGAGAATAGAGATGGATGTTTCATGAGAGACTATCCGTAGGGCAGCTGAGTTTAGGAGACGAGAAAGAGGGTGGGACAGAGAGTGATGATATAGCGAAGAGTGTTAAGGGACTTTTATAGACGTCAATTCGGAAAGCTTTTCGCCCTTAGGTTTGTGCGCGTTTGTTATTATTTGGAAACTCAAACATACTCAGAACCAAACAGGTGGCGGATAGCCGTCGTCAACGTCAACTTATTCAAAGTTGTTTTTCACTGTTTTGAAAATATCGTATTGCATAGTATACATATGTGTACAATTTCAAACCACACCGCGCTTCTTCGAAAATCGTCCACTATCAATACTGGCAAAATAGCAGCCTTATATCTTGTGTGGCGGCCTCTATATGTATTACCAACATTTTGTGCACGTGTCGAAGGGAAACAGGGGATCACATGGCCTATGTAACTGAATTATATTGAATACACTGTGAACTTGAAATATTCCAAAGCTTTTTCCACCAATAATGTGGACGATTTCTGCCGTAGGCAAACATACGGTCATAGAGGGTTGAAGGGCATTTGATGTTACTTTTTTATAGTATTACGATGGGAATGTGTGTAATGTGAATATAGGATAGGACACATTTCAGTAAAAAAAATTCACACATACAGTAATTTTCTAGTTAAGCTTCGGAAAAAGAAATATTGTCAGCTTAATTTTGATGTGATTTTGTAGTTTGTAATTTTCAAGTAAATGATAAAATACCGTAAGATATATTTAACTGCGAATAAAATTTTTGTTATGGCTGTTAAAAAGTGAATAACATTAAATTTTGAAACATCAATAATTTAGTTAGGAAGCAAGAAGATACATGATAAAATATTAAAATGTTTTATAAAATATTCTCATATAGAGGTAAAACTTTATCCTTGAAAAATTCTTTAGTATCACATAAAAAAAAATGTTTTAAGAGTAAAATATTATTCGTTTAGTTTTTTTATATAAAAAAGTGCTATTACTATTAATACAGTGCTGGTTTTTCATTTTAAAAATAGCCTAAAAGTTTTATTAATATATGTGCCAAAAGAGATAACATTTTAATTTTGTTGAAGTCATCGCAAATGGTCGTCACTTTTAATCTTTACTGCTAGCCATCAAGTGAAATATTTAGTAATTCAGTGGAGAGTATGATGGCGATTTTATCCTTAGACAAAAGAAAAATAAACAATATCCGTATGGCTGCTAATGGAGTAAAAGAATTTGTTACGGATAAAGTTGAGTCACGTTTATCAACAATAAAAAAAATTAGTGCCACCCCCTATTTTAATGCTCAATTCCATTTCCACCTACAACTTTTATATATTATTTCACTAATGATATAAATATGGGAAAAATAAACCTTGAACACTGATTAAAAATAATGGTTTCGATCTGTGCAATCGCAAATCTTATTGTTGGACATGGCTATTCTTTTCAAAGAATGAGTCAGCAGGCGAAAACGTTCCCGAAAGCCTAAAGTCTGTAATAGCCGGATCCAAATCTCTTTAGAATTGTAGTAGATAGCCGATGAGAGGATTTACGAAGTGGAGAAGAGGTAGATATTCGTGGGGAAAAATTTTCCTTAAGGCATGACCTCTCTATTGATGAAAACCGGATCCGAATCCGTATAGCGGTTCAAAAGAGATATCCGGAGAGGTGGTGAGAAGAAAAAAGGGGAAATTCGGAAAACAGCATAGCTAATAGCCATCTCAATGGTACTCTAAACTAGGGATGTCAAAAAAGAACCGGTTACCCGGTTTTTTTCGGTGTTTTTTTTTGCACGGTTATACCCGGTGTTTTTTTTTAAAGCCAAAAACCGTTTAAAAAAACCGATCATTTTTTTTGTACGGAAAAATAATTTTAAACTAATTTTCGTGCAACTGATTTGTTAGAAACACTTCTTTTTACCCCCGACGGAACGGAGATGGTATATGCGTTTGGCTTAAAGTGTGTGCTTCCTTAACTCATAACTTTTGAACCACTCAACCGATTTCGGTACCGTTTTTGGCATTCGGCTGGATATGGGTGCCGCAAGGTTCTTGCGTTTAAAAATTCCCCCTTCCTCCATCAATTTAAATCCCCAATCCTTGTATCTCCTGATCCACTGAACCGATTTCGATCCCGCTTCCGCCATTCGGTTGTAAATAATGAAAGGAATATTTTAGTGTGTAAGAATTCACCCTCACCCTAACGTTTCCTCTCCTCTCCCTGTGTATTTTGATTCCCTGAACCGTTTTAGATCTCGCTTCGGCATTCGAGGGACATTACTTGAAAAAAATTGTTAATCTTTTAATAATTATTACAATACAAAATGGCTACCAAAAAACTTTAAATTAAAGCGGACATAAAAAGTTTGTTCACTGTTATCTTTAAAAAGAGTGAAAAAAAAACAACAAAATAAAAATTTTGAAAAACCCCCGACTAAAGAAAAACCCTAAAAAATTGAAGAACTCCTGAATAAAAAAAAATCTTTTAAAAAAAGGATAAAATAATAATTACAGTAAATGTAAAATTTGTGTGCGTCGGGAAAGCCTATTGGTCGTTGAATTTGTGTAGATTTGGACTATAATCTAGAGAATAAACAATGGGACGTGTAAAAGTCGCCGCCGAGATGAAAAATCAGTAAGAAGAGCTTTAAAAATGTAATCCTTCGCCACAAATAGTTAGTAAAATAACTGAAATCGGTCAATATCAATAAAAAAAACTCATATCAAAATTTGGAAAGTTGTAGTTGTTGACACGCCATGCACACAAATTTTAAATTTACTGTAATGATTATTTCATCCTTTTTAAAGGATTTTCTTTATTCAGTTTTTCAATTTTTTAGGGGTTTTCTTTAGTATGGGGTTTTTAAAATTTTTATTTTGTTTTTTTTTTAGGCACTCCAAATACAATATTATATTGTGCCATTTATGGCCTCTTAATGGATTATATGGCGCTACACGTCTTTTGTTTGTATTATAGTGTATTTGTTGCGTCTAAGACCTGACCTACCCAATTTGAACAAAACGGTTTTTCTGTGTTTTAAAAACCGGTTTTTTGACCCAGTTAAACCGGCCCGGTTTAAACCGAAGTCTCAAAAACCGATTTAACCGAAAACCGGTTTTTTTTCAATAATTTGACATCCCTACTCGGAACTAGGGCAGTTCATAAGAATCGGTTGACCGGGTACCCGGTTCCGAAAACTTTCCATAACCGGTTCTGTGAAATACGGGTACCCAGGTACCCAATTCCGAGTCCAAGAATCGAAAACCGGGTACCCGGTTAAGGGGTTATTTTATTACTACCCAGGCGCGCTGAAAAATGAACCTTTTTTTGGGCATTTTTTTTCTCGATTACTAATCAATGGATTAAAATCAAATTTCGAGACTTTTGTACGCCACCTAGAGCAAGAAATTATTTTTTTTTCTTACACTACATAAGTTTTTCTGTGGAAGTACACAGGATTTTATTTTTTTTTTTTTAATTCACAATTGGCATCAATTTTAATTTTTTTTTTTTCGTTTTTTTGGCAAAAAAACAACCTTAAATTGTGTCACGCTGGCAATGATGGCAGCGAGGCCTAACTAAGGGAGAACGAGAGGAGGGGAGTCGATCGGTAGATGAAAGGGAGTGAACCGCAGCCGTTGTAACCGACCGGACGTATTTTAGAACACTTAAATGACATTTCACTAAAACTTAAATAAAATTTAACTAAAACCTAATTGAGAATATTTTACTCAGCCCGAAGCCATCTCATTGTGACAATTGTTTATTACAAATGTAATTTTTTATCAATCTTATAAACCCTATGTACTTCCGGAGACAATGGCTGCGTTCATAATTGCAGAAATCTAACGCAATACTGCGCAAAAGTCAGCTGAGCGCAGAAAGTCTGCGCGCGGTGCAGCAAACTTTCGATATTTACGAATACTTACATCTCGCTATCGCTGTCCCCCATTTTTTCACAAATGTCACTTTCTGCTGCTTTATCGTCAGCTCAATTTCTTAACTGCGCTTGCTGCGCAATTGCTGCAGAAATTTTTCTGCGGGCTGCTTTCATGAGATTACTGCACACTGCGCAGCTATGATGATGAACGCACTGCTTTAGTACTGCGTTAGATCTGCAATTGTGAACACGGCCAATCTATCTGATAAGCTGCAGTTAAAATTTCAAGTAAATCTGATGAAAATTGACTGAGTTTCTGACAACGCAAATTTGAAAAACGTAGTTTCGAGAAAAACGCGTTTAATGTTTCATGACGCATTTACGTTATGAAATATTCAAACTATTGGGTATTGGCTTGCAATTATTTTTAGTCGCTTTTAACCCAAAATTGCTTTTGGATATTATTTTTGGATAGTTTATACATCATTTAAGCCAATAAAAAAATCGAAAACAAAACAATTTTCTGGGTAGTATAACCCCTTAAATCAGTTAGGGAAATTAGAACTTTTTAGAACTGCAGCAGAAGACAAGATTTGTAATATGATTGTTTTCTCCCTATTTGTAAGAAAATGCATTATACCATGCCCATGCATTTAACAGATAAAAAAAATCGGTTGTATGGAGATTACGCTTTAGGCTAACATATTTTTAATATAGAGCAACTTTTTCTATGTTTACAGCAAGCTTGAGGGTAAGGAGAAAAGGGGGAGCGACTTATTTAAGAAAATGCAATTTAAAATAAGAGCTTTTACTGTAATAGAATACAAAGAACTTTAACCCGGCAACGACGCGTCCAAAACTTCTGAAACTCATGCAAAAAACTTTAACTCGGTAACGACGGGTTAAGTTTTGAACTTAAGGTAAGCACCTTGCAATGTTATTCAGAAAAAATTAACACCGTAACGCGGAGTTTTTTTACTATCCCTATTTTAAGGAGTTAAAAATTCACTTTAACTAAAAGCGTGTTTTTCAAGTAACTCCGAAAGGAGTAAAAAATTCAATTGAACTCCTTTTAAAGATTATTTCCACTGTGAAGAGTGTTCACGCTTAGAAAAGACTTTCCAATTGGCTTCATTGCCAAAAGCAAGCATCTGTGAGGTGATTTTTAAAAGCTTTTATTTAGCTCGCTATCTTGTCTGTTTGTCGGGGTCAAATCTTGCAATCAAATTTTGACCCACTTCCACTTGTCCGATTGACTTGAAATTTTGCACACTTATATAAGTCCGATGACAATACAATATTTTCACTACTTCGTCCTTGTAAGGATAACGGAAGGTCCTGGATGGATAACGTGATTATCCTTTTCTCCAAATTTTCCGGAAAAAAACCTATTCTGGGGGTTTTTGGGGTCGCTAAATCCGAATCTGCCATTAAAAAGTCTGTAAGGATAACGGAAGGTCCTGTAAGGATAACGTGATTATCCCTTTCTCCAAATTTTCCGGAAAAAAATCTATTCTGGGGGTTTTTGGGGTCGCTGAATACGATTCTCAAGTTAAAAAGCCTGTAAGGACATCTCAAATGTAAGCATATATATTCGAAGACTAAAAAGAATAAAATAAAAAAAATAAAAAAATAAAATTTTAAAAAAAAAGCTTTTATTAAAAAAGAATGCACTAAAAAGAAAAAAAAATAATTTTCTGGACGCTGTGTATCACAAATATAAAAGCTTTTAAAAAGCGAGATAAAGCATAAAACAATAAAATAAAAATTTATCTCGCTTTTAAAAAGCTTTTATATTTGTGATACACAGCGTCCAGAAAATTATTTTTTTCTTTTTAGTGCATTCTTTTTTAATAAAAGCTTTTTTTTTAAAAAAAAAAATTTTTTTTTTTTAACTGCTCTAAAGGTGTTATCCCACATAGCTTCATAAAACTAAATATATGTGTGAGAAGAAAGCGTAACATCACGGTAAATAAAATAAAAATTATCTTCAAATTGAGGCTAGATTTCGAATTTAAGATCAAATATGCAAAAAAAAATACGTTTATCTGTTTAAGACCAAATTATTTATGGGCAAGCAAGCAAACGCGTACAAAAATTTGGTCTTTCTCAACTTGTCTAGTTTTCTGTAGACAAAAAAAGAAATATAGTTGTTGCTAATTAATGACAAAGTTGTTTTTTAAATTTAGCGTAGTCCTCGGAAATATACATTTATGACTTCTCGCGCAGTTTTCATGTCAATTGCACTTTATCTCACTGATATATACTATATACAGAGTGTATTGTAATGGTCTTTCCAAACGAAGAGGGCTGATTTCTGGGATCAAATTATGAAAAAATTGTTCTACTCGTAGGTCCGGAACTGCACCGTTACCCATCGAGAACAATTTTTATTTATGTAATACTGGTTTAGAGTACAAGCCACTCAAACGACTCTAACTATCGCAAACTGTAACGGATTTTATTAATTTTTCCTTTTTTGGAAAGCTAGGAGTGTACCATTCTTAGTTTTGAAGTTATAGGCAAATAAGTGAGGACAGTTTTGTGTAAAAAATTAAATTTTAAGAAAATGTATGTCCCCAAAAAGGAATGCCTGGCTGACCTACCACCTGAATCGTTTTTTAATAGATTGCAATTTGAGCAGAGTCTTAAAAACGTCAATGTGATCATCGCATCATTTTATTATACGAAAAATATTGATTGTACAGACCATTACAATACACCCTGTATATAATTTTCGTCATTTTGATAATTTTCAGCCCATTTGAAGTTATGTGGAATAATGCCTTAGTAAGTTGGTTTAATACCGAAAAATTGTTAAAAATTAAGACCCACAAGAAACTGAACTCCTTAGGCCGAAAGCTGATGACTCCCTCGAACTCTGTTTCGGTGCGTAAACGACTTCGTTTTTTAGATAGTGTACTCTCCTGTGCCGTAAAAAACCATTGAGGAAAATAACAAAGTAATTCAAAAGCCCTAATATTGCTTGTAAAATGGTGTGTAAATTTTGATATTTCACGTCACCATCACAAATTATGTGACAAATCAAATTTTTCTTGCCCGTAAAAAATCTACTAAAAATTCTCAAAGTTAATCACAAGATATAAAGAGAAAATTTAATTGAAAAAGGTGAAAATCCTCTTTGCATAATGTGATTTTATTTAGCCTTTTATAAAGTAATTACATTAAATACAAATCTTATCAGCCATATACTGATGTGTATAATATTTAAAAATATGTATATATATGTAAAAAAAATAAAGGAGCCAACAGTATAAATCAAACATCTAGAGATTTCCCAGAAGGCGAACAGCATTAAACTCAGCTGTCGACGGGGTTGACAGCACGATCATACGCGTACAAAGCAGGCATATAAAACGGATAAGAAAAGCCTATAATGTTTGACATGTCACAAGGCTGTCTATCCTAAAAAAAATTCTTCCTTCTTTCCTTTATGCACAGATACAACCACCTCTACTGCTGCAATCAAGTGTATACCCAAAATCATCTTATCAACATTTTGTGTATGCACATATATGTATACTTGTATATTTATCTATGTAAGAATTCATTTATCTGACAACATACCAAGAAAATGAAACTCAAATATAATATGAATATAAAATAAATTGGCACAAAAGATAAAGTCGGCTAAGAGAAAATATTAAGGTATGTACAATTTACCGTCTATAAGAGTGGAAATAAATACGCAGACACGCGATATAATTTCTGTGAAAAGTCCTAGAATTTAAATGAAGGGAATGCCAAGATAAAGGTCACGACAGACATCAAGAAAATTTTAAAGAAAATATTTGATGTAATCATCATATGATTTTTCTATAACTAGTAGACTTTTTTCTTTTATTTGAGAACTTTCTGACACGTTTTTCCATCTGGATAATTTTTTCTAACCCTTTTAAGTCGTTGTTTAAATTTTAAAAAAGAATCCTTATAAGGAGACTTTCGTTGATCGTCTATTCCATCAGTTAAACGCTCAAAACTTCTCAGCTAATAACATATTAAACGCCACGTTTTCATGCGTGCAACGAGTTTGCGTGAAGGAGTGTCTTAATACAATTTTGATGTATAGCATTGTTATGTTCCAATCCGATTTTGATGTATGGGAGTTTTATGTAGAATGATATCCTAAATAACTTTTGTTACATTGTTTTGATAAATGCACCGTTTTTGAGATATTCGCAAAAAACGTTTTCGTTCGTATGGGAGGTAATGGTCCATTTTTGTCCATGAACGAACTTAGCCTCGCATTTTACGAAAAACGGATCTGCGCAAAATTTCAAGTCTCTAGCTTAATCCGTGCGCCCGCAATGTGCGCCACAGACGGACGGACAGACAGACGGACGGACAGACAGACGGACGGACATGCTAAATTCAACTTTTTTTATCATTCTAAACACACTGGTGTAATTCATTTTTGTGTGTGATGACGGGATCTTAGCGTTACAAACGGTAAGGTAAATTTAATATACCCTTTGGTTTCACCATACTGGTATAAAAAATACTGTTAGTTTTGTCACATGTGCACTAATTACGACAGTTAAAAGAGTTAAAACATTCAACAGATAAGCAAAAAGTGCGATTTTTTAAATCTATTTAACTACGTAAAATTTATTATTTTGTGGTTAAATTGACTATTTTTGTACTTGAAAAAAAAACTATTTTAGTCAAAGTCGCGGTTCACCATTATAAAATAGTTAGATTGACTATTTTGTTCTCTGCGTGTAGTTACACAAATATATACATTTCAATGTGTAGTACGATACAAGCAGCATACACAGCATAACAGCGGCAGTAAAAATTTTGATTTTGATTATTAAAAAGATAATTGAACATAGTTTAACATAACAAAATATCCTAAACAATGCTTTAATGTAGGCCGGATCTTCTAACACAGTTTCTGTTCGGATGTCACCACAAACTATCGAGTTTCATCGATTGCAAATTTGTTATCATGGCAGCAAGCCGATTTTCTAATTTGTACCCCCATAACCAAAATCCAAGACGTATCCACGTCAAAAATAATCAGGGTATTCACAGTCCTCTTTTAATTTTCGGTACTCGGTGTTTTCGGTAATATTAAAAGACTGAAAATATTCTGCTGTGAACATCCCACAGCACAGATTTGAGAACAGCGCTTTTATTGGATACGTGACCAAATCTAGAACTGCGAATTTGATTGTAAAATATGTCACATACCTTTAAATCCATGTTTGATGTATTCTTTTGAATTTCTATTGTGGCAACGGCTATCAAAATTGAAAAAATTTGCAGTCCGATGAGATAACCAGCGAGAAAATTTGACAACTAAAAAAATTACTAGCGCCACTCGCGGTTGATTCTTGATACCGAATAACCGGGCCGGAAAACACGACTCAAGGCATGTCTACAATTACCGAATCCGGTAACTCATTTTTACATACCGTCTCGGTCAAAATCTGTTAAATTTGACTGAATTACCGAGCGGTAAAATTACTCGCAATTTAAAAGAGGACTGTGAATACCCTGATTATCTATCGCGAGATTAAATTTTAATCCTTTTTCGGTGTGGAACATACCGGTGTGGTAAAAATACCAAAAAGATTAAAATTTAGACCAAAAATGTTTACTATGTACGAGATCTGTTTTCTACTATAAATGTAGTGAAATTCAACGAAAATCGATTACAACTTACCTTAAATACAAAGTCTACCATTAAAATTGAAAATAATTATTAAAATTGAACTTTTACATGCACAAAAACTGGAAAATTCAATTCCATCGAAAACATTATACGAGATGTAGAAAAGCATTTATCCTTGAAATATTCCTTGAATTCGTTTGTTTACTATTGAGATTATCTCAACATTTGTATCACTAAACCAATATAACGCAAACTCTCAAAAATATAAAGGAAAAATAAAACAATCGTCCTTGCGTTGTCTTTCAACAAGATATCTCACAGGATTATCATGATTGTTTTTGTCCGACATTTGACGGTTTTTATAGCAATCTAAGAAAAACAACATTTGATTAATAAATCTATTTGGAATCTTTTTATCCAATAAAAATCGATAAATTATTTGCATTTTTAATATATTCTGTGACGCAAATCAATTGAACAACATCGACTTTGGATGAATTTAAAAATTTCTTTGGCTTATATGAAATAAATTAAATCCTATAATACAAGCAATAATTGTATGTTTGTATGTAAATTTTTTTTCTCGGAATCGGCTCTATAGATTTTGGTGAAATTTGGTTACTTTTAGTTTTCGGGGAGATGAATGCGATACTACGGGAAAATTTTCTGGGAGATGAATGTGATACTACGCAAACATTCTTTATGATGCTGTAAGTAGGGAGTCAAATTTTTGAAAAAAAACTGTTTTCGCTTAAACCGGTTTTTAAGACTTCGGTGTAAACCGGACGGTTTACCGGGCGGGTCAAAAAAACTGGTTATTAAAACACCGAAAAACCGTTTTGTTCAAATTGGGTAGGTTAGGTCTTAGACGCAACAAATACACTATAATACAAACAAAAGACGTGAAGTGCCATAAAATCCATTAAGAGGCCATAAATGGCAGAATATAATATTGTATTTGGTTTAGAGTGCCTAAAAAGAAGTCTTTCTAACAAAAATAGGTTTAAAATTATTTTTCCGTACAAAAAAATGATCGGTTTTTTTGAACGGTTTTTGGCTTTAAAAAAAGCACCGGGTATAACCGTGCAAAAAAAAACACCGAAAAAAAACGGTTAACCGAAGCAAAAACACCGGGTAACCGGTTCTTTTTTGACATCCCTAGCTGTAAGGATAACACAAAGTTTGCATTATGATGTTTTCCGGGCCGCTGATCAGGAATCAGATGTTGGTATTTCAAAATTAAAAATTGAAGATCCTGTAAAGCTAGCTACACACACGCAGTTTTATTAGTACGATATGTCTGTACTGTCCAACTGTACAGTAATATCGAGCCGCCATAGCGCATTCCTATGCTCCGATGAAACTGTGTGGCACACCAGTTTTTGGGTTTCCGTCGTTCGGTCAACATGGCATCTTTTGACGACGTCCTTACCATAGTGGGCTTGTTATTAGCCACAAATCATTCGAAACAAAAACAAACTCGTAAAACTCGTAAAATTTGGTGTAAGGAGTGGTTAAAACATAACAAAAGCTATAATTGCCAATCTGGCAATTATTGAAAACCCGTATGGTGATTTAAGTCGGCGAACAGCTGTATCAAAATTCCAATTTGAAGTCAAACTTTTCAATAAGATTTTTTAAAGTTTATTCCAATCGGATTTGGATGTATGGGAGTTTTATGTAGAATCATATCCTAA
Organism: Chrysopilus asiliformis; assembly: GCA_964034945.1. Taxonomy (NCBI): domain Eukaryota; kingdom Metazoa; phylum Arthropoda; class Insecta; order Diptera; family Rhagionidae; genus Chrysopilus; species Chrysopilus asiliformis. The sequence continues at coordinate 46,160,997 of OZ035963.1, read as the reverse complement.
ATAACTTTTGTTCTTGCACTTTTTTGATAAGATGCACCATTTTTGAGATATTCGCAAAAATCTTTTTCGTTCGTATGGGGGGTACCCCCCTAAGGGATCGATACGATATCCTGTTTCCAAAAATCCCATTTTATCAAAATCCCGTTTTTTTTTTAAATCCGGTTTTTTTAAATCTCGTTTTTCAAAATCCCGTTTTTAGTGTATCCCGTGGAAAATTAGAGAAACGGGATTTTTTAGGTCATTCAAAAAAATAAAACAAATTTTAAGATTATAAACAAACTAATTTAAAGCTATATTGTAAGCTATATTTTTAAGAAAATCTATTTTTGGCGATAAATTTATGGAGACTTTTTGTGGGGTATTATTTTATAATGGACTTTTCTTCCGATTGCATGTCGTGATTTTAGTTGTAATTAAAAATTTTCGACAATATTGAATCTGAAATTTAAACAGATTTTAATGGACCATCAAATTATTTAGTTTTTAACGAAAAATTTCTTTAGTTTTTTCTACCGGTTAAATTTATTTTTTCTTTTGCAATGAAATTTTGATGCCAATAAAATTGTGCTGTTTCAAAAATGTCTCCTATCCATCTTTTATACAATTTCCTTCAGTTATTAGCCTGAAATAAGAAATTTAATTCTCGAAGCGAAATCCTTTGCATCAAATGTCAATGTTGAATATGGCGGCTGAAGGCATCAACTTTTTTTTCTTTTGTTTGCAACCCGGGGGCTTTGAGGTAACTCTAAGGGCAACCGGGTCGACTCTGTTCCCATCACACACACTTCTTCAAAGCGAAACTGGCATTCAGGCTCCACAACTAATCACTGTTTCGACCCGAAAACCATCAAATGCTGCTCTATCGCCCCAGGATTTTCATGAAGCGAATGTTGCCCCAAAGACGAACCGTCGATCACCAATTTCCCCACTAAAGCAATTGTGGCTTTGCAGACGCATTATCAATCAGTGCGTCGTGCTCGTCACTTCTTACGCTTCTTGTACGCGGATGTGAATTATAGGTGTAAATTTTTAGCCCCGATTGCGTAAATTGCTGCATTTTAAAGTCGCAAAGAACAAATCTCACGTGCCCGTGCCTTTTAAAACGGAATTTTAAAAAACGGGATTCTGAAAAATGGTATTTTAGAAAACGGGATTTTTTTACACGGTATTTTTAAAAACGGGATTTTGGAAAACAAGATTTTAAATACGAGATTATAAAAAACGGGATTTCGTACCCAATCCCCCCCTAATGGTCCATTTTTGCCCATTTACGAACTTAGCCTCGCATTTGACGAAAAACGAATCTGCGCAAAATTTCAAGTCTCTAGCTCAATCCGTGCGCCTGCAATCCGCGCCACAGACAGACAGACGGACGGACAGACAGACAGACGGACGGACATGCAAAATTCATTTTTTTTATCATTCTAAACTAAACACACTGGTGTAATTCATTTTTGTGTGTGATGACGGGATCTTGGCGTTACAAACGGTAAGGCAAAGTTAGTATACCCTTTGGTTTCACCATACGGGTATAAAAAAAGAAAAGATTATTCGCATGTTAATTTGTTAGCCCATAAAGGGCCAAACAGATGACGGCAGTAACTGCGACTGCGGCGTCGACTGCGACGTCATTTTGGGCGTCGAAAAGTCGAGTGGAACACATGCATGAAACTCGACGTCGGGCAACGTTCCAACAACAACAACTTTGACATTTCTGAATCGTGTTTGCAAGATATAAAAAATGATTGTTCTGTACCACAATTTTCAAAAATGGATGTTAATTGTGTGCGCGTTTTTGCATTATTATAATGTTATTATTAATTAATGTTATTATATTGCACAAAACACTTTTGACGTTCACTTATTATATATCGGTGTTGTCAGTCCTCATTTTCTCTAAAATTTTCGGTGGCACCCCCACGACGACGGCGTCGAATTTAGAGATTTTGCTAAATTTATTTTGAACCCGAATCCGCAGTCGCAGTTGCTGCCGTCATCTGTTTAGCCGTTAAAGACTGACATAATTGTTTGCGTATGGATGAGACAACTTATTTAAATATGCGGCTTGTTTTTTCCCACGGTCATGATATTCTGAGCTTTTTATATTTCACAAGCAAGGTTCACAACGTTATGTCTATCAATTCCGCGAGAGACTGTTTTAATGACAATATTAACGAAATTATTTTCTTATAATTATGAACGTAACTAAACTTATATTACACGGTGAAAAATCTTGGAGTACTTTTCAATCAAATTTGGATTACATATAGGTCCACTCCAAAACAGGATTAGATTTTAATACATTGGTTGGATTAAAAAAATTTTTTTAATCTTTTCTATATTGAATTGTAATTCAAAAATGCATTTGATTTTTCTAATACAAATGAGATTAAAAAGTAATACTGTTTGATTACAATGGTCTAATACTTTTCGATTACAATTTAATCCAACTTTTTATTACATTTATTAATCATGTTTGTATTAAAATTCAATTATAAATGATATTGGATTTCAATCAAAGAAAATATTAGAAAGTAATAGCCTATAATTTTATACTTACCGGTGATACAAATCTGAATAATCCAAATAAAAGTATTTTATTTTGATTTTTTTATTTTTATTGCTTATAACGGACGTTTACAATTTTAATATATATATATATTATGTTTAAATAGTTAATATTAAAATACATAGATTTTAATTACTAATTATATATTTAAAAATTCTCTAATTACATGCAGGTAATAAATAATTTCAGTAACTAATACATAAGTTTTATTGGAAATCATATTCAATCTGCGATAAAAATAATTTGTCAAACAATATATGTATACATCATATTATTAATGGGTTACACGAGTAACGTCATAAAAGAAAAATGGAAAACCAGCAAAAATATTTATCGGGTTTACAAAGATAAGTTTTCTCGCCTGGATGGAATATTTCAACGCAGCTTCTAAAAAAATCGCGATCTTCTTCATCTAACAATACACCAATTTCCTTATCTTCAGGTGTTGCAGTATTAAGGGGTTTTCTTTTTTTCCTGTAAAAAAAATAGAATTAAGATCTAACATTGACAAAAGCTATATTTTATTTAATACTCACAAAATCTCCAATGGCACTATCTTCGAGCTTATACGTCGGAAAAAGGGTCACGATAGATTTTGCAAGAGCATTTTTTTCTGATTTGAAGGATAATTCTACGCAAAAAAATTGCACCAAAGCTGACCAGACAGCGGCGGCTGCAATCTGTCCAACAATCTGTTCTGACTCTGTCCGTTTTAATTATTTAAAACTCACTCGGAAACAATAATAAATTTCTAGAAACACACTTGAACAATTTAACTAAAGAACAAAAGCTTTACCGACGTTGAGACATATTTCGCGGCATACTTTTTTTAAAAATAAAACTTACTTTAAAGAAGGTTGAGAAAAATTTTTTTTAATATAAGTTGAATTGAAAGTGCCCGGACTGTATTGCTTTCTAATCAAATGAGTGTATGTATGTTAATCCATCTTGGATTAAATCTAATTGGAATTAACAAAATAATATTTTCAATATAATATTGGATTTGAATTTAATATATATAGTATTAAGATTTAATATGTAATACAAAAATATTGAACTCCAATACAAAAAAAGATTAGAATATATGTAATATTTCGCATTTATTAAATTCTAATCCTAATTGTATTGAAATTTCGTCTAATAGAATTTTTAGATTGAAAATTACTCCAGGATTTTTTGCCGTGTAACGAAGGTAAATTTAGCTTGAAATTGACCGTCCTGCACAGACATCTATTGAAGTTTCGATTCTTTTCCGGTCGCCGATTCAGTCCAAGATTACTGACAACTTTATCATGCACACGTTGTTTAGATATAACTGCGCAGGGATATTTGAGATTGGGAATCTCGAATTTGAGGATGATGCGAAAGTAAGGATAACGCAAATATCGTGTTTTCATGTTTTCGGATATATTGACACTAAAGGGGTTTTCTAAGTCGCAAATCCTGACTCTGACAATGAAATTTCAAAATTCGAAACGAAAGTGATGACAAAAATATATTTTCCTTCTTTTCCTCGAGGAAATTAGCAGAGAGGGTTTTTGGATCGGGGAAGATACTGTCAGGAAAGATAATGTCAGGAAAGATACTGCAAAAAGAACGTGAGCTTAATATTTTCCCCAAAGAATCAGTAAAAGAAGGATTTTGGAGACGTGTTCCTGGAACTTTTTATACCAGTATGGTGAAACCAAGGGTATATTAACTTTGCCTTACCGTTTGTAACGCCAAGATCCCGTCATCACACACAAAAATGTATGATAAAAAAAATGATATTTGCTTGTCCGTCCGTCCGTCCGTCCGTCTGCCTGTCTGTGGCGCGGATTGCAGGCGCACGGATTCAGCTAGAGACTTGAAATTTTGCGCAGGTTTGTTTTTCGTAAGATGCGAGGCTAAGTTCGTTAATGGGCAAAAATGGACAAAAAAAACGTTTTTTGTGAATATTTCAAAAACGGTGCATCTTATCAAAAAAGTCCAAGAACAAAAATTATTTAGGATATGATTCAACATAAAACTCCCATACATCAAAATCCGATTGGAATAAATTTTAAAAAGTCTTATTAGAAAGTTTGACTTCAAAGTGAAATTTTGGTACAACTATTCGAATTTTGATACGAATATCACCATACGGGTCTCCAATGATTGCCAGATTGGCAATTATAGCTTTTGTTATGTTTTATTATGGTCGGTGCATATATAGAAAAATATTGAAGTGGAGGACATATTATTTTTCTCTATATCATACATTTTATTTCAACTAATTATAAAAAATAATTTGTCCGATTTTATTTCTTCATCTTACAGTTAAACCTGTATAAGCCGAACTCGCATTTTCAATGCCTCAAAAGTGGAGAAATCGTGGAAAATGTGCAATCATAAAAAAATTTATCTAAAAGGCATTGATCTATTGTAATATTCCATGCAGCAACGATATTGCAGTAGTAAAATTCAACCATCAGGTTGAATTCTTCTCAAATATATTGTGACGCCACACGTGAACAAACTTCCTTCTCCCTCCTGGTCATTCTTCGGCACGCTTGGGCAAACCCCCATCACTCAATATCAAAATCTTGAAATTTATTTATCAAAGAACCTCTAAAGATAACGCTATTTTCTCAAAAGTTGTTAAGAAAATGATTTCTACAAGTTTTCGGTATTCCTAAAACGTATACAAAATACTTTAACGCGGCAACGACAGATCCACTTTCTACTCGAAAAATATTTCTGGAGTTGATAATATAAATATAAATTATACGTCTAATAAAAACCAGCAAATAATTTTTTTATTTTTTATCTTAAATTAGAAAACATTGAATACAAAGAGCGGCTTATAGCCTCCGTGAAAAAAGAGGTTAAGCAACTAATGGAAGAGGCAGTCACACGAAAATTCGTGCATGAAGAAAGTGGCTCAGTGACTTCTCTCTGTGCAGCCGTTGAAGCATGCCTTAGTCAGGGCTTACGCAGACGTGCTCTAGGGCTATTCAAAACTTCTTCAACTACCGCTCTTTTACATAAGGTCGCCAAACATTGTCAGGAAGCGGCATTCATCAGCAAAAAAGTTCAAGATATTGAGAACAGCGATCCAAATAAGAGATCGTCATCGAGTAGTGATAGTACCAGTAAACCACCTATCCTGAAAAAGAGTAGCAGTAGTTCAGTAACAGCTCCTAGCGGACCGCCATCTCCACCAGTTATCAAGTAAGAAAAAAAACATTTTAAAAATTACCCGGCTTATTTCAAAATCGACTTTAAAACACTAACGGCCAATTTCTTCACCGAGTGCTAACGCTATTACCGGTATTAGACCAAAATTTGGTACTCAAATTGGTGTCAAGTTATTTCTTCACCAGTGTTGGGGCCAGATAATTATTTTTTTATCTAGATAAAGATAAAGATAAATGCTCGTAATGTTTATCTAGATAAGATAATAGATAATGAAAATATGAAAGATAATAGATAAGATAAGATAAAAAGCCAAATTATCTAGATAATTTTTAGATAAATATTTATTTTGACATTGCACAAAATTCAAAATTACGTACTAAAAAAAATAGCACAAAATTTTTTGCTTTTTTTGATTTCCAATTTAAATATAATAAGAAACGAAATAATAATAAAAGAAAACGGATAAGAAACGTTATCGTAACGTAACGAAATAACGAAATGATTTTCGGGCTTTTTCTTCAAAATTACGTTATAATGAACGTTATAGAAATTCAATTCCGTTACCATAACGAAAAACGAAAAAAATATTACGTTTTTTCGTTGTTTATTAGTATTTCCTTGTTTTGTTCAGTATTATTTTTTGTGAAATTTCCCACAAAAGTTCATCAAGTAAAGGGTGGTTAAATTTTAAGGGCCGATGTTGAATGTGAACCACACCTAAACGTCAAGTTTTTTTCTGCATTTCATTTGACATTTCTCAATTTCAGACTAACTCAATTTGAACCATGGAAAGATACACAATCGAGCAACGCGTTAAAGTTATTCAGGCTTATTATGAAAATGGGCGTTCAAATCAGAATGCATATCGTGCACTTCGTGATTTTTTCGGTCAATTTAATCGTCCAAATGTGCGTACAATCGGAAAAATCGTGCAAAAATTTGAGCAAACCGGGTCTGTAGGAGATGTGAAAACACCAGTGCATGCTCGTACAGCTCGTACTGCAGAAAATATTGCTGCTGTTCGCGATAGTGTGGCTGAAGAGCCGTCAACCTCAACTCGTCGTCGTGCCCAACAATTGCACCTCCCACGCTCGTCGTTGATGAACATTATGCATAAAGACTTGCATTTACACGCTTACAAGGTGCAATTGACTCAAGAACTAAAGCCTCTTGACCATTTCAAGCGTCGTCAATGGTCAGAATGGTGGCAAGAAATGACAACAGTGGATGATCAATTTTCGAAGAAAATCATCTTCAGTGATGAGGCACATTTTCACCTCAGTGGATTCGTCAATAAGCAGAACAGCCGCATTTGGGCGAATGATAATCCAAGAGTGATTGTCGAAAAACCAATGCACCCACAAAGAGTGACTGTTTGGTGCGGTTTATGGGCTGGCGGCATCATCGGTACGATATGCATTTTGATTTGAACGCCCATTTTCATAATAAGCCTGAATAACTTTACCGCGTTGCTCGATTGTGTATCTTTCTATGGTTCAAATTGAGTTAGTCTGAAATTGAGAAATGTCAAATGAAATGCAGAAAAAAACTTGACGTTTAGGTGTGGTTCACATTCAACATCGGCCCTTAAAATTTAACCACCCTTTATAACCCCACAGACATAAAATATAATCAAAAATATTGGAGTAGTGTTTTTAATCGTATTTTGATTCTAAATCGGATTTTGTTTTGGCCAGATTCACTCTATTTCTGGAGATACAAAAATGGAAATCTTCTAAGCAAGTTTTTTGGTAGCGAAAAGATTTTCTTTTTAGTAACTCCAGAAGTAGAGCGAAATTCTATAAAAAAAATTCTATATCTTTGATATCAAAATCACGCTTTTGTGGAGACAGTTTTTTTAATGAACAAAACTTTTGTGTGATTTTTTGTCTTTTGTATTTTTTATTGATTTTTTAACTTAATAATCACATTTTTTTCCGTTTTTATTTGTATTTTCTTTTTGCTGAGTTTTATTATTTGTTATACAATTTATTTTTATGGAAAGTGAACTGAATTACTTTGTGATAAACTATTATTACAGTGCGTTTTTTTTTTGTTTTCAGTTTCAATACAATGTGTAACGGAATAATAACATTATAACGTAACGAAATTAAGTTTTTGAAGTGAAAACTTCTTTAGCGGCGTTGTGAGTGATTTCAAACTCGATGAAACGACAGTAAAAAGAGATAGGATATTTTAGCCTACGAGAAAATGAGATAGAATACAGATGGGTGCCAGTCAATTGATCGTAAACAAGATTGATGGGAAGCGGGAAGGGGTAGGGGAAGAGGGCGGGGTACGGGAAGGGAAAGGGGAGAAGGGAGAAGTGTTAGGAGGGAGGAAGTGGAGAGAGGAGGCGATAAATTATGTTTCGTCATAAATTGCAATATATACATATCTACTCGTATATAAATAAAAATGGATGTTTTATTGTTTGTCTGCCTGCCTGAGATTACAAAACTCAAAAACTACTGGACCGATTTTTATGCGGTTTTTTGCAAAATAATCTGTGTTGCCAGGAGCAGGTTTTTAGCTATGTAGATTTTCAAAATTCGAAACGGAAGATCCTGTAAGGATAATGAAAATATCCTTTTTCCCATTTTCCCCGGAAAAATTTGCATTTTAGGGTTTTTGGGGTCGCTGATCACGAATCCGGTATTAGATTTTCAATAAAAATATAATATGACTTTTGAACCTGGTACCAATATTATAATAAATAAACGCTATAACTATCCCACCCCTGATACCGCATTCGTCTCATTCTCTCGCTGTTTAGTTTTCCTAAGGTTTCACTTCTACCGCGTGTGCACTGCACACACATGTTTTTTTATCGATACAAAACGAAATAACGTCACGAAATATAAGTTTAATTTTGCTACGTAAGGAAATTTATAACGTTATGATTTTTTATTTCGTTCATAGCCCGGTTTACACTTGGCAACAGTTACTGGCAGAACTTTTTTTTTATGGACAAGAGAAGAGAGGCGAGGGAAAGAGTGACACTTCGCTTCCTTGTCCGTAAACAAAAATTGTTGCCAAGTATAAAACTGTTCCTAAAAAAAGTTTTTAGGTTTTCAAAAGTATGCAGAAAACAATTTCGTTTCAGCATTTTTTCAGATTTAATTTTTTGATTTTCGGTGGTAACGATTATCTCTAGATAAATGGGATTTTCCTTTATCTAGATAAGATAAAGATAACTTTTTTGGGGTGTTATCTAGATAAGATAAAGATAACATTTTTTTTTATCTAGATGATTATCTAGATAATTATTATCTAGATAACCCCAACACTGTTCTTCACCAAGTACTAGCACGCCTTAGTACCGACTTTGGTACGGAGTATTAGCTGGTACTCATTATTTCCTGGGCCCTCAAAATTGAGGGTCTAACGATGTTAGTACTCGAATTTATACCAATTTTATTTCTTCACCTATAATATAATACTGGAGTAGTCGATTTTTATTGATTTGATTTTATTGATTTGATTCTGTGATTGTTTTTTGTGTATGTAGAAAATGGATTTGATTTTTGGCGGTGATGGTTTATTTCGCGATTTCGACGACGTCGAGAGTGATGGACAAGGAGTGATGAATCATCGATTTCACCGTCGAGTCTACCATATGAAATACAATAAATAATTGAGACGATGTGGATTTTTTTTGGCGTTTTCGAATGTCGAAAACAACGTTTCTTTACGTTCAACAATTGGTAGCAGACGATTTGCAGCACCCACAGCCACTGTAAAAAAGGAATCCGTTGTAATTTCATTTTTATAACCGTATGGTGAAACCAAAGGGTGTATTAAATTTGCGTTTGTAACGCCAAGATCCCGTCATCACACACAAAAGTGAATTACACCAGTGTGTTTAGAATGGTAGAAATAATTAATTTTTGCATGTCTGTCCGTCTGTCTGTCCGTCTGTCTGTCCGTCTGTCTGTCCGTCTGTCTGTCCGTCTGTCTGTCCGTCTGTCTGTCTGTCTGTCTGTCCGTCCGTCTGTGGCGCGGATTGCGGGCGCACGGATTGAGCTACAGACTTGAAATTTTGCGTAGATCCGTTTTTTGTAAAATACGAGGCTAAGTTCGTTCATGGGCAAAAATGGACCATTAGAGGGGGTCCCACCGTACGAACGAAAACGTTTTTTGCGAATATCACAAAAACGGTGCATCTTATCAAAAAAATGCAAGAACAAAAGTTATTTAGGATATGATTCTACATAAAACTCTCATACATCAAAATCCGATTGCAATAAATTTTAAAAAATCTTTTTGAAAAGTTTGATTTCAAAGTGGAATTTTGATACAACTGTTCGCCGTTCACTTAAACTTCGAACAATGCCATATCACCACCATACGGGTTTTCAATAGTTTTTGTGATGTTATTAGTTCGTTACATATTACCTTAGCAGCAACTACTCATCACTCTGCGATTGATGGCAAGTGGTTCGACACAGATAGTAGTTGCCGATGTTATTCACGTGTCGACTGCTAATGTTTATCGCATATTGCTAAAAGTATGAATGGCATTTATACGCCATTTGAATTACTTTATTCAAATGCCAGCAACATTGCAAGAACGAGAAGCGGCCACTGCTACATTTTTTCGTGTCTTGCTGATTCCAATTGGGGCAGCGAGGCATTTTTCCACCACCACCTTTTCGTTTTCTGCTCCTCGTTTTTTCAATATTTATTTGCACTAAATCACACGTTTATAAACAAATATTAATTGAAAAAATAACGTACAAAAATTCACGGAACACATCGAACAATAATATTTCAAATTCAAATGTCAAAATAGTGTCAAAATCGGTTTTAGACGAATTATCTTAGTTTAAGACGTATTTGCCGCTAGTACCGGCTGGTGAATTTAGCTCCGGTACTAGCGATGTGGAGAAATGCACAAGTACTAACTTTTCGTTGGTACCGAGTACCAGAGATAGTAACTGGACTAGCTAGACCCCACTTTAGTACTCTGTGAAGAAATTGTGTAGCGAACCGTGATTTCGATGAGCAGCGTGTGAGAAAAAAAAGGTTGAAAATCCCTGCCTGAACACGCGCTTCGAAATTTCGACTTAAATAATAAAATTCTATAACTGCCCAGCAACAAGAAAATTTTTCCTCAACAAAGAAAAATCCTTGTTGGAATAACGGCTTAAACTTTATCAAGGCTATTGACAAAATCTCGGACAAAATTTTTTTTAGCATCACAAAATTCAATAAAAACTTTTCATTGAATTTCGGCTGCACGTGTTTAAAATTCCATATTGATCTATTGTTGCTACTTGCTACAAAAATTCAATAGACAATTCATCAATTGAATCCTCGTTGCACGTGCAAACCTGTCCGAATTCGATTATCGATCGCTGTTGCTGAACGATCGGGAGTTGCTGTTTTACTTTGATTACGTCCAGTTGGACATTTTATTTATTTTTTTTCTTTAAAATTTCGTCGGCCGGATTTAATTTTTTTTGGATAATTTAAAATTAGTATATTTTTTTTTGTTTTCGAAAGTGGAAAAAATCGAATTTTTTTTAACATTAAAAAGAAAAGCAAAAGTGAGGAAAAACACAGAAACAAATCGAAAGGAAAATATTAGATACACAAGAAAAATGTTAATTTAAAACAATAGTTATTTAATTACTAATAAGAAAAAAAAATGGTTAAAATAAAGTTTTTTTTTTTGAAATATAATTGTGTAAAGTGAATTCAATTAAAACAAAAATTTTCTACGAAAGACTACTAATTAATCCCAAAATATCACAAATTTATCACAGTTCTTTTTTTTTTAAATCTAAAAATGCTTAACATAAATAAGCAAAACGACAAACAAAATAAATAACAGATTAAAAAAATATATATTAGTGATAAAATTTTTTTTAATAAAAGTTGAATAAATAACAAAATCGACGAAAAATACATAAAACAGCAAAAACATTTTAAAATCCGGCAATATCCTTTCATTAAACACACACACATCAATCAGTTATCGTTTTAATTTTATTTATCATTTTCATCAGTCATTTACAAGAAACATTTTTTTTAAATCAATTTAACGACATTTAAATTCATTTCCATATACATTTTACATACATTTATACAAATTTCACTAAAAGAAAAGAAACGTGAAAAAAAGTGAAATTAAATAAAACAAACACAATAAAAACAAAATATCACAGTTCAAAAATTATCACAAAATATCACAGACAAAAAAAAAGGCGATTAAAATTTAGTTGCTTACATCATAGTTAAGTGAACTTTCTTTTTTTTTTTGATTAAAACTATTAAACAAAAATAAATGAAAACTACAAAAAAACAATAGCTAAAATTTGATAAAAGTGAAACAAGGACGACAAAACCATTTTTTGTTAAATAAATAATTAAGTGGACGACAAATATATAACATAATCCAATAAAATAACATTAAACATCAAAACGGTAAACAAGTTTAAAATCTGTCAGTGAAATTTCATCATACACACACATTTCATCATACATCATCAACACACACCCACACTCGTCAGCTTTCATCCAGTTCATCATTCAAACAGCATTTCAATTCATCAATTCATCCATCATTTTCATCATTCATTTACAACATTCATCCGACATTTTCATCATTCATTTACGACATTCATCCGACATTTTAATTCAACATTTCATACATCCTTACACACAAACATTATAATTCCGTCAGTAAGTACATTAAATATTATGTTCACTAACATGCAACAAAATTTCTACACAATTTCGTCAACATAAAACACGCAACATATATTTGGCGTCAGACCCGAATACATTCGTCAACATTCAAAATTTACTCATGCTGACGGCATACAACGCATAAACATAAATTCGACGCATACATTCGATTCATGCGGACGGCATGCAATTCACCAACACATTAACAATACATGCAACTTTATCTTACAAAATTTTTACTCATGCAACATTCATTCCAACATTTTACTTTCGTGCAACATGTATACAAAACCATAAAATCAACATTCAAATTATTCATGCGGACGGCATATAATTCACCAACATAACAACAACTACAATCAACATTATAACACTATAATCAACATTCAACAATTACTAAAATTTAAAAATCTACGAACTAAAAGATAAATAAATAAAAAAAAATGGACAATTTACTAACAATAAGATTTAAGTCTAAAAATTTTCTTTGTAAATATCACAGATTACTATCACAGTTTAAATTACATTTGTTTTTCAGAATATTTCTTGTAAAGTTGAATAAGAATTCTAGTTAGGTTTAGAACGGCCATAATTTAGTTTAGATAGGATGAATTTGTTTTTGTAGATTGTGTATCTAAAAATTTATTTTAATAGAGTATTTTCAAATTTAAAACATTCAGTTTTTCATTTTCCGTTTTTTTTTTGTTTTTGTTTCAATTTTCATATTTCAGTTTTATGTTCTGGCTGAACATTAACGCATTATGGGAAAGTCGAGGTTCTATGATTCAGGTTTCCCATAAAATTCATATAATGATTTTGTAAGCTTTGGTTAGAGGAAGATAGGGTGAAAGCACCGAACGAGGACAAGCAAGACAACGATGGGTTGAGTTTCAATTTTTGATTTTGTTTTTGTCGCATAAATAGGGGTTGATAGAGATGAGGCTTCTCTTTCAACACGGTTTAGGTAACATTCCTAAAAGGGGTGGGCGAGCCTTCTGTCATCTTCTTCAATAAATTTTATTCTTTTTCTTCGTTTTCTTTTTGTAGCATAACTCTCTTCTTTTGTTACCCCTCCGGCGGTTACCTCGAGTGATGAGGGGCCTAAGAACCCCTCTTCTCCAGTTGCTCGGCCGCCCCCATATTTGCATACCACCTTATTGTGTGGAATCTGAAAGAGTAACACCCCCACGACCCGCCTCTCCGAGCTAGCCCAGGTATGCAGTTACTCTACGCGGATTCCGCACCGTACAGTATGCAGGTCGTGAGCGAGGCGTCACGGCTGCACCATGCTGTACAGTGTTCACCACAATTGGCCGTTAGGAAACTTTGACCGTGTTTCCATTATTAGATCAGAGATTTCTTAAAAAAGAAATTTTTGAACAAAATTTACTCTCCTTCTCCCTAAAACGATTACTGTAAAAACAATATTCATTTCAGGTACCTATGGATTCGACTTGCACTCTATGAGAAACGTTTAGCAAAAATTATTGAACATTTAGTTACAAATGCTACTAGATATTATGAACGTGACTCTCTGGTTGCAGATCCAGACTATGGATCAATTCTAAGTTCACTTCTCGTAGGACCATGTGCTCTAGAATTTTCCAAAGCCAAGACACCAGATCACTTTTGGACTGATCCACATGCAGATGAATTGGTTCAGCGTCATCGCATTAGTTCAGGACATCCGACCCCACCTTCATGCAGAAGACCAATTTTGAATTTCAAGCGCAGCCTTCACACAAGCTCGGAAGAAGCTAGCACCGGGTCTTTCAAGTCAAGTACTTCTGCCACAGCTGCAAAAGATTATGTTGAATCTTTACATCAAAATTCTCGTGCTACATTACTCTATGGGAAGAATAATGTTTTAGTTTTACCAGTAAGTAGCTTTTAACTTTTGCGTAGAGCCTCGTAATCAAATGATGAATGCTAAAAAATGTATATAACAAAGCCTAAAACAAATTAAATGAATTAATGCATAGAACCTTTTTTTTAAAAACGATCGTCGGCGTTATTTCCTCCGCAAATGGCACTACATATTTGCACTGCCACTTGCAAGAATTTTAAATATTGTATAAATTTATAGATAAAACTAAAACACTACAATTAACAATTATTTAAATTTTTCAAATCATGTAGAAAGACGTTAGTGAACCAATGCCAGGATACTTAAGTCTACATCAAACGGCACAGTCTCTGACAATTAAATGGACCCCAAACCAACTTATGAATGGCTACACAGAGGCTGATGGAACTGACAAAAGTTCATATTGGGCCTATGCTCTAAACATAAATGTAGATGAAATTGTGTATGTTCATTGCCATCAAATTCGAGGAGAGGACACTGGTGGAACTATAATCCTTGTTGGGCAAGATGGAGTTCAAAGACCGCCAATTCATTTCCCCGAAGGTGGTCACATGGCAGCATTTTTAAGCTGTCTAGAAACAGGTAAATATTATTTTATAAATAGAGTATGATAGATTTGCTCTACCGTTTGCAACGCATAGGACTATGATACAAAAAGTACTAAATAAAAGATTTTTTTAAATGTATTTCTACCTAGAGGCACATTGTTTCAAAAGGGTTTTTCTGTGGTGCATCTTCCTTTATTGGTGTTTTCCCAATTTCGTGAAAATGTTTTGCCACTTTCTACTTAAAAAATTTCGCTTGTTGCATTTTGCTCAAAAATTATTATGTTCAATAATTGATTGCCCCCGGCCGGCGTTGATTTCCCCATTTTGGTTAAGTTATTTTTTGTTTTTTTTTAGACGAAAACACAATCTTTCTATATGTATATCTGAGTTTTCTTCTTGAGCAGGTTTTCCTTCGCACGGTTGTGCAAGTAAAGGAGGCTCTCCATTGCCATGACTTCTGTAACTGCAAAAAAATGCAGAAAACTAGAGCAAGATAGACTTATATAGATCTAAATAGGAATGGCTTTCCCTTCCAGTTTAACAACTTTATAGGAATCATATCAAACCTTATGAAAAATGACAGCTATGCTATAACAGCACTTTGTATGTGTCTGTGCTCACTATTCACTTACAGGGACAATGTGTGATTGTAGTAGAAATCGCTATAAAAAAGTTCAAGTCCGTCAACTGCAACCATAAAATCGCCATAAAAAAAGAGGGGAAATTATTTTTGCAGTTGCCGACAAATTTTTGCAGTTGATTCTTATCTCCCTTTCTCGCCAAGGTATCTTCACATAAATGTGTCTCTATTTTTTTGCAGTTGGGAAAAGTCATGGTAATGAAGGGCCAACTTAAACTTCTTTATTAGTGACGAAAAAAATTAAAGTATTAATTTGGAATTTTATAATTTTAGTATTTTGGGTTTTGTTGTTCCATTATTGCTCATTTTCAGCCTCATACATACCTCAGTTTCAGCTACCACAATAAATATGATCACTCTAAGCACATTAGTGTGTTAGTACAAAAGGATTTTAGAAAACAATTCACACCATCTCGCTTAATATATTTAAATTGAAATAAAAAATTACTACCATATTTTAGGATTACTTCCTCATGGCCAATTGGACCCTCCATTATGGTCTCAACGAGGTATCGGAAAAATATTTCCATGGCCCCAAAAAGGAAGAAGACGTCCATTACCGTCAGTTTTAGAGAGTAACGAGGAAGTCCCTATTGATTACGTATTTCGTGTCGTAAATAAAAGTAATCATGAAGAATTTTGTAAGTTTTGTGGAAATCGAAGAAAGTTCAAACAAGCCGAAAAAATTTTCAAAATTCTAGTGGCAACCCATCCAATATTAGAAATTGGACGCACAAGTCCCAGGCGGACACAACTAAGCAGCTGCTCAACCAATGAAAGTAGTGATTGTTCTAGTAAAAGTATGTCTTTAGATCAAACATTGCCAGATAGCCCACAGGTACATTTAAATATTACTTTTAAAGGTTGTTTTTGCGTCGAGACTCAAAAATTATAATATCATTCATTATTTTAGGTACAAGGCGGTCAAGCGGCGAGCATAGCCCTTGTTTGTTCCACAATGCGAAGACAGATTATTTCTAGGGCATTTTACGGATGGTTGGCGTATTGCAGACACCTTTCAACAGTCAGAACACATTTATCGGGATTAGTACATGGTCGGATAACTCCGGAAGGTAAGTGTCAATGCATATCCTTTTCGAATCGAAATATGGCCAATTTTTCAAATGATCAAATCTTTTTTGAAGGAGTGGAAATATTCCGTTTTTGTAATACCGAAAACAAATCGACAAGAAATTTTCGCTTTTTCCAACTCTAAGCTAAATCTAATATATAGCCAAAAACAAACATTTTCAATGTTAAAATTCGGTGGTGAGGGCAAGCGATGAAGATCCTTGTTTTTATTCACAATACTTGTGGAAAAAAATCCACATTAATCGCAAAAACCCCAGTCAACGACAGCCACTAAAGCATGATTGCACATTTTAATTGCCGTGTGCCTGACGATTCGACTTGCGCGACTAAAAAACGAGATTTTGACATTCGTTTCATAAACTTGTACATTTGTGCACCTCAAGTCACTCAACTATCCGCTTTTCAGACTTTTAGATTAGATAGGTAGGATTTTGTATGGGTGCATGTACCAGCCCAGGGGTGCGTTCTTTTATTAACCGTGGTTAACTGTGGTTAACCGCGGTAAACAGAAATGCGTTCTTAAATGCCTACGGTTAACGCTCAGTAAACTTTACTGCCGTTCCTAAATGCCAAAGTTAAGCTGTCAAAGTTACTTTTCTCAACTCTGCTCGAGAGCTGAGTTGGAGAAAGTTAACTTTAATTGTAATTAAAGAACGCGATAAAGTTAACCGAGACGGTTACAACTGTCAATCAACTGTCAATTCGTCTCGTAGTTTCGAATGAGTTTTGTGCAGAATAATGGAGGATTTTATTGTGGTCCTTGTAAATGAGAAATACGACATCAAGGAGAATTCTATTTTTTTTAATGTATTGTTGTGCACATCACTGCTGTCAAAGTTAACCAAATCGCGTTCTTTTAATCAGAGTTAACGTCGGTAAAATTTCAACTTTGGCAATCAGCTGTTCGAACTTTGACAAACCCAACCTTTACTTTACTCGGGAATAAAGGAACGGACCCCTGTAAGAACGTCCTGTTATACTCTACTTTTTTTGGAGCAAATGCTCCAATTTGTGTGAAAAAAATATTTAGATTGAGAAACAATAACGTAAATTGTGAGGTTTCTTAACTAACCGACCAAATGCAGATTTCTCCACCAATGACACTTTTTTCAACAATCTTTTCAATTTCTTAACTTTAGCTGGAGCTGATGAAGGATTGACCAAGCAACGCTGGGAATCACTCCATGAAAACGGTGTTGTTATGGATGATGCTGAAGTCTACCGTCTAGTGTACTATGGAGGTGTTCATCAAGATATCCGAAAAGATGTTTGGCCATATCTTTTAGGACATTATAGGTAAGAATCTGGAAAACCCAATAGTTTTTTTTTAATTTCTAAGGATTCATGAATTGTTTTTCTAGTTTTGGTAGTACAGCTGAGGAACGACATGAACTGGACGAAGGTGCCAGACACTACTATGAGACAACAATGAGTGAATGGTTGGCTGTGGAGGCGATAGTTAGACAGCGTGATAAGGAGAAAACTGCTCATGCAGTCGCTAAATTAAGTTCAGAGAGTGCCAGTGGTGATAAAACTAAAGGGCTGGATGTTGATGGTGAAATGGAGAATGACGTCTTCGAAGAAAATGACTTCTCGGACATCTCAGACCCGGCTGAATTTGAGGATGAACCCAAGCCCGAGCCTGCGGAAGAGATAAAGAAACCATCCCGTATGAATAAGAGTAGCACAGATTCTGGAAATGTTCCTGACGAAGATATTAAGCCGGACGATGGTGAAATTCTCACAGAGAAAACTGATGTACCGCCAAATGATAATCATCTCAATGATAACGATGACATCACAAATAGTGATACAATCAAGGATACAAATATAAAAACCGATACTATCCAGCTGGAAATAAAAGAGAATTGCTTCGGCGATAATGGAGGTAAAGAATTGAGCAACAAGAGTTCCCCATCCACTTCCTCTTACGAGACTGTCGGCAATGAATTTGTCGATTTAACTGAAAATATTTCAGAACAATTGAAAGAAATGAAAATTCCAGAATTCCAGAGTGTCGATGATATCCAAATGGAGCTAACTGACATGTGTGACGAAACAGCAAATCCCATCAATGATGTGGACCAATCACCGTCGGCATCAGTACCCCACGCGGCCGTCATTGTTACCAACGCATCAATAGATGTCGTTAATTTGGACAAGGACGATGACGACGAGAAAACTACCGTTATGACCCCTGTGCAAGAAGAAGCCAGCGGTATAATCTTGGACGCTTTACAGGAACCAAAATCTGCATGCGTGTCACCCGCTAGCTCAAATGGCGGTATCTATAGCGTAAGTTAGATGAAACTAAAAACTTAAATGTGTTTAAAACTATACTTTTTTATACAGTAGTCCCTGCATTATTGCAACCCCCATTATTACAATACTCGCCTAATTGCACATGATTTAAAAGCACCGAAATTTTCCCTATATATTCAAATCTATATTGTACCCGCATAACTGCAAACCCCGCTTAGTTGCAACCGATACACTAATGCCCGGTTTTTCAGTGAAAGTTTAAACTTTAGTTTAGTTAAACTCACAATGAAGTTTAAACGACAGTTTAAACTTTTGGTGTTTTTCAGGCAAACGGAATTGAACGTTTTATTAAACTAAAGTTTAAACTTTTTTGTCAATTTTGCAGTCTACTATACAAGTAAAATATATTGAAATGTCAAATTTTTCAGTCATAAAATCATTGATGTATTTGTCTAGTTATCACTTTCGTAATATTTGTTTACGCATTAATTATAAAATTCTATAAAAAATAAAACAATTTTAATTTCGGTTATTATTTCGGTTGTTATTTCGGTTGTTATTTTGGTTGTGATTTCGGTTGTTATTTCGGATGCTATTTCGGTTGTGATTTCGGTTGTTATTTCGGTTGTAATTGTGTTTCAAGTATGTAAAAAAAATATAGTGAAATTGTGGAGAGCAAAAAAAAGTGATGCAGTCCATTTTTATGTGGTTAATTCTTCGTGGATCTACAAATGACAAAAAAGTTTTGAAAAAACGGCAGTTTAAACCCTCATCCATGGCCGTTTAAGTTAAACCCCGTTTAAGCTTTTGGTTAGAGATAAACTGTCATTGAAAAACACAATTTCGTGTTAAACGGCAGTTTAAACTTTATCGCCTGTTAAACGGAGTTTAAACTTTCTCTGAAAAACCGGGCATAAGAGAATTGCGCTCGGTTCACGCATTTTTCCTTACTTAATGGGTTAAATCATGGCCTAAACCCCGTTACTCGATTCCAGAAAGCTCCTTTAGATTTAGATTCGAGATTAACGACCCCAATGAAAATTTTTCAAAAAAAAAAAATGCAAAAAAGGATATTTGCGTTATCCTTACAAGACCGTGACAAATTTTTCCAAAGATGGGACCTAGGGCAATATCGCTTTTTTCTCATTCTTTAGAATTTGTTTACAGAGATATTCCCTCTTAGATATTCCCCTTACAAAAACAATTATGTTTGAGGATTTAAAATCAGCAGCTGTATTGTGATTGCCAAGTGAGAAAAATGTTTACGTGAGAAAACCGAATAAGTGAGTTTTCTCATTATATGGTTAAAATCCGCCACCTATTTTGGACGTGGAAACGAAACGTGAAGTTATTTGGGCGAAATAAATGAAAGCAAAAGCGGTTGATTTTAATGTTTTATTCGAGACTAAATGAAATTGCATTCTACACAAATGTTGGCAGAAAAAAGTAACTGCCAGACAAGATAAGCTGTTATAAATTTTACATGTAATCAAAACGGCAAAATAAATCTAAAATCCCACACCTAGACCTAGGGAATCCTTTATATTGTTTATAATACCAAAAAAATGTAACTACTTTCTCATATCCTATAATATACTAGCAGACCCTTCATTGCCAGAGTTTTTTTGTATAAATTTTAGAATGCCAAAAAACCATAAATAACTTAAAAACTTTTGGGAAAAAACGTTATCCTTACAGAACCTTCCGTTTGGAATTTTGAAATTTCAACACCAGATTCGTGATCAGCGACCCCAAAAACCGCATAATGCTATTTTTTTCCGGGGAAAAATGGGAAAAAGGATATTTGCGCAGTGGCGGCTCTATAGGGGAGGCAACGGAGGCATTGCCTCCTCATAACATAATGGACTGAATAAAAATCTGTATGTTCAGAAAATAATAATTTGAAAGAAAATCCTATTCTCTGATGTTGAATTCTCTAAAACATAAACTACAAATTCCCTTCATAGAGGCTAGCCTCCGATTCGTACAAATACTTTCATACAGCTTTTGCTAAGCACAAGCATCGGAGGCTAGCCTCTATGAAGAGATTTTTTACGGAGATTGGTGTTCGTATTCTATATGTTGCTATGCTTGTTCTTAGCAAAAGCTGTATGAAAGTATTTGTGCGAATCGGAGGCTAGCCTCTATGAAGAGATTTTTTTACGGCGCCTAAAGTTAGTCTCAAACTTGTGAAATTTGAATTTCGCGGCAAACGAAATTTGAATTTCGCGACCTTATACAGTTCAGTGAATGCGTTCAAGTACGATAAAGAGGGAAATATTTTTGGGACAATTCTTCAGCAGAGCTTTGTATGGTGACAGTTGTTCTATGTTATATAGTTCTGTGGTCGTATCATAAAAATTTTTATAGAACTTAAAAAAACTTTGCCTCCTCATTTCAAAAATACACGAGCCGCCACTGTATTTGTGTTGCCTTCGGTTTCGAATTTTGAAAATCTAACATAACTAAAAACCTGCTCCTGACAACGCAGATCATTTTGCAAAAAACCGCGTAAAAATCAGTCCAGTCGTTTTTGAGTTTTGTAAACTCAAACAGACAGACAGACAGACCAACAGACAAACATCCATTTTTATAGATTTGTATTAAGTATGTACTAGATTACACCTGGTAAATCACAATACCGAATTGTTCAAAGGCGAAGTGAGAATGAATAGACGAGAAATGTGTGAGTTTTTCCACCTCGTTTGAGAATGAAATCCCAATACCGCTGAGATCACTTGAGATATTTCAATTTCGAAAGGTTTAGCTTTCTTTATATCTTCTTATAAAACTATTGATTCAAAATGGAAAAATTCAATATTTTATCAAGAAAACTGATCACCGGATCGTCGCAAAAATAGGTATACCACATGCAGATCTTTAAAACTAAAGGGTTGCTTAACCACATGCAGATCTTTAAAACAAATTAGTAAATAATAAAAAGTCGTCAAAAATCGCTGAACAAAATAAAATAAACTTAACAAGGTATCGTTCATCAGGAGTGGTATTCTGTAACTTGATTCAAGCGTTTGTTTCGAGTTAGAAGAAAAAGTGGTATTTGCTATCTCGGTTTCTCTCTGTCATTTATTTCGGTCAAAACAAAGACAGCGAATACTTATTGTTCTTCTAACTCGAAACAAACGATTGAAACAATTTACGGAATATCACTCCAGAACAGCGGGCTTCGGCCATGTGCACCAAGGGCATTTTCGAGGCTCAAATTGCCCTGCTATCCATCGATTCTTCATGCTACCCGTTTCATTCTGGCTTGTACGAAAACTGCATACATACGCATATGAAAGAAATAATCTGTTTCACCTTGCATATAACCCGTTCTGCTTCCACTTGTGCATTTTACATACCATGGAGCTTTGCTGAGCTCTAAGTAAGGCCATTTATGCGAGAGTTTTTTATTAACTCCAGTTGTCATTAGGACATTGACTGAAGCAGTGGTGTATTTCACACTGCTGAAAATCATGAAAAATTTAACACTGCTGAAAATCATGAAGCGTTCTGTCTCAAAAGACGACACGAATTTTGGACATGATTGTTTTCTCATTCGGTGTGATAACACAATGCAATGTTTACTATGATTTCAGGAAATTAAAACAATAAAAAAATACAATTTATATAGGCATTTTCAGTCGTTTCATAAAATATCAATTGATCAAATTAATGTTTCTGGTTTTATGAAATTATTTTTATTTTCCGATTGTAATTCGGAAATTTCATATAAACATTTTTCATTATCAAAACTTTTTTTAACGTAAAGTAAAACAATTAACAGTGTGTCAAAACCAAAAATAATGAAAAAGAGCTTTCAACAAAGTTTGAACTAGGCTCGTAAATCGCTTGTCAGTGGTAGTGGATGCCCGAGAACTTTCAAAGCTTTCCTGGCCCTGCTCCAGAATAATCACATAAAGAAAAAAACAGTTCAACTATGACTAATTTTAATTTTTACCCTTGCTTATAGTGTGAACTACTGGAAACTTTCGGTTTAAACTTACACCGAATCGAAAAGGATGTTCAACGTTGTGATAGAAACTACTGGTATTTTGCAAACGAAAACTTGGATAAGCTTCGTAATGTGATATGCACGTACGTATACCGAATTTAGAAATTCATATATATTTTCGTTTTTACACAATCCCACCAATAAAATTGTTGTTTTTTGTGCAAAAGGACATACAACTAATTCAATCCAATATATTTTCAGTTATGTTTGGGAGCATCTTGAAATTGGTTATATGCAAGGCATGTGTGATTTGGTTGCGCCACTTTTAGTTATATTTGATGATGAATCACTCAGCTATGGCTGCTTTTGTCGATTAATGGAAAGAATGATTGAAAATTTCCCAAATGGCGGTGCTATGGATATGCATTTTGCCAATATGAGGTAATTTAACAAATCTTGATTTTTGTTTCATTTTAAATTTAAATAGAAAATTCATGTTCTTATTATTTACAGATCTTTGATACAAATATTAGATTCTGAAATGTACGATTTGATGCACGCTCATGGCGATTATACGCATTTCTACTTCTGCTATCGATGGTTCCTTCTAGATTTCAAACG
This sequence comes from Chrysopilus asiliformis, assembly GCA_964034945.1. NCBI lineage: Eukaryota > Metazoa > Arthropoda > Insecta > Diptera > Rhagionidae > Chrysopilus > Chrysopilus asiliformis. The sequence continues at coordinate 46,137,588 of OZ035963.1, read as the reverse complement.
GGAACTCATCTACACGGACGTATTTGCAACATGGGAAGTTATTTGGGCAGCTAAACATGTCGCCAGTGCACATTTTGTACTGTTTCTAGCGTTAGCTTTACTTGAAACATACAGGGATATTATACTATCAAATAGTATGGATTTCACTGATGTCATCAAATTTTTCAACGGTAAGTAAATATTGATTATTTTGTCGAAAACGTCCTCACATTTTCTGGTGAAGTTTGAAAACGGAATGAGATATTGCCGTAATTGTTTCCATTTTGTAAGCAGAACGAATGAGCGCAATTTTTTATGGACAAAAAAATCTTCAAGGGGTGCAAAAACATTTTTGGAGGTGCGAGGGGATTTCCTCCCTTAATTCTAAAATTGTATTAGAATGCAGTAGAACTGGACACGTAAAAACTTTCGTCTACGGCGTATTTTTCTAGAACTTTTCTGCCTATGGCGGTTCTTTCTGTAAATACACACAACATGTTTTACCATCAAAAAATTGCGATTTCAAATTCCAATTTTGTCAAAATTTTTGAAGCTATGTATCAATCAAATATTCCTCCTACTTGAGGAAATTTTCCGCCCAGTAATTAGGGATGCAACATCGTTCATAAAACCTCGATATATCAAAAATCGATGTTTTTGACGTGGATACGTCTTGGATTTTGGTTATGGGGGTACAAATTAGAAAATCGGCTTGCTGCCATGATAACAAATTTGCAATCGATGATACTCGATAGTTTGTGGTGACATCCGAACAGAAACTGTGTTATAAGATGAGGCCTACATTAAAGCATTGTTTAGGGCATTTTGTTATGTTAAACTATGTTCAATTATCTTTTTAAAGATCAAAATCAAAATTTTTACTGCCGCTGCTATGCTGTGTTTGCTGCTTGTTGTACAGATTTCACATTTATACTCTTTTTATGCTCCTCCTTTGTGTGGATTGAATGTTATGTTATTTCGTTCTTTTCGCTCTTAACGGCAAAAGCGTTTGCTGTGGTTTCCGACTCTCGTTCTTGGGGACGAGAATGATTTCTATTTAAGTTTTCGCTTCTTGTTCAAAGCGGTTTGTGGGTCTCGCATAAAAATGAATGAAAGCCTCGAGCGATGGCTTTTTGGTATGATGCACAAACACATGTAAGTATGCATTTCATTAGTAAGAGAGTGATATTTCGCTCCCAGCATTAAAGTTCAGGGTTGTGACTTTTGATTTTCAAAATCGTAGTAAATCGGCCGAAAAATAATAGTAGAATCGATGAAATAGTAATAAATTTATGTAAAACCTTCGTCATTATATATATAACTAATTTGAACGAAAGACTAGAAATGGGAGCGTTTTGAACACTGTATGTATGATATTTACTTCATACTTCTCTTATCATAAACCAAATATAAATACAATTATTATACCCGTATGGTGAAACCGAATATCTCAAAAATGGTGCATCTTATCAAAAAAGTGCAAGAACAAAAGTTATTTAGGATATGATTCTACATAAAACTCCCATACATTAAAATCCGATTGGAATATATTTAAAAAAATAATGGTCGGAAGCACGAAAGGAGATATTTGAAAAACCTTATTGGAAAGTTTGACTTCAAAGTGGAATTTTGGTACAACTGTTTGAATTTTGATACGAATATCACCATACGGGTCTCCAATGATTGCCAGATTGGCAATTATAGCTTTTGTTATTTTGTTATTTGTTTCCTTAATCTCCTTTTCACTAAAATTTCTTACTTAAATATCTATTGGCGATCGTTGTAGGCCGATACGTCTTCAGGCCGTCTCTACGAGACAGACACCTGCTTTTTTAAAGGCGACATCGATGTCAAAAAACATCGTCCTGAAAACATCGATACCTCGATGTTTTTCCGATGTTTTGAAAAAGTTAAATTTAATAAATAATTTAGCCTCCTGGCGGATGGCGGTGCACCCAGGTAGAATTAACACGGTTTTAATTCTTCTTATACGTTGAACCACCAAAAACCTGTTAGTTTTCGAGTTATTCGCAAAAAACTATTTTTTTTGAAATACCGGCATATCTTCATAACGGAGTTCTAGTAAAAGACATAAATGTAGCAAATTTTATTGTCTCCAAGTTTTGTAATAGATAAGACTACTGGAAAATGGTTAATTTCGGAATAAATCGCAAAAAACGAAATCGTAGTTTTTAAAAAGCCGCCGTTTTGGTTACTTCCGGTTAACGGATTTCCACATGAGGACCAAACTTCTCTGTAAAATTTCATGGCTAGCTCTGGTATTTTTTGCGAAATCTTGTAGAAAGATGAAACCGAAAATTGATACCAAAGAAAATTTAAACAAATCTTTAAGTAGAGTGGCTATATTAAATCTATCTAAAAACTAGTCCCTCTAGTCCTAAAATTAGTTTCTCTACTAATTTTATGAAGAGTAATGTTCTAACATCGTGGATAACAACATCGATACCTCGATATATCGGCCTGTTCAACATCGAGGTTAAGACTCGATATTTTCAACGATACCTCGATGTTTTGCAAACATCGAGGTATCGTTGGCATCCCTACCAGTAATATCCACCCTTCCCCTTACGTGTAAGCCCCTCTACCGCTATTTCCTGAACCTTTAGGGCAATTTCGACGCGGTTCTCGCCATTGAGTAAGTTGTCGCCCAGAGAAAGTTTTCACCCACTAAATTCGCCTGATATCTCCAGAACCGTCATGGCAATTTTAGCACGGTTTTTGCCTGCAACTCCTTCCTAAAGAAATTCCAAGGGGTGCAGACCCCTGAAAAGTTTAGGAATCACTGCTATAAGACAAGGCCTCAATATTTCAAAAAGTTCTGCTGTGACGTCACATCAATGGTAAAGCTTTTCTTCATGTCCCGATACAATTCAAATGAGGACAAGCGAAAATCACACATTAATTTATATGTAAATCGACCGTATTTATGTATTTATGGTGTGTTCGACAGGCTAATCGGTCCAAATTTAGCTTTAAAAGGTGTTAAATAAAAAGCATCAATTTTTCTTTTGTTGTTTTATTCTAAACTGCTCAACGTTTCGGTCACGATGGTGACCATCTTCAGGAGCCTTAGACAATAAAAATCACAAAGTGTGAAAACTATAATTTTTGTTATTACTTTAATCTAATGGTACTTACAAATTATTTATTGAAAAAATTGCATGTCGTGTTTTATGCTATTGCTGGTGTCAAAAGTCTTGAACACTTTTCAAGTAATAACAAACATTATAGTTTTCACACTTTGTGATTTTTATTGTACTTAGACATACGGTTCCTGAAGATGGTCACCATTGTGACCGAAACGTTGAGCAGTTTAGAATAAAACAACAAAAGAAAAATTGATGCTTTTTATTTAACACCTTTTAAAGCTAAATTTGGACCGATTAGCCTGTCGAACACACCATAAATTATTAATTTATATACCGAAAACTATTAATCCGCCGGAAAAACTGTTTTCACGTTCCTATAGAATATTCACTATTTTTTCTTTCAGCCATAGGTCTTAGTTACCAAAACCCAACAGAATATAAGCTATCGATCAAAATCATACCAAAGGTCTCATTTTTCGTTTTCTCTTTACATCACTGTCCACTCCTATTCTCCATCTAAAATAGTAAAAATTTGGGTATTCGCAAATGCTTTTATTGATACATATTCGACATGAATGGGACATGCAAGTAACAACTTTGAGTATAATGACGAACTTTTTGAATTCAGAATTGGATTCATTGATCCCAAAAATCCCCAGATCAGATTTTTTCCGGAAAATTTGAAGAAAAGAATAATCACGTTCTCCTTATAGGACCTTCCCTTATGCTTACAAGGACGAAGTAAAGAAAATATTGTATTGTCATCGGTGCAAAATTTCAAGTGAATCGGATGAGTGGAAGTGGGTTAAAATCAGATAACAAGATTTGACCCTGACAGACAAACACGAAAACATGCTAAATAAAAGCTTTTAAAAAATGTTTTTTATTATATTTTCAGAAATGGCAGAGAGACACAACACACCAGCAGTACTGAAACTAGCCAGAAGTTTAGTGCTTCAACTTCAAACAATTATCGAAAATAAGTAAATGGTGTTTTAAAAATAATATCAAGTGAATAAATGAAATTATTTGCTGTATTGACCACAACAAAATATAATATTCATTTAATCTAAGAATAATAATCAATTACCTAATATACAGTAAAAGCTCGGACACCTCCAACAGATGAATAATTGCCTAATAGTTGACGGGTAGCATTGTTCGGTAATTTTTTTCAGAAAGTTGACAAACAATATCATTATGAATATTATATTAAAAATTGTGACTACGATTGAGCTTCCTCGATTAATGAGATCAAGGCCTCGATGTGCAATCGCAATCGTCAGTCTGAATTGGGCTTTACAGAGCTCCAAATTGAGTGACATATTTCCTGCTTTCAAGATAATCCGAAACAAAGAAAAACTAAAAAGATTCTCAAAATATATGCTTGTGACCACACTTAAGTGAAAATATGGAAAAGTTTAAAAATAGCGGTAATTTGAAAAGTAAATTTTGATTCTTCGTCGGTTTTCGGGATGTTACTTTTGTAAAAATAAGGATTTCGATGTTGTTATATTTCAAGAAAAGGTTTCATAACGATATTTTTTGTTCATTTGCTAAAGAAAATCCTGAATAATGCTATAAGATAATACCCGCCACACTAGAATACCCCCTAAACCAATCACATTTCCTATTGCCATGATAAACGGACGCTCCCATAATAAATATCCATTTTTTCACTGTATTAAAAGCTAAAGTATAATTTTCTTCAGTAATCAGATATAAAATAAAAAATTTACAATATTAAAAATATATTATTGAAATAAGTTATAGAGAATCAATATATTTTGTATATACTCTTGTGTATGTGTTGAAAAGTAATTGTTTTATTTGTACTATAGAACACTTCAATTTCTAATATTGTTGATAATAAAAAAAATCAATTTTACGCATTTGTTAAAATTAAAATTTAAAAAAAAAAACAAATCTTCAACAAGGAAAAATAATAACAAATAATCAATGAATGGGCTATACCTACTCAAATCTAATCGTTGACAAAGTTTCATATCATAAGATAGTTGCATGAAACATAGACCCTTCTTTTTTATTGAAAGAATACATCAATATGTACTTTTTATATAAATAAATCAAAACTGATGATTTTTTATTTTTAGAACAATTTCAACGACGACTTTTCTAATACAAAAAAAAAATACTTGAAACGTTCAAAAAATAAAGCCAATTGTTAAAAAATCTGTGACTGTTAAAATTATTATTTTTACATTACTATATTACTAAACTAGTATTGAAAACATTTAACAATTTAAAAAAAAAACTGTTGTTAACTAAATGTCTAAATTAAATAAAAATATTTTTAGATGCATGCATAAAATATTCCACGTTTATGGTTTTATAAATTTTTCCATTGGAAAAGTTTCCGTAATATGCTAAAAGTACTTTTTCGCTGAATCAGAAAGAAATCATAGTGCAAAAAATACAGAAAATATAAAACGAATTATTAATTACTTTGTCATTCCAAGAGAAATCTTAAAATCAAATTAAGTTGAAGGTTTATCAAGCTAATATTGCTATAAACGCTTTAGTACAAAATACATAAAAACACACTAGATAAATATTTGAAATAAACATCAACATTCCATATGATAACCAATTTTTCTATATTGCAATAGTCAATGGTGTACTTTTTGTATGATCTCTGATGTTATTTTTTTTTTATAAACCACTCTTTTTCATGAAACAAAAAAATTAATTATAGAATATGTCGGAATGGAATCATACTGGCCAAAAAAAAAATATAAAATTTTACTCATAATATATGAAATATATTAATTGTTAATTAATTACAAATACAGTGACGCATCAACATAAATCATTTAAATATTATTTAAATAATAAGTAAAATATACATACAAGTATATACCATGTAAAAGAACTTTATTGATAAAAATAAAAATAATTACAGTATACAAAAAACATATTTAATTTTTTTTGAGTTTGATAATGAAAACCCCCAAAGATTATTTCAATATTGGCATCTATTATGAATGTCAATTCATAATTGAGGCCTTCAGCGCAATAACGGACTAAGCCACATAATCGAGTTTTTGAAGCTTTTCCACTTTTGTACTATTATTGACTGTAGATTTTTGGAAAAAAAACATTCTGTGGACTTTATTACTCAATGTTGAAATGTTCTTTTGTGCATCCAAACAATTTTATCTAAAAACTCACTCGCAATAGTGATTCAACACAAAAATATCAGTTGTGGTCAACACAAAACTTTCTTCTACAAAATCTACGACCCTGTGCAATTTACGCTAGAGCCCTGTCGCGTTGTCAACCTAAGACGACCTCCCAATAAATTGTTGGTTCATCCAAAAATATCAAAAACGTACAAAATTTGAGATCACTTGAGAACGGTAAAAGATATCAATTTACGGTAAATGGCAAAAAGTAGAAAATGTTAACATCTTTAATTATTCTTTTAACTGATTTGTCGAAAAACCGTTAGTTTGCAAGTAATTTGCAAAAATATATTTATTTATATTTTAATCCAAATATCTCAATAACGGTAAAAGATAACGGATAACGGTAAAAGACAAAATTGTGCAGAATGCCATTCTCATTAATTCACTTTATACATTTAGTCAGCAAAAATCCGTTAATTTTCGAGATAATCGCCAAAAACTGTTTTTTTGGAAATAACGGTTTATCTCGATAACAGGTTGAGATATCGAGTTATAGCTAAAGACAAAAGTGTGGGAAATTTTATTTTCTCCAAGTTTTGACATACTTAAGGCCACTAAAAAACGCGTAGTTTGGGAGTAAATCGAGAAAAACGAAATTGCGATTTTTGAAAAACCGCCATTTTGGATACTTCCGGTTAACGGATTTCCACCAAAAGTTGATAGGATCGTCCCATTTCAGGGCCCAACATGCCTATAAAATTTCATGGCGCTAGCTCTATTAGTTTTTGAGAAATCTTGTACACAGACTGACAGACAGACTGACAGACTGACAGACTGACAGACTGACAGACTGACAGACTGACAGACTGACAGACTGACAGACTGACAGACTGACAGACTGACAGACTGACAGACTGACAGACTGACAGACTGACAGACTGACAGACTGACAGACTGACAGACTGACAGACTGACAGACTGACAGACTGACAGACTGACAGACTGACAGACTGACAGACTGACAGACTGACAGACTGACAGACTGACAGACTGACAGACTGACAGACTGACAGACTGACAGACTGACAGACTGACAGACTGACAGACTGACAGACTGACAGACTGACAGACTGACAGACTGACAGACTGACAGACTGACAGACTGACAGACTGACAGACTGACAGACTGACAGACTGACAGACTGACAGACTGACAGACTGACAGACTGACAGACTGACAGACTGACAGACTGACAGACTGACAGACTGACAGACTGACAGACTGACAGACTGACAGACTGACAGACTGACAGACTGACAGACTGACAGACTGACAGACTGACAGACTGACAGACTGACAGACTGACAGACTGACAGACTGACAGACTGACAGACTGACAGACTGACAGACTGACAGACTGACAGACTGACAGACTGACAGACTGACAGACTGACAGACTGACAGACTGACAGACTGACAGACTGACAGACTGACAGACTGACAGACTGACAGACTGACAGACTGACAGACTGACAGACTGACAGACTGACAGACTGACAGACTGACAGACTGACAGACTGACAGACTGACAGACTGACAGACTGACAGACTGACAGACTGACAGACTGACAGACTGACAGACTGACAGACTGACAGACTGACAGACTGACAGACTGACAGACTGACAGACTGACAGACTGACAGACTGACAGACTGACAGACTGACAGACTGACAGACTGACAGACTGACAGACTGACAGACTGACAGACTGACAGACTGACAGACTGACAGACTGACAGACTGACAGACTGACAGACTGACAGACTGACAGACTGACAGACTGACAGACTGACAGACTGACAGACTGACAGACTGACAGACTGACAGACTGACAGACTGACAGACTGACAGACTGACAGACTGACAGACTGACAGACTGACAGACTGACAGACTGACAGACTGACAGACTGACAGACTGACAGACTGACAGACTGACAGACTGACAGACTGACAGACTGACAGACTGACAGACTGACAGACTGACAGACTGACAGACTGACAGACTGACAGACTGACAGACTGACAGACTGACAGACTGACAGACTGACAGACTGACAGACTGACAGACTGACAGACTGACAGACTGACAGACTGACAGACTGACAGACTGACAGACTGACAGACTGACAGACTGACAGACTGACAGACTGACAGACTGACAGACTGACAGACTGACAGACTGACAGACTGACAGACTGACAGACTGACAGACTGACAGACTGACAGACTGACAGACTGACAGACTGACAGACTGACAGACTGACAGACTGACAGACTGACAGACTGACAGACTGACAGACTGACAGACTGACAGACTGACAGACTGACAGACTGACAGACTGACAGACTGACAGACTGACAGACTGACAGACTGACAGACTGACAGACTGACAGACTGACAGACTGACAGACTGACAGACTGACAGACTGACAGACTGACAGACTGACAGACTGACAGACTGACAGACTGACAGACTGACAGACTGACAGACTGACAGACTGACAGACTGACAGACTGACAGACTGACAGACTGACAGACTGACAGACTGACAGACTGACAGACTGACAGACTGACAGACTGACAGACTGACAGACTGACAGACTGACAGACTGACAGACTGACAGACTGACAGACTGACAGACTGACAGACTGACAGACTGACAGACTGACAGACTGACAGACTGACAGACTGACAGACTGACAGACTGACAGACTGACAGACTGACAGACTGACAGACTGACAGACTGACAGACTGACAGACTGACAGACTGACAGACTGACAGACTGACAGACTGACAGACTGACAGACTGACAGACTGACAGACTGACAGACTGACAGACTGACAGACTGACAGACTGACAGACTGACAGACTGACAGACTGACAGACTGACAGACTGACAGACTGACAGACTGACAGACTGACAGACTGACAGACTGACAGACTGACAGACTGACAGACTGACAGACTGACAGACTGACAGACTGACAGACTGACAGACTGACAGACTGACAGACTGACAGACTGACAGACTGACAGACTGACAGACTGACAGACTGACAGACTGACAGACTGACAGACTGACAGACTGACAGACTGACAGACTGACAGACTGACAGACTGACAGACTGACAGACTGACAGACTGACAGACTGACAGACTGACAGACTGACAGACTGACAGACTGACAGACTGACAGACTGACAGACTGACAGACTGACAGACTGACAGACTGACAGACTGACAGACTGACAGACTGACAGACTGACAGACTGACAGACTGACAGACTGACAGACTGACAGACTGACAGACTGACAGACTGACAGACTGACAGACTGACAGACTGACAGACTGACAGACTGACAGACTGACAGACTGACAGACTGACAGACTGACAGACTGACAGACTGACAGACTGACAGACTGACAGACTGACAGACTGACAGACTGACAGACTGACAGACTGACAGACTGACAGACTGACAGACTGACAGACTGACAGACTGACAGACTGACAGACTGACAGACTGACAGACTGACAGACTGACAGACTGACAGACTGACAGACTGACAGACTGACAGACTGACAGACTGACAGACTGACAGACTGACAGACTGACAGACTGACAGACTGACAGACTGACAGACTGACAGACTGACAGACTGACAGACTGACAGACTGACAGACTGACAGACTGACAGACTGACAGACTGACAGACTGACAGACTGACAGACTGACAGACTGACAGACTGACAGACTGACAGACTGACAGACTGACAGACTGACAGACTGACAGACTGACAGACTGACAGACTGACAGACTGACAGACTGACAGACTGACAGACTGACAGACTGACAGACTGACAGACTGACAGACTGACAGACTGACAGACTGACAGACTGACAGACTGACAGACTGACAGACTGACAGACTGACAGACTGACAGACTGACAGACTGACAGACTGACAGACTGACAGACTGACAGACTGACAGACTGACAGACTGACAGACTGACAGACTGACAGACTGACAGACTGACAGACTGACAGACTGACAGACTGACAGACTGACAGACTGACAGACTGACAGACTGACAGACTGACAGACTGACAGACTGACAGACTGACAGACTGACAGACTGACAGACTGACAGACTGACAGACTGACAGACTGACAGACTGACAGACTGACAGACTGACAGACTGACAGACTGACAGACTGACAGACTGACAGACTGACAGACTGACAGACTGACAGACTGACAGACTGACAGACTGACAGACTGACAGACTGACAGACTGACAGACTGACAGACTGACAGACTGACAGACTGACAGACTGACAGACTGACAGACTGACAGACTGACAGACTGACAGACTGACAGACTGACAGACTGACAGACTGACAGACTGACAGACTGACAGACTGACAGACTGACAGACTGACAGACTGACAGACTGACAGACTGACAGACTGACAGACTGACAGACTGACAGACTGACAGACTGACAGACTGACAGACTGACAGACTGACAGACTGACAGACTGACAGACTGACAGACTGACAGACTGACAGACTGACAGACTGACAGACTGACAGACTGACAGACTGACAGACTGACAGACTGACAGACTGACAGACTGACAGACTGACAGACTGACAGACTGACAGACTGACAGACTGACAGACTGACAGACTGACAGACTGACAGACTGACAGACTGACAGACTGACAGACTGACAGACTGACAGACTGACAGACTGACAGACTGACAGACTGACAGACTGACAGACTGACAGACTGACAGACTGACAGACTGACAGACTGACAGACTGACAGACTGACAGACTGACAGACTGACAGACTGACAGACTGACAGACTGACAGACTGACAGACTGACAGACTGACAGACTGACAGACTGACAGACTGACAGACTGACAGACTGACAGACTGACAGACTGACAGACTGACAGACTGACAGACTGACAGACTGACAGACTGACAGACTGACAGACTGACAGACTGACAGACTGACAGACTGACAGACTGACAGACTGACAGACTGACAGACTGACAGACTGACAGACTGACAGACTGACAGACTGACAGACTGACAGACTGACAGACTGACAGACTGACAGACTGACAGACTGACAGACTGACAGACTGACAGACTGACAGACTGACAGACTGACAGACTGACAGACTGACAGACTGACAGACTGACAGACTGACAGACTGACAGACTGACAGACTGACAGACTGACAGACTGACAGACTGACAGACTGACAGACTGACAGACTGACAGACTGACAGACTGACAGACTGACAGACTGACAGACTGACAGACTGACAGACTGACAGACTGACAGACTGACAGACTGACAGACTGACAGACTGACAGACTGACAGACTGACAGACTGACAGACTGACAGACTGACAGACTGACAGACTGACAGACTGACAGACTGACAGACTGACAGACTGACAGACTGACAGACTGACAGACTGACAGACTGACAGACTGACAGACTGACAGACTGACAGACTGACAGACTGACAGACTGACAGACTGACAGACTGACAGACTGACAGACTGACAGACTGACAGACTGACAGACTGACAGACTGACAGACTGACAGACTGACAGACTGACAGACTGACAGACTGACAGACTGACAGACTGACAGACTGACAGACTGACAGACTGACAGACTGACAGACTGACAGACTGACAGACTGACAGACTGACAGACTGACAGACTGACAGACTGACAGACTGACAGACTGACAGACTGACAGACTGACAGACTGACAGACTGACAGACTGACAGACTGACAGACTGACAGACTGACAGACTGACAGACTGACAGACTGACAGACTGACAGACTGACAGACTGACAGACTGACAGACTGACAGACTGACAGACTGACAGACTGACAGACTGACAGACTGACAGACTGACAGACTGACAGACTGACAGACTGACAGACTGACAGACTGACAGACTGACAGACTGACAGACTGACAGACTGACAGACTGACAGACTGACAGACTGACAGACTGACAGACTGACAGACTGACAGACTGACAGACTGACAGACTGACAGACTGACAGACTGACAGACTGACAGACTGACAGACTGACAGACTGACAGACTGACAGACTGACAGACTGACAGACTGACAGACTGACAGACTGACAGACTGACAGACTGACAGACTGACAGACTGACAGACTGACAGACTGACAGACTGACAGACTGACAGACTGACAGACTGACAGACTGACAGACTGACAGACTGACAGACTGACAGACTGACAGACTGACAGACTGACAGACTGACAGACTGACAGACTGACAGACTGACAGACTGACAGACTGACAGACTGACAGACTGACAGACTGACAGACTGACAGACTGACAGACTGACAGACTGACAGACTGACAGACTGACAGACTGACAGACTGACAGACTGACAGACTGACAGACTGACAGACTGACAGACTGACAGACTGACAGACTGACAGACTGACAGACTGACAGACTGACAGACTGACAGACTGACAGACTGACAGACTGACAGACTGACAGACTGACAGACTGACAGACTGACAGACTGACAGACTGACAGACTGACAGACTGACAGACTGACAGACTGACAGACTGACAGACTGACAGACTGACAGACTGACAGACTGACAGACTGACAGACTGACAGACTGACAGACTGACAGACTGACAGACTGACAGACTGACAGACTGACAGACTGACAGACTGACAGACTGACAGACTGACAGACTGACAGACTGACAGACTGACAGACTGACAGACTGACAGACTGACAGACTGACAGACTGACAGACTGACAGACTGACAGACTGACAGACTGACAGACTGACAGACTGACAGACTGACAGACTGACAGACTGACAGACTGACAGACTGACAGACTGACAGACTGACAGACTGACAGACTGACAGACTGACAGACTGACAGACTGACAGACTGACAGACTGACAGACTGACAGACTGACAGACTGACAGACTGACAGACTGACAGACTGACAGACTGACAGACTGACAGACTGACAGACTGACAGACTGACAGACTGACAGACTGACAGACTGACAGACTGACAGACTGACAGACTGACAGACTGACAGACTGACAGACTGACAGACTGACAGACTGACAGACTGACAGACTGACGGACTGACAGACTGAC